>CAXDID010001215.1:131841-186245 GCA_963988835.1 Hexamita inflata
TGACTTCATAAATACTTCTTAATTTGGTTCTGATACTATTGATGCACTTATGATTTTAGATAGATCAAATAACTTTTAGTTTGAGTCGTAAACTATTGATGTACATCACAAACTTATTAAACCTTAAGTATTCAATTTCTGGATAACTGATTAAGATAATAATCCTTTTATTTTAAATACTATTTATATTAAAGTTCAGTTTTTTAATTGTGAGTGTGTTAATACTATACACTTAAAATAATAAGTATTTATTTAATTTAAACCTAAAATAAATTTAATAACATAAATTTCATACTTGTCAGTTCAACAAATATCTGGATAATTGTCATAAAATAATGTTTTGAATAGAACTAATGGTAAAGTGACATATTAAAATACTTCAGGCATTAATTTAAATATTGATTTATTTGTTGAATTTATAGAATATAGAAATAAATTAATAGATTAAACTTTTATTGATAACTTTATTAAAGAATTTGATGTATAAGATATAAATACTATTACTGTTGATTAAGATAATATTTTATACTATTATTTGAAATATAATAAATTTTAAAATGATTTTACCTATAAATTATATATGAATAATGCTTTAGTTGATATACTAATATTTAATGATATAAATTTAGAAGACATGAATAGTTCTGTATTTTTCTGGTAAAGACAATAACCTAATTGTTACATCAATTTTAGATTAGATGATAATGAAAATAATTAAGTTGATAAGTTTCCAAATTTGATATTAAGACTATTAGTTAAATGATATTGTTAAAAAATATTTTTTTGAAATTAGATAAAAATGTAATAGATGAAAGATAATATAACAACAGGTTAACGAATATTTCCTTAAATTGATAGGGGTTTGAAAATTAGTGCTGGACCTTCAAAATAATAATTAGGTGATATTTTATAAGATAGCGCAAATGATATTTCTAAAAAATTGATAGATAATGCTTTACCTGAAAATTTAAGATAACCATTGAATGATGTTCGCGAATAAACTATGAATTCGATAAAGTATTTTCGCGAATAAAGATAACTAAATGAAAAACCAAAAGTAAGTGATGTGACAATGAATTAAGCTAAAAAAAGAACAGGCTGGCAAAAGTTTAAAGGCGGCTTGTCTAAATTTTGGTAGTTTGCTAAAAAGCCTGTACAGGGTTTGATAAGTATGGTCCCTGGTTTTGGCGGACTTATAAATTAAGGAATTGATATGATTTCAGGTGATAATAAATTGAAATGATCAAAAAATTATACTTTTTTCAAATCATTTTAGTCTATTATTAAATCCTTCATATAATGACGGAAATGGCTATATCACTATATATAAGAAATTATATCTGTACTATACTTTTTTATCAAAATCTTATTCGTAAAATCCTACTAATCTTTTATAAATTTCAGTAAATTCTTTTTCTCCAAAATTACTACTTTGAACTTCTTATATAGTATTGAAATACTCCTTCATTTGTTCCATTTTTAGTCCGTTAAATAATACTATTGCTGTTTAGTTTACTCTAAATTAATAAAATAGATTTGTGATTGAATGTGCTGATATCATTACAGTAAATACGTGTATAGAGGGGTAAATCCAAGGTCGCCAGCTATATATATGAAGTGAAATTAGAGCTAGTCTATATTTGATAGGGGGAAATACGCTGACACATTAAAAAATTTATATTTTATTTTAATATTATATTACCACTCTACTTCTCTGTAAAAATATTTAAAATACTGCATATTTATATCGTTTAAACTGACTACATCTGAAGGCATGGACTCCCGCGAAATTAAAACGTATTATATGGTGCTAATTAAAGAAATATAGCATTCTAAATTAATTTCATATTTTCGTTAACTTCAATTAAATTACAATATATTGGAGATCACTCAATATTAAATTTCGGACTCAAAGGAGGGCTTACTATAAGTACTAAATACTGATACCAAAATTTAATGTTAATCAGCTAGCTTGTATAATAGTGCTCAAAATACTAAAATTAGTGAAAGCATAATTATCACAACTAAACCGTCTAGGCAGAACTCCGTATACTGTGTGATTATATTGCTTTATGTACCCCTAACTATACATGGTAGTTATACTGGTGGCCTCTGATATGATTCCCAAAATATTGAAATTATGGTATTCCAGATTTGTGTATTTTTGTGAATCACGAAATGACTCCAATTTACCAATAGCGATATATCACTACTATACTATTATATCATATAACTATGAACCCCACTTAATTCGTCTGGAGCTCAATAAATTAATTTTTAGTTGCAAAAATCAACTTTTGGAAAAATACAACAGTTTGGGAAAAGTATCAGAGCGAACCTGAATGAATGTAAGTGACAATTAGGAGTACATAAGTTAACATATTTATATTATCAAAAGTGTTCCGGGCTAGAAGGTTTAACTGCAATAATCAAAGTTTATTACATTTTAGTATTTTAACTACCATAACGAGAGCTGTTGGAATCTATAAACTATATATCATTAGTAACATGTACTCCTTTCACTCCAGCCCTTAAAATTGAAATTAATTATTTCACAGTCAGCAATTATAAACTTTGAGTATTTGAAGAATGTGAAAATATATAATTACGCTGTAACTTTATGTTTACGTTGTTGGTACCTTATCATACACTGAATGTTAATGAGAGTCAGTTTCTTCAACTACAGCTGGTATAAAAAATACTAAAATTAGTGCATTTTAATATTTTGGACTGGAGTAGAGTGGTAATATAAAAATATTATAGAATAAATTCCTCTTAACTGTCGGGAATATTCCTTCTTTCAAAGTAAGTTTAACTATATTTTCACCTTCAGATATATGGTGGCGACCTTGGATTTACCCCTCTATAAATGTCTTCTTTAAACTATAAATTTATAGAACTCATTTTCAACTGAATTTGTAAATAATGAACTGCCACTCATATCATCGAACAACATCATTATCTTTGGTATTCTTATAAATGTTGTAATTGGTTTAAGACATAATAGTTTATAGAACTCTTTTAAGTTCTTTCTAATATCTTGATTAGTTTCTTCAAATTCTAATTATGGATATTTTTGCTTTGTTTATTCTATTTATTTCAAAATATTGATAAGTAATATTGCTGTTTACTAATCTAAATTATTTAGGTCACATTATTTAAAGAAATCTCTTATTTAAGTCTATAACTATAATAATTCTTGAACATCATCTTTCATTTATCTAATATTTTAAATTAAATCTAAAAATATGCGTAAAATCTCCTGCTAAAATAAATGGTTTATCTAAATCATATGCTTGCTTCTTACTGTTCTTGATATATTCATCCTTCAATTTAAACATTTATGTTGTCTTTCCTGTATTAGTCTTACCGTAAAATCCAATTAAGCCAAATGACATTATATTAGGCTGTTTCTCTAATTAAATAATATTATCATCTTTGATCATTGTTTTAATTTAGATTATAAAAAATAATTATTAATCAAACATCAGAAAATTCTTCTATTTTAATTTATGAATACCTAAATTGTATGTTTTGTAAAAGACTATTTACTCTTTAGTCAACAACTCTTACTTCTCTCTGCTTTTTGGTCTTCATAATCTTAATTGGTTGCTTTACTTCATCTTCTTTCTACTTATTGAACAATTAATATCAATTAATCTGAAATTTATTTCAATTACTTCTATAAATCTTTAATTGTTTCACTTTGTTCCTAACTCTAATCTTGTTATTACACTGCTTGCGCTTTTAATTATTTTGCTTGTTTAAGTTATTATCCTTTAATTTATTTCTCTTCTTCTGTTATTATCTTCTATTATCGCCATCCATTTTTTCCAAATTTATACTCATAACCTTCTTTGGCTTAAGGTTAAATATCTTTGTTCATTCTATCAAAATCTCTAATGTCTGGAACATGTTGTTTCTTCATAACTTCAATCATATCAGGGTTCTTTTCTATTACTTAAGTTTCAATAATATCATTTGTTTACTCTAATTCTGTCATCGTGTTTATAAAATATTAAAAAAATCAACATCATATTTGAAGTGGTTAACTATTAATAGATAAAGTTAACATTTAAGAAATATAGTTATTACTTATTATTATATAGGGATGGTTTTTTATACTACTTTATACTTCTTTGACGTTTTTATACTTAAGTATAGCATGTAGTATACGACTTTTAGAATTTATACTCACTTTTGTTTTTCTTTTTTCTTTTTTCCATTTTTTCCTGTAATTTTTTATTAAAAAGTTGACATTCAATGTTACTTTTTGAGAAATATACACTTCCGCTATTCACTACCACCCCCCTTCTTCTTGTGAACGATGTCTGATGTTACTCCCAACCTCAAGAAAGTCATTAAGAAGCAAGAACCTGCTATAAAAGGTGTTACAAGAAGCGACGCTCTTGTTTTCTTCTAAAGATACACTGTTGATAAGGTAGGCTATCTGAAATGCAAACTTTGTAATGAATACAAGGACAAACACCCCAATGCCAACCTTTGTTAGCTTATTGGCCATCTTTCTGGTCCATGCCATTACTATACTTTAGCAACCATAAAGCAAGGATATACACCAGGCCATCAGTAATAGCAACTCAACAACGTCAGAAGGTATGATGATGACGCGAAACGTCAAGATTTGTTGAATCTTATCGTTGAAAAAGGTCTTTCGTTTTAAATTGTCGATGACGAAAGGTTTAGACGTCGTTGATCTTGTAACTGCGTATAACTTGAAGGAACTGGTTGATGATGGTTGTGACCATTTATCAAGACATTTGAAGGTAATTAAACTTACCAGTGCTGCTCTAAGTTAAATAGAAGGTAGTTCTTGTGACTAAACAAAGTTATTTAGAGTTCTTAAAGAATTAAAAGAAGATTTAAGAAGATTCCAGTGGTAAGAAGCTGAAGTATTGTACGATATTATTGTAGGAAGAGAAAAGAAACTACTTTAAACTTAGAAATTGATTTAATAGTTAGTAAAAGCCATTAATCCAGCAAATTAAGTTGATGAAATACTATTAAAGAAGTATGTGGATGCAGTAAACGATTTACTTGGATTAAGAATAAACCCTCTCTCAATTATTCATCACAAAAAGGAGACTAATGCCTTTTTAAATGATTAAGAGTTGCTAACCTTCTATGAAATAAGACATATAGAGGTATATTACTTTTTGAAGATTTGCCAGTGCTTGGTTGTCTCTGAAGCTGACGTTGAACGCTTATTTTCTTATTTAAAAAGAACAACAGGCAATCATCTAAGATAAAGAATGTCAGTAGATACTTACAAATGGTTATGTTACGTTAAAATCCATAATAGCAACAAAATTACCGAAGAAGATGACATAGAATTTCTGCCAGGTATGTGAAAAATGACATAATTTATACTACTCTTACAATTTTATACGAAAATGTATACTACATCATACTTATACGACATTTGAAATTTATACTACAATTTAGTATAAAAAACCATCCCTATTATTATATATACATACTTGCACCTAGTGCGTAGAGTTTTGCGACATTGGCACCACAGAGTCACCAGCTTATATATACAGTTTTATACATTTTTGTGCATGAATTTACAATATAATAACATAATTGTTGATTAATATTCCACACCAATTATGAAACTAAATATTTATAAAATAGATCAAAATGTCATAAATTTATTTCGGTGTATAAATCTATTACTGAAAACGTATACAATATGTCTATTTTTCTAATCATTTTCAGCAATGTTAGAAAAGTAAACAAAATGTATAATATATCCAGGAGGTATTGATTTAGTTTTATCCTTCTAATTAATTCTTGTATTTATTCCTTTCCTACGGTGGCTTGGTCCAATTGAAATTAAAATGAACTATTTAGAATCAATTGAGTTGGTAGGGCTATTAAATACACGGTTACATGTGAAGACGAAAGTTACAGCAAGCAATACAAAGTGAATGAAATCCTAGCAGAATCTGATGAAAATTGTAAAATTTCAGATTATGCTGTTCAACTTGAACCAGTAGAAGGCATGGAAATTGTACAACAAGATGCATAAGGCAATGTAGTTCCAATGCTGGAAAATAAGTAGTCCTAAATGGATGAAAAATTGATCTTTCTACAAGTGCTTGTCTGAACAAAATGAAGTTGTCTCAGTCCGTGATTCCACGTTTATGAAGAAGTTGTATCTTAGTTTACTTAAAATAGCAACCTCGAAGCTATGGAACAACATTAATATATTCTTCTACTTCAAAGTCAGGTTTTTGAGTTTCTCGTATTACAGATTGAAGCTGTATTTACTATTCTTGTGAAAGATTATTTTCATAGCCAATATTATATTTATTCATTAGACGCGGCAAAGTTGCTTGAGGTAACTATTATTTAATCATGATGTTCATTAAAATTTTAGTGAAAGTGAACCCACTTCAAACTTGTTCAACTATTATGAATAGAATATCTGGTAAAGATAAGAATTTGTTATTAGAAGAAGTTCATTATTGCTAATTTCCAATAAATATTTATTTCCACGAATTTACCATTACCATTTTCAAAGCTATAAAATTTAGATAACTTAACTTCGACAACATTAATATTGTACTGATACTGTAAAAAGGACTTTACAGGTTCAAACTTTTCTCTCATAAGTCTCGATTAGATCGAGTGCTAAAATTAGAAATAATGATATAAATGCAAAAGATAATATAATTAGTACAATAAATAATTGCACCCTGATCTAAGGTATCTGAAACTGAAATATAATCCATTCATATTGATTATTTCCAAAATTCACGTGTCGAGCATCATCAATTTCATGGAGTGGAAAATTAATTTTTGGGTACGTTACCACCTATATGTGTATAATTTAATGTAAGTACTCACAGGAAGCTCTCTTTGTAATTCGAGGGGCTCAACCCTCACTCTTAGTGTTAACACTAATCACTAAAAGCTTACAAATTCCTCAATTGACGAAACATTATTATGTGTTATAGTACTATAATATGTAAATTATAATCAAAATAATGATGAAGATTTAATAACGAATACTTCATAGTTTTCTTCAAACCATTACGTTAAGTAAGTCACAGATACACACTCATATCATCTAGTTAAACTGAAATTTGATTCGCCGTTCTATTAATGAAAATCAAAAGTAGTAAATTATTTTAGCTTTTAATTAGATATATAACGTACATCAGCGAATTACAACAATAACAGTAAACCAAATGTGGCCAGATTTAATAATATGAAATACTATAAATGTGTAGTATTTTGTATATTCAATTCAATATTAATAAAAAGATAAAGATTTGATTTATAATTTTTATTAATATTGTAATATATGGAGAGTATCGAAATAATGAACAGTAAATATTAGTTTCACTCTAATGTTGGTCCTGCTTTTAGCCTCCACCTACCAGAACCAAAAACTGGACCACTGCTTCGGCTGCCTGTTCAAGCCGAACCTAGCTACCAGCGGGATGATCATCTAGCTCACGCGCCTCTGCGATCCGAGCGAAGCCAGCGTAAAAGTGCTGCACCGCGGAAAGGTAGTTCACGAAAGTCTGTTCGGCCCGGATTTGAAATAAATGGTGGTAGATGTTATGCAACTGAACGACATAGTGGTTGTCGCAGAACAAAACGGTCGAAGCTACACGTTTCAGAAGGGAGCTGGAGCCAAGAGCAAAAGCAACACGATTATCGTTGTCTCGATTGCCGTGAGCCTCTGCATCGCGCTTGCCATCACGTTCATCCTACTAATCAAGTCCCGGGCCACGAAGCGAAAGCAAAGCCCCAAGAAGCTGGACACGCCTTCTAACTCCAGCGAAGACTGCACAGATATTCTACATCTGAACTGATATTATTTATTGTATTGTGGAGCAAATAGTACCTAGACGAACATATTCTGAAATCATATAATATAGGAATACCATATTAATATTTGATAGATATTATTGAGCACATTTATTTGAAATAACATATTACCTAGAACAACACGTTGTTTGAATACTTAAGTATTGATTAAACACGTAACTTTAAACATTTGATTGATTTCTATAATATTCAATATCTCAAGATATCTATTAACACTCAATAATAAATGATATAAAAGATAATAATACCCAATTTAGAAGAATAGTAATATTTAGTACATCACTATACATTTAATAACATATTATTAGAGTTTACAAACAATAGTCATATATATTCCTTATTTCTAAACTCTTTTTAACGCTGACTAAATAATATTTTATCAATCTAATAAATCTATATATAAACCACTAAATCTATATTTTAGTGGTTGATATAATAAAATCATGATCAATATTTACATAGTCATATTAATAAACACTCCAATGATAATAGCGTATTCTTTGTTATCAAGCGTTTCGTCCTCGTTCAGCGAGTGTTTTTCTTCCAAAAGCTATATACAAGGCAACTCTCTGACCAACCAAGTTAACCTCCACTTGGTTCCGTTCGAAAGATTATAACTGATCACCAATGAAAACCTGTGCGAAATGTATCTTCCAGGGAAAACCGTGGTCGCCCAGCTGCACTACGACGACATCTCGTTTCCGAAACCGGGGCAAGACGAGGTAAATTTCGTGTATCGATTTAACTCGGAAATCGTGGTCACGTTTCAGCTATCTGACTCAGACTACTCCCACATAATCGACAAGCACTCCGCCATGTACGAGCTCTGGTACGACGTGAACCTGGTGAAGGTGAACAACTCGATCAACACGATCGAACACGTGAAGTACAACGGAACAAACTGCCTGAAGGAGATTTCGCTGAAGTACACGATTTACGAAGACTTAGACATAGTCGTGGCGCCCAACAGCTGCAACATCGACTTCACGCACAGTGTAAGCATATACCTGAATTACGTGGTGGACAACCAGAACGAGCAAATCCAAATCCAGCCCTGCTCTTCAAACTGCGTGGAGGGGCAGTACAACGCCTCGTCTCTAATCTTCAAAGACATCACCGTTTACAGAATTAAGAAGGCCCATGCCGCCGTCGAGTTGTAAGAATTTTACAGCCACTACATAAATGACAGAATGATTTCGATGTCGCTGAGCATTCACTTCCAAACCAACGGAGTCCAAACGATACTGCAGCAGCCGATCCACAACAAAGTCTCCGTGGACACCTGGAACTGCGTGGCGGTCGACCCGCCCACTTCTTCGTACTGGGGCATGTATCTGTACTCGATACTTACGCCTAGCGGCTTGTTCGTGCAGATCAGAGACACGCTGGTGAATGAGCTGAAGTGCGACACGTCTTCCGCCGTGAGCGTGCGCCTAGACCACTACATGTTCCAGAAGGAACAGCAAAACGTGTTCTACAGACAACAGCAGACGCTGCCGATAGAGGACTACAACAACAGAGTCGGGATTGAGTTCGCCTCGGACGGCGAGTACCAGAACTTCAGGAAGAACCAGTTCGTAAACGACACCACCTACTCTCTAATCGTGCTGTCGTTTTTGGACGCGGGCGGGAAAATTCTCTACGAAATGAGCCAGTACGGAAAGGCGTATCTGGGCTGCATCACCCAGCAGACTTTAAAGATATACGACAGCCAAATGTGCGCCACCGTCATTTTCGAGGACGACGCCGGCTGCAGAAAGCAGTACCAGGACCCGACGCTCCGCAACCACATTTCTCTGTTTTACACGCACCAGAGGCAGTTCAAGTTCCTGGGGTTCTACAACTTCGTTCAGGAAGTTAACTACAGCGACTACAAAACCACAATCTGCTTCACGTGCGACCAGTACGACCCGACGTACCAGGACATGTACGAAGGGAAAACGTGTTCTGAAAACTTTTCGTTGATGACAGCCAAACTCAAACTGCAATCTGGATCTTAAACCGGTTTTCATTACTGCAATAATTTTGATATAAATCCTTCAAATGAAATTTTAGTGATGTATAATAACACATGGACACCGTTTTATATTACGGTTGGCCTGTTTATTATATCAATGGCTACTGTTATTACCCTGTTAAAAGTGGCATCAAACTGAGATGTTTCATTCATTTTACAAAAATGAAAATAATAATATTCATTTATAAATATATTTTACTTCAAATAATATAATAGCTCGTGGTATACTCTAATTATAATATATTGTATATTTTATTGATTCAAGTAATTGAGTACTTTACCTGAGATAAATTATTCTTCAAGGTTAGGAGATGATATTTCTTGTTACCATATAACACATTAATATAATATAAATCACATTGAGCATTTCTGACGACTCTGCACGACGAACATGATCGCGTTGTGTCTGTCCACGGCGTAGTTACTCCGCCTTTGTTTGATGAAGATATCGATTACCTACTTTGGTTTCAGCGAAAGATTCTGGACCGCGAGCTGGGCTAGCAGCTTTTGTCGCTTTCGCAGAGACGGTAGCTGCTCTGGCGTTTGTACACGTATTCCGCGCTGTAGTGATGCTTCAACACATCCTCGGACAACCCCATTTGAACGGCCATCAGGTTCCAAACAAGCGGTTCGTACTTCTTCACCGCTGACTGAATTTGGTGGAGCTGCGGAGCCTTCCCAGAAATTGAAACTATCTGGTTCACCAAACAGGCCATAAACTACTGCGGGTCCACGTTTTTGGATGAAACGGTGCCGCTCTCGTAGAACACGCGGTCGTCGGACCTGGAGCTAGAAAAGCTCTGCGTAACAAATGCGCTCTAGTACCTGCGCTTCAGCACTTCGGGCATGACGTTCAGCTCGTAGGCGAGCTCGCTCCAAAACCAAAGGTATTCCTGATCGGACAGCATCATGATGTCCAGAGTTAGTTGAGAGACACTTGAGCAGCTGAAGTTTTTGTGCATCACTTTTCCGGCTGCGTGGATGAACTCGGAGTCTGTCTGAAGCATGTTTTCAAATAAGAAGTGAAAGTGAGAATGAAGCTTATTATCACGAAATACTATGAAGGTTCTGGATTCACAAAGGTAGTGTATGATAGTATACCAGATTTGTTTATAAGATCGCTGTGTATGAAAATAGATCTATATAAATAGCTGCAAAAATCACCATCAAGCCGTTTGTCTATTTTAATGAAATGTACATTAGATAAATTACAAAGATAGTTGTTTCTTATTTTATGCAGATATTTTTAATCAAAGTATAAATGAAATATCATCGTTCCTGAAATAATTTTACTTTATAACGTATTATCAGTCAAATCCTTCATGTTAGACTCTTGAGCAGTACAGATATTACAGTAGCAGAATCCGAGAAATACAGTGTTGGACATTTTTATTAAACCGAATCGTATTAAAAAAGATTAAATATGTATGATCAAAAGTGCAGTTATTGAGCCAAGTGAAATAGTACAATAATAATGTTTTTAATAAACGCATTTTCAAAAATAGATACAACATTTTTAATTGAAATTTCAAAATTCCGCTGTAACTCGACGATTTGTTCACTTGTGTTTTAAAATTCTAAATTTTAAAATTCTAAATTTTAGTAAACCGTACTATTTCAAATCTTATGAATTATTTAATCCAAACTTTTGACGCATTTCTTAGAAAGAAGACATCACACCGTAAATTACGTCTATACTGGTCACCCTTTTTCTCTGATCATCACATTTCCTTTCCTTTCTAAACGATGATTCATTTCTTAGAAAGTATAAAGAATACATTAAGTCACGACGAATAGATAAATGCTCATTACGAATGTAGCAGGTGTGTATTACATTACCTCGATTGAGACACTTGTACGTATCACTTACAGATACCCGAAGTGCTCAGATACAGACATCTTCGGTTTTTATTACATGGGGTTGTAAATAAACTGCAAAAGGAGATAATAAGTGGATTTAACATTGTATATCTTTTTTGTATACTAGAAATGTGCTTAAATATTTAAAATATTTTTTGAAAAGGTGTCTGCAACTGAAATGGCAAACCAAATCTGACTAAGACTCTAGGAAATATACCAAACTGGGCCAGATTTGTTCTCTCTTATAGACACGATTGAGCCACACGTCAGGTTAAGTTAAGGTCTTTTGTAAATCTTAATAAAATACAAAAAAACTGAATATAGTAATATAATGTAATATACTAGCATTGCCTATAATTTATAGGTACGTAATTTATCTAACATAGAATTTCAATACAAAAAACGTTATTCTAATTCTTCAAAAGAAATGAAGATTAAAAAATGAAGAAAACTAACGAATTTTGAAGTAAGGTTGAAAATAATATAATAAATATTTTCTATTTTTAATTTTATCATTAAGCTGTACAGTCGTCGAACGAAAATATATGAATTCTTCTATCTTCAATATGAATTTTACGGTTATTTAAGATCAGCTAACTTACGTACATACCTTGTATTTAGATTGATTAACATGTGATGAGCATAAGCGAGTTGTATCTATGGTTACTGAAAGTTCGGTATTATCATATTTGAAATATAAGATATAGAAAGTGTTTTCATGAAATTAATATTTATTATTGTTCATATATGCTATTTATTTGTATTATTTGTAAATTACCACTCCATTGAATGAAGATAGGTGCTTATTGGTTCATTTACTGGGAATAACAAGCACCTCGCAGGTGTGATTTAGAAAGAGTTGAAGTAACTGCAGCCTGATTATCAGTTCGAGGAGATAATGCTCAACTAGGAGACGAATAAGCAGTTAACGTCAAAGAATTACCAGTACAGCAATTTTGACGCATACATCGTGGGCTGCTTCACTGACTGCTTTGTAGCGCCTCCTTAATAACTCTCTTATCTGAATAATTATCCGCAGGCCTTTTTAAAAAACAAGTACGTGCTCACGTTCAACGCGCACGGTGGTGACGGTGGTAGCGTTCAGCATAATCTTCACCAGCTTTTCCTGCGCAAGGAGGCCAAGCCCGTTTCTCACATTAAGATTAAGTACTGTAACAACTACATCGGTTTAACTTATCCCAAGAACGAGCTCGAAGTCCAGGGCATTAAACGTGATTAGTTCGCTCAGGTTCACCCAAAGTGTGTCCTATATAACGATCTATTACAGAACAAAGCCCCGTACGTTTTTCCCAAGCAGTCCTGCGGACCACGTTTCGGCTCCTTCCTCACGACCCCTCTGTTCAAAAAGATCACGAACGATATGTCAATGAAATACACTGTAAATGATAACTGCACCGGCTGCTCAACGTGCGTTAACAACTGCCCACAAGCGGTTATTGAACTGATCGAAGGAAAAGCCGCTTTCACAAATGAAAAGAGGTGCATCGGGTGCCTGGGGTGCTTCCAAAGCTGCCCAGTGAGAGCAATTGAAGACGCAAAAGGAAAATTCGCGGGAAAACCGCAGTACCACTTCGACGAGTATCAAATTTGCGACTCAGACAAATTCTTTTTGAAAACGGAACTGCAAAAGAAATATACTGAGTGAAAAAGAGATTACTAATTTTGATAATTGTTCTCTGAGAAAATATTATAGGTCTGTAAAATATTTTAATAGGAAATTGCAATTGAGATGAATAAATATAATATAATAATAAATATAATATGTATCAACATCGGCATATAATATATTGAATTCACTGTTAGTTAGTAAACTAGCTATTTATGAAAGATGAGATTGTTTCGAGCATTCTGTTGACAGAATTTATTATTTTTAACTTATTTGTACACATATTATATTTAATATTGATCAACTTCTATTTTAAGCATGTGTTTATTGTTAAAATATTCTCTTACGTGTTAATTGAACTATTAATTATCTTCATTTTTTAATAATGAGCAAGTTGAGAATTTGTTGGTATTCTTTGGTTTCCAAGTCGATATTGATTGAAACATTTATGCTATCTTATTAAATCAAAACATTGAATGCAGTTGTTATGCGCCCAAAGAGTATCCATATTATACAAATCTTCAATTGGAGATAGATCCACTATACAATTATCATTAATAAATAACCAAACCAAATTTTTTAACCCAGAAAGTGGAGAAATGTCCAAAACTTTATTATATGATATATTTAGCTGATTTAGTTGTTTTAACCATTTTAAAGAAGACACACTCGATATATTATTTCTAAACAAATCTAAACGAGTAATATTTATTAATGTTCTAAATATATTGATATCCCGTATGTTGTTGTCGATAAGTTTTACGTACATCAAATTACGCATTTATGCGAAAATTTACATGTTGTTAACTGATGTTGAACATAACTATAATTAGGTAATGTGCAAAATTAATTTATTATCAAATTCTTATGATGTTAAGTTTTCAGTCTGCGTTTTAAGGATCTATAATAATTGACAAATATTTTATCTGTTAATAACTTCAGATCTGTCTGTTGTAATTTTTAATACATCATTACTAACCATCATCATTTGAAGTGATTAATTTGACACTATAATAATAAACTAGATATTCTTAAATTTTTCGAAGAAAATATTTATAGCTTGATTGACTTGATTGATTGGGACTGATTGGGACTGAAATATTTAATTATTTTTACAATATTACATATGTGTATGTTATACGTGTATTTATACATGTATTTCTTAAGCTAAAATTAACTAGATCTGTTATTCCATTTATTATACAAATCCAAGCTTAGCTTACTCAAACATAATCAGTATTACTATTTTTATTAATAATGTATATCTATTTGTTGTATAACATCTACAATACCATATATTACGTTTACAGATTTTGATTTAAAAACTTGTAATACCAAACTTTTGTGAATTATTAAACTTTACAATATTTCCTTATAAAGGTGAAACGAACCCCAATTTAATAAGAGTTTACGTAATTCCAATCAATCACTCATGTTCTATCAATCAATATCAATCAAACCAAAAAACGCGAACTAATGTTAGTTATATAATTTATAGTTATATTTGCAATCGCCACCACTTCACAGATGTAAAGATCCTAAGAGTCAAGAGAAGAGTTCTACGCTAGACGTGTTGAAGAGTACGCAGCCATTTATAGAGAAGTATACCCAGAAGAAGTATAAGTTTAGACCATTGGTGAGTATGTATACTAAAGAACCATTGCTTGTGGAATGTGAACCCCCCCTTTATCTATCTTTATCTTCTGTTTTATCTATTATCACAATTATTATTACTATTAAAAACGACTTACTATTCATTTTCTTCAGATTCTCTAATATAACCTGTTAATCACTTGTTAATTTAGGAACTGAATATTTAATACTATTTTCAATTCTATATGACAAATATGAAGTAAGAATTAAATGAAATACTATTTATGAGACGCTAAATGATTTTTACCCAAGTATAACAGTTATATAGTTTAGTTATATACATTTTATAATTTTATAATTTACATTATTTTCACGTTTAATGTATCGTTTAATTGTATTTTCAAACATAAGTTTCAAAAATACAACGAATTTATAACATCACTGAACTGATAAAAATTCCCTATTTAATATAATTCAGATGTAACGATTAATTTATCCTTTCCATTAAAATTTGGTTCGCGTTAATTAGAAATCTATTCACAATTTGAGCTGTTTCGTTCTCGTTCAGGTCGTTGTGTCCTCCAGTTTTAAACGTGTAGTGCCAATTATTTCCACTTTGAGAACAGAGAATCTTCATTTCTATAACATTATTACTTGCGCCTTAAAACCTCAAAATTTTAAAGCGAGCACCTATATGGATGTATCATCGTCAAGCGCATGCATCAAAAGAATCGGGCAATTCTCATTTTCGAGCCTATACAAGAACAAAATGGAGTGGTACATGCTGCGCTCATAGAGATGGGTAATTAGACGTGGGAATTGCTAAACTGACGTGGTAATTAAAGATGGACGTTGTAATTTTGTCTATTATTTCAACATAGCAAATATGTTATATTTGCAGGTTTCCCGTGAACTTTTAGTTTAAGCCCGACTTTTTACAGATTTTAGCTGAAAATAAAGACAATTTAGCCCTATTTAGAATAATTATTATGAAGTTAAAATTTTTATAAACTGCTCAACATTTTAGGTTTTTTCATCATAAAAATACGTTTTGCAGTATAATTATAATATTCTAAACATATTTATTCAATTTTAAAGTGTTTTTAGTGTCAATAAATATGAGAATTTTGATTGTGATATTTATTATTAATTAGAGGTGGCATAAAATATAATATGATGTCACAATATATACTAAATCGATTATTATCGTCCACATACACCACATTTTGGAATGAGCTAATAATGCATAAAATGACTACTCACAACTTTCATGATCGAAAATTTTAAATTACCACGTACAATTACCACGTCGTGGTCAAGTAATCCTAACACACAAAAACTGATTAAAAAATTCTACTACGTGCGTCCATTAATTATTTGCAATCACAAATATTATCGCCATTGCCGTGAGAATATATAAATATATATATGGAGTGAAAAATTGCATTATAAATTTATAAGGATATCAAAACAAGCTGAATTGTTTATGCTCACTAAATAATATTAAATAATAAATCTTTCACTGAATATTCATTGAAAGCTTTATATAGTTAAATTGTCTATGACTTCACTCTTCCTCTACTACAACTTGTGGTTTTTTAATTGTACCATCGAATTTAATTTCTTTCAACAATTTAGATTTTAGACTTTTAACTTAATTTTTCTAGATATCAACAAGACCAGTCAATACTGGTTTGAATAAACATTTCTGAATACACTATTCTTAATTTTTCACGTAGTCCCTTTCCTGATCCTAACGTTTATAAACAGATTCAATGTTTCTGAATGGTGAATAAGTAATTTATGGCGAATTAGGATCAACATTTTTCCTTGGAGAAGATGCCTTTTAAATTGATTCAATATACGCAGCGGATTCTGCTTGTTTTTGACGAAACGCTTCATTGGTATCTCTACGTGGTCTGCCAGTTTTAGGTTTCATTATTGTTTGGTTATATGGAGATGGTCTTGTATAAGCATCAGTTAATTTGTTATACAACAAAAAGTTATCTTTATCTTGATCTTATTTAAGTTGTTACTGGTGTGCCAAACATGACCCATAATACATAGATTGATGTGGTCGTTTTTTAGGTGAAGATGTGTTCAGCACAGGCTTCATGTTTCTTATTTTTTACTCCATATTTTATTGTAAGTCTTCCTATCTATTAAGAAAGCTACGATCTGTGCGAGTTCTATAAAATATAGAATAGTTCATTCGCGGTATTAAAGTGGAATAAAAATTATATTATTATATTATTTAATACATACATATGTTGCCACACCATTACAAAATAATGAATTTTGGATAAAATAAACCCAATACAGGCTTTGGATAACAACCAGCAGCAGGCGGTTTCGGATAACAACCAGCAGCAGGCGGTTTCGGATAACAACCAGCAGCAGGCGGTTTCGGATAACAACCAGCAGCAGGTTAATAGCCCACTGCTCCAGTGTAACCAGCCTAATTTACTTAATCTCTTGAATAAGCTCCTGCTGCAACACAAGAAATGTGCAAACAGATTTATGGCTAACAAGCTGAAAATTCGAAGCATTAAAAGAAAATTCAAGAAGATTTGCAGAAAATGCCATTATATTAATCTTAGGTACGTTAAGGAATAGATTAGTTGCAAAAATACATAAATAGCGCGATCATAGATCAAAAAGCTTTTGATATCAAATTAAAGTCTGTTATGTTGCAACATGCTGAGTAAAAGCACATATAGATCCAAAATAATCAAGACAATATCCCACAAGTGATTTCTAAGTTGATGGATGATGCCAGAGCCATTGCTGATTCGCTGACTTCAACTAAGTTAGATGCAATAGTTAGACCTTCTAACGTAAACTCGATTTTGCAAGAGCAAGTTCGCGTTATTAATAGAATATAGGCTGTGATACAGTGATATTTGTGTTATTACATATCAAATTTTATAACATTAAATAAATATTGTGTTGGTTTAACCATTACTTAGCATTTACTATATGTGTCCACTCCAAAAGCAAAATGTAGTATCCAAGGCATGCTTTGTTCGTTCCGCGCGGTAACAATCCGGAGCCCAGCGCTACTCAGAAATTTCAGCAGAAGTTGTACGAGCACGCGGACATTAACTCTGTTTTGCGGAAATCGCGTCCAGACTACGTTTCTCATCCGAACACTCAGCACGTGAAGCCCAGTTACATGGTCCAGCGCCCAGTGACTGATTTCTCCTCTCAACGCGCGATTATCCAGAAAGAACTGCTTATTCAATCACGTGTTCAAAACACTTAAAAAGCTCAAAACAGTAATCTCACTTCAAATGCAAATCAAAGAACAAATCAAACGGATCTTAATCAAATGGATTTGAACTATAAACCGTTTGACAATAAACCAAATAACACCAATCAAATTTTAAACGATTTGAAATAATTGAACGAGAGAAACAAAACGAGAGAAAACGACGTTTTCCAAAACTCAATTCAAAAAGAAAACGAAATCCAAAACCTCAAAACTGAAATGAAGAAACTCAAAGCGGTTCAAACATTTTAAATGAAGGAAAACGCCAAACTTAAAATTCAAGTCAGACAACTCAAAAAGATTGTCAAGGGTACCACTCCAAGTGTGGATAAGTTCCGATAAGTTTTAAATTATTAACAATAAGATATTAATAAGAATTAATAATAAGAGGTTGAGGGATAAGTATATGATTACATAAAAGACGAATAAATTAATGAACTGAATAATATTGATATGTCGAAATATATTTACGGAAACGAATTCTAATTGGAAGAAAGTTAGAAAAATGAAGAAATTGACGCGCTACTGGACCTGCTGAGGAGCAAGTGATCAAATAAATAATAATATCTGTATTATTTATGTCAAATATAAACTATTATTTATTTTCAAATTAAAATATAATCGTTTGAAGAATGGGTGATAAATAATGACTTCAGTCAATTAATTGAATATGATATTTATAAACATTTTGGTAATTATGTTATCTACTACAGTATATTCAACTTTTAGAAAACATCATGCTGCTATTATTATCAATAATTACACACTTCGTGTTTATTTCCGCTCCAGAAACGAGCAGATCTACATAACTTGAGAATTAGGCAAGTTACGTCTAGTATTTGGAGAAGCAGCTTCGTTATCAGATGAAGGTGAATGAGACTGCATAGTCTCAGATTGAGTCCTAGAATGCGAAGTTGAAGGATCTTTCGCTTGAAAATGCGAAGTTGCGCCATTCAGTGCGCAAATCCTCCTCTTCCACCCCAACCGACCTCTCAATGTCCGATTTCAACGGCGAGCGCTCGGTAATTCAACAACCTGCTCATTTTGACCCGTTACTTTTTTAACACTAGTTGAAGCAAATCCAATCCCTGTACCTTGACCTTAAAAACTAGAACTAAAACGATTTCAATTATCAAACGGATCTTTAACAGATTTATTAAAACGAACTCATTAATCAATTACATGATCTAGGATTGAACGCGGCGTTTCTCACGCAGAACGCAGTCGAGTATTTTTAAAAAGTGCTGAACCGGGACTTGGACCCGCGATCGCTCGTTCCGGACCTGATTTACTATTTAGAGACGGAACGGGCCGGAAAGGAGCTGAGGAAGTGACAAATTTATATATATTTAAGTAATTTGAAATGAAAATGCTAAATATTGATTAATGAAATAATAACTATAGTTATATCCCTTACAATCAATATTGTTTCTATAAGCATGAATCCATGACAAATATGGGTTTTCTATTAAAAATTTCTACTTCTTTACAATGTAAAATTATTAATATTAATAATCTGGTTAGTGATATTATTATATATACAACACACAAATTGTATTTGAATAAGTTAGCTGTGTTATAATACAATCTCGTAGAATGAAGCAACCAATTTATCATGATTCTTCTCGTTAACCAGAATAGTATAGTTTAGTAGTAATACCACTGAATTAACTTTGATTATTGCAGTTAAACCTTCTAGCCAAAAAAACAATGCGATTACATGTTTGTATTTACATGTATAATAACACAATTTAGTTTTTAAATGAAATGATGAAGTGAAAATTAAATAACTATATAGGATAAATTATGACAATGTAATAATACTTTGGCTATTTAATACAAAATTTTGAGGTGCTAAAGAAGAGAAATAACGATCTATAATTTATCTAATTAAGTTCAAAAATACACTAAAACTGAATTACTTACAAAGTCAGGCTATAACTGGCATGTTTACCAAAGGAAGACACAACAACCTGAATGACGACGAACTGTTACACATTATTGTTCAATTTTTAAACAATGTATTCGGGGTTTAACATTTTTGGAAAAGGTGTAACCCAGAATGCTCTAAAAGCCAGAGAATTCTTATGACTTATTATGTTTGAACGTGTTTATTTGAGATAATTGTATTACGGCTTTTAATAATTTTCATTATGTTAACAAAAATTCAAACATATTAAATAATGAAAAATTCACTCAACTGAAACAAGCGATTCACTCAATTCATTCATCCAGATAAATTAGAACGAAATCCTACTTTCACTCACTGCCATACAGGAGGAGATTCAAATGGAATTAAGAATGCCCAACAAAACAACAGTAACAAAAATCCTCGTCCAACAACAAAACGTACAAATTGCCTTCTAAAGAAAAGCGACCCCAGAAAATCGCAAACAATATAGTTAATTTATGACACTATTCCCAAGTTTAAGCCTACGATGGAAAACGGTGCTAAAGTGTTGTTGTACAGAAGATAAATTAATCTCAAGTAAAATATTCAACAACTTGAATTAATAATATATTAAATATACAATTTAACATAATTAGAGTATCATCTCAGTTTGATGCCACTTTTAACAGGATAATAAATGTAGCCATTGTTGTAATCAGCAGACCAGCAGTAATATAGAACGGTGTCCATGTGTTATTATACATCACTAAAATTTCAGTTGAAGGATTTATATCAAAATTATTGCAGTAATGAAAACCAGTTTAAGATCCAGATCACAGTTTGAGTTTGGCTGTCATCAGTGAAAAGTTTTCAGAACACGTTTTCCCTTCGTACATGTCCTGGTACGTCGGGTCGTACTGGTCGCACGTGAAGCAGATTGTGGTTTTGTAGTCGCTGTAGTTAACTTCCTGAACGAAGTTGTAGAACCCCAGGAACTTGAACTTCCTCTGGTGCGTGTAAAAGAGAGAAATGTGGTTGCGGAGCGTCGGGTCCTGGTACTGCTTTCTGCAGCCGGCGTCGTCTTCGAAAGTGATGGTGACGCACATTTGGCTGTCGTATATCTTTAAAGTCTGCTGGGCGATGCAGCCCAGATACGCCTTTCCGTACTGGCTCATTTCGTAGAGAATTTTCCCGCCCGCGTCCAAAAACGACAGCACGATTAGAGAGTAGGTGGTGTCGTTTACGAACTGGTTCTTCCTGAAGTTCTGGTATTCGCCGTCCGAGGCGAATTCAATCCCGACTCTGTTGTTGTAGTCCTCTATCGGCAGCGTCTGCTGTTGTCTGTAGAACACGTTTTGCTGTTCCTTCTGGAACATGTAGTGGTCTAGGCGCACGCTCACGGCGGAAGACGTGTCGCACTTCAGCTCATTCACCAGCGTGTCTCTGATCTGCACGAACAAGCCGCTAGGCGTAAGTATCGAGTACAGATACATGCCCCAGTACGAAGAAGTGGGCGGGTCGACCGCCACGCAGTTCCAGGTGTCCACGGAGACTTTGTTGTAGATCGGCTGCTGCAGTATCGTTTGGACTCCGTTGGTTTAGAAGTAAATGCTCAGTGACATCGAAATCATCCTATCATTTATGTAGTGGCTGTAAAATTCTTATAACTCGACGGCGGCCTGGGACTTCTTAATTCTGTAAACGGTGATGTCTTTGAAGATTAGAGATGAGGCGTTGTACTGCCCCTCCACGCAGTTTGAAGAGCAGCTGGATTTGGATTTGCTCGTTCTGGTTGTCCACCACGTAATTCAGGTATATGCTTACGCTGTGCGTGAAGTCGATGTTGCAGCTGTTGGGCGCCACGACTATGTCTAAGTCTTCGTAAATCGTGTACTTCAGCGAAATCTCCTTCAGGCAGTTGGTTCCGTTGTACTTCACGTGTTCGATTGTGTTGATCGAGTTGTTCACCTTCACCAGGTTCACGTCGTACCAGAGCCCGTACATGGCGGAGTGTTTGTCGATTATGGTGGAGTAGTCTGAGTCAGATAGCTGAAACGTGACCACGATTTCAGAGTTAAATCGATACACGAAATTTACCTCGTCCTGCCCCGGTTTCGGAAACGAGATGTCGTCGTATATCATTTGTAGTTGCTTTATCGTTCACTTACAAATATGTCAACAATTTAGTTTGGTTTTAATGCTGGTCTCTTTCGGTTTAGTTCTTGTAACAGTTGCTTGTCAGCTTGTGATAATTTATAGCTATTCAGACGTTAAAAGGTCTACTGAGCTTCATACAGTTTAATCAGAGATTCCTCAGAAAGCTCAAGTTACTTGGACATTTCAGACAGAATTTGTTTCTGATGCTTTTTAAATAACACCGAAATCTAGTTAATCTGTGGCATTTTGCCGGTAATAACACTGATTACATCAACCAGGCAAGTTTGGAACTTAAGGTTACCAAGTGATTAAGATGAAACTGAAGCACTTTCGTTGAAAATTTGGCTGGCAGTTTTACTATCTGGCTGCGCTATTTTGCTTTGCATGTGCAATGAATCGGTTACTATATTTTAAAATCTGTTGATTAAAGTTGATGGGATAATGTCAAAATCATAGGACATTTGGTTCCAGAACCTATTGTAATGAGCATCCGGCATCATCATGATATCGACGGCTACTTTTTATACATCGTTACATCTAGTGTTGGGATACAATAATCTGTGAAGCTTTTTGTACAACGAATGAGTCGATGTGTTATTGTTACATTTGAAGTGGAAATTTATTTTGCGGCTTAGTACATAATTAGCTTCTGTACACATCATACTGACTAACCAAACTGCGTACTATTTCAAATATGTATTTGACAAATTCCAAAATTTGAAACTCATTATTTTGCTTCGGATATGTGATACTGGCCCAGAACCCAACGATTATACAAATAAAATGTTCATTAGATAAATATTACTATTGTAATATGGAAATAGGTAAACCTACATCTAAGTGTTTTCGTGGATAAAATTGGATATTGCATAATTGCGTTAATTACTTTGGCTATAAATAGAATCGGTGTCGCTGACGATAGAATATAAATGTTGACAGAACAAATATATGGCGATCGATAAAATATTAATGCTTTGAAACTTGATAGAATGAGAGATAATTTATTAAACTGTACCCTTTTGCAATGCGATAAGTTTAATAAAAGTCAGCCAAATATTATCAAATTATTCGCATAATATAACAAATAGTACTCACATAGAATTATTTAGCTTGTTTCTGCTATGAACTAAGAACATTACGGCGTTTTATCTGTCTATTTTGTAGTTGCTTTATCGTTCACTTACAAATATGTCAACAATTTAGTTTGGTTTTAATGCTGGTCTCTTTCGGTTTAGTTCTTGTAACAGTTGCTTGTCAGCTTGTGATAATTTATAGCTATTCAGACGTTAAAAGGTCTACTGAGCTTCATACAGTTTAATCAGAGATTCCTCAGAAAGCTCAAGTTACTTGGACATTTCAGACAGAATTTGTTTCTGATGCTTTTTAAATAACACCGAAATCTAGTTAATCTGTGGCATTTTGCCGGTAATAACACTGATTACATCAACCAGGCAAGTTTGGAACTTAAGGTTACCAAGTGATTAAGATGAAACTGAAGCACTTTCGTTGAAAATTTGGCTGGCAGTTTTACTATCTGGCTGCGCTATTTTGCTTTGCATGTGCAATGAATCGGTTACTATATTTTAAAATCTGTTGATTAAAGTTGATGGGATAATGTCAAAATCATAGGACATTTGGTTCCAGAACCTATTGTAATGAGCATCCGGCATCATCATGATATCGACGGCTACTTTTTATACATCGTTACATCTAGTGTTGGGATACAATATCTGTGAAGCTTTTTGTACAACGAATGAGTCGATGTGTTATTGTTACATTTGAAGTGGAAATTTATTTTGCGGCTTAGTACATAATTAGCTTCTGTACACATCATACTGACTAACCAAACTGCGTACTATTTCAAATATGTATTTGACAAATTCCAAAATTTGAAACTCATTATTTTGCTTCGGATATGTGATACTGGCCCAGAACCCAACGATTATACAAATAAAATGTTCATTAGATAAATATTACTATTGTAATATGGAAATAGGTAAACCTACATCTAAGTGTTTTCGTGGATAAAATTGGATATTGCATAATTGCGTTAATTACTTTGGCTATAAATAGAATCGGTGTCGCTGACGATAGAATATAAATGTTGACAGAACAAATATATGGCGATCGATAAAATATTAATGCTTTGAAACTTGATAGAATGAGAGATAATTTATTAAACTGTACCCTTTTGCAATGCGATAAGTTTAATAAAAGTCAGCCAAATATTATCAAATTATTCGCATAATATAACAAATAGTACTCACATAGAATTATTTAGCTTGTTTCTGCTATGAACTAAGAACATTACGGCGTTTTATCTGTCTATTTTGTAGTTGCTTTATCGTTCACTTACAAATATGTCAACAATTTAGTTTGGTTTTAATGCTGGTCTCTTTCGGTTTAGTTCTTGTAACAGTTGCTTGTCAGCTTGTGATAATTTATAGCTATTCAGACGTTAAAAGGTCTACTGAGCTTCATACAGTTTAATCAGAGATTCCTCAGAAAGCTCAAGTTACTTGGACCATTTCAGACAGAATTTGTTTCTGATGCTTTTTAAATAACACCGAAATCTAGTTAATCTGCATTTTGCCGGTAATAACACCGATTACATCAACCAGGCAAGCTTGGAACTTAAGTATTACCAAGGATTAAGATGAAACTGGAAGTACTTTCAAGTTGAAAAATTTGGCTGGTAGTTTTACTATCTGGCTGCGCTATTTTGCTTGGGTATGTGCAATGAATCGGTTACTATATTTTAAAATCTGTTGATTTAAAGTTAAGGAGTTAATGTCAAAATCATAGGACATTTGGTTCCAGAACCTATTGTAATGAGCATCCGGCATCATCATGATATCGACGGCTACTTTTTATACATCGTTACATCTAGTGTTGGGATACAATATCTGTGAAGCTTTTTGTACAAGGAATGAGTCGATGTGTTATTGTTACATTTGAAGTGGAAATTTATTTTGCGGCTTAGTACATAATTAGCTTCTGTACACATCATACTGACTAACCAAACTGCGTACTATTTCAAATATGTATTTGACAAATTCCAAAATTTGAAACTCATTATTTTGCTTCGGATATGTGATACTGGCCCAGAACCCAACGATTATACAAAAAAATGTTCATTAGATAAATATTACTATTGTAATATGGAAATAGGTAAACCTACATCTAAGTGTTTTCGTGGATAAAATTGGATATTGCATAATTGCGTTAATTACTTTGGCTATAAATAGAATCGGTGTCGCTGACGATAGAATATAAATGTTGACAGAACAAATATATGGCGATCGATAAAATATTAATGCTTTGAAACTTGATAGAATGAGAGATAATTTATTAAACTGTACCCTTTTGCAATGCGATAAGTTTAATAAAAGTCAGCCAAATATTATCAAATTATTCGCATAATATAACAAATAGTACTCACATAGAATTATTTAGCTTGTTTCTGCTATGAACTAAGAACATTACGGCGTTTTATCTGTCTATTTTGTAGTTGCTTTATCGTTCACTTACAAATATGTCAACAATTTAGTTTGGTTTTAATGCTGGTCTCTTTCGGTTTAGTTCTTGTAACAGTTGCTTGTCAGCTTGTGATAATTTATAGCTATTCAGACGTTAAAAGGTCTACTGAGCTTCATACAGTTTAATCAGAGATTCCTCAGAAAGCTCAAGTTACTTGGACATTTCAGACAGAATTTGTTTCTGATGCTTTTTAAATAACACCGAAATCTAGTTAATCTGTGGCATTTTGCCGGTAATAACACTGATTACATCAACCAGGCAAGTTTGGAACTTAAGGTTACCAAGTGATTAAGATGAAACTGAAGCACTTTCGTTGAAAATTTGGCTGGCAGTTTTACTATCTGGCTGCGCTATTTTGCTTTGCATGTGCAATGAATCGGTTACTATATTTTAAAATCTGTTGATTAAAGTTGATGGGATAATGTCAAAATCATAGGACATTTGGTTCCAGAACCTATTGTAATGAGCATCCGGCATCATCATGATATCGACGGCTACTTTTTATACATCGTTACATCTAGTGTTGGGATACAATATCTGTGAAGCTTTTTGTACAAGGAATGAGTCGATGTGTTATTGTTACATTTGAAGTGGAAATTTATTTTGCGGCTTAGTACATAATTAGCTTCTGTACACATCATACTGACTAACCAAACTGCGTACTATTTCAAATATGTATTTGACAAATTCCAAAATTTGAAACTCATTATTTTGCTTCGGATATGTGATACTGGCCCAGAACCCAACGATTATACAAATACAATATAAAATGTTTTTAAATTTTGATGATCTCTTTTTAATAAAAAAGTTTAAATCATTGAATGTACATCATAATTAAAATTCTTATATTTTTATATGTTATCAATCATTTCAATCAAAATAATAGATTGATTTATTCAGTAAACTTTTATAAATATGTAAATACTAACATCTTTATAACAAAAAGAATTTTTTATAATCAAACAATTCATTAACTAACTTTCACACAGATTTTTTCTGTTTACGTTATCTTAGCTTCATATAATATGCTTTTTATGTATATAACAGTTAATGATATTGTTGCTATGATTTTAAGCATAATATTATAAGTCGAAGCCAACTACATTAGTCATTCGAGATGGAGGAGATTTAATCAGCTAATTATTGAACAACCTCTAAAAATTAGTTGACGGCTTTAATTGAATTATATAGTTATTTAATAATCGTGGTCAAAATTCATTTCGATTATGTGTTAACACATTGGGACCTAGTATAGAGGCAAAAATCGATGGCGTACACCCCAGCACCGGAAGTGAAATTATAGCTAGACTAGCTTTGATAAGTGGTAATATACTGATAGATTAAAAGATTATTTTCCATAAAATTTAATTACTTCCACTCTACTCCAATTCAAGTTAGTAAAACAGCTAATATTTTGGTAGTATTTTAAAAGGCAATAACTGAAGACTTGGCGTCTCATAAACTTCCAGTGTATGATTATGTACTAACAAAATAAAGATGAAGTCACAGCCTAAGAATGTATATTCATATTCTTCTACTTCAGAAAGTTAATAATTGTTGATTGTAAACTGAAATAATTTGTTTCGATTTTATAAGCTGGAGTGAAAGGAGTTCATGTTACTATTGATATATAGTTTAGAGATTCCAGCAGCTCTCGTTATGGTAGTAAAAATTCTTAAATGTACTCTTGAATCCCACCTTTGTGTTTTAAATATTATATTTGAGTGGACTCCAATAACTATTTTTTGCAGCAAGTAAAGTAAAATATTTGTTAAATTTTGAATTGAATATTTATGTTATTAACACTATCTGATATATTATATTTAAACTTGAGTCCACGCCTTCAGCTGCAGTTTGTATAAATGATAAATATGTTGTATTTAAAAGTGATTTAGAAAGGAGTAGAGTGGTAAAGTTAGGGGTGGTTTTTGCACGCAATTTGCACGCGTTTTCAAAATTTGTACGCGCGTGCAAATCGCGTACATGTTGTACGCGAATATTTTATTTGCACGCAGATATATTAAGATATGAGGAGAATTCAATTATTATTTAATATTAATATTATTTATGACATTACTGTGATTATTTTTCAAAAATTATTTCACTTCAATAATAGTGTAATTATATATTAGTGATATGTATGCAGTAAACCTCAAACTTTGAAAATATCGTTTATCATAACCGAATATACCGTATATAATATAATAACCAAATATAAATTGACCTGATATAATATGAATACATATTATTGAAAATATTATATAACATTTATAAGTTAGTAATTTAATGCTCTTAAGATGAGGGAAAGTCGAATGTAGAGTAAATTTAATTATTTTAGATAATATTTTGGATATAATAAGAGTAAAAGTAGATATTCTTGTAATAGAAGTAAATAAGTGAGTATTTATGAAATACTTATCCATACTCGTGTTTATAATTACAATATATTAAATTTGTAATTAATATATGTTTTCACTCCAACATAAGTCAAACGAATAATCATTTTTATATACTGTTACTTGACTTAAAAATATTTTAAGTTATTATATTAGTTATATTACATCAAAATATAGCATTGACATCAAACTATGATCGGTTTATATTGAAAATAAATATATTACTTAAATTATATGCACGCATTCTCATTTTTTGCACGCGCGTACGATGCACGCAGCGTACAATTACACGCGAGGGTTTCGCACGCGAAATTATTTTTAGTACGCGTTTGCGTGCAAAAACCACCCCTAGGTAAAGTTACGAAAAAATAAATATGTTCGCTTTAACATGTTTGTATATTTCTACTTATCGAAATCATAATAGAGGGGTGAAAACGATTGATAAAGTACTATAAATTCAAAGCATAATAGTTTATTGAAACAACCTACAGTTATGGGAGGTGGAATTGCTTTTTCTTGTTTACTATGTGAGTAATTATATATTAAAATATTTTGCCACTTCTAATGCGGATGACAAATTCCAATAAATAATCTCAAGTTGGAGATTATTCATGAACTACTCATTAACACAAGAGGGCCAAAAATATGATTTCGATCGTATTAGACCATAATCGACTATTCAAAGTCGGTATTTAATATTCCAAAAAGGAAAAATAGAAATTACCACATACAATAAAAGGACGGCAATGACAAAAATAAACGCGGTAGAAGATGTTTAGGGAAGGTCAACTAATTCACTTAACAAACTTAGGCAGTTCTGAAGCGTTTGTATTCTCTTCATTTCTGGGTCCAACGGATGAATTCATAAAATATTGTACCAATCTGAACTAGTTATATCACTTGTTTAAGATGTCCCTGTGTAATTTCTACGTTTTAGTCAGCAAAACTAATTTATGAAAGATTTTATCTCGAAAATATATGGTAGTTAAGCCTGATTGGAGAAAAGAATAAGAGGATCCAATGATTGGTATACGGACGCAATATGTAATTTATAACTAGTAGCGCAAGCACTGGACCTGCAGAGGACCTCGGTGTTCATCTTCAACTGGGTCAATCTGAACGATTTTAGGTATTTCTTAATCACGAAAAACAATGGAGGACTTTTTCTTTCAATCTCAACCGGGAGCTCAAGATGAAGTATTGGTACTTCGCTTAATTAGAATTATAATTCAGGTAGTTACAGTCGCTTTCATTCTCAATATTCAAATAATGAATGCATTTTTGTTTCTTGAAGAATGGAATCAAGTGGGTTAGTCGGGCCCAGCATTAAATAATATATTGATGCTACTCTAAAACAACAGTTATTTTACTTATGATCTTCCACTTCCATTTCATAATGAGAAATCAATTTTCTTGATTGTTAAATTATACAACGTTAGGTAAAGTTGAAACTTATTATTGAAGTATATACAGAGTTATATACGTTAATTATTGTAGCACAGCTATCCAAGGCTCAACCAGGCCTTGATGTGATTGAAGCACTTTACAAATCAATAGTAAATAGAGTTAATGAGTGTATTGATGAGGAGGGAGAACACACTCATTATTGAGCCGGGCAGTGATATAAGTAAGATTCAAATAATAAACTTCATTCTTCTTCCTAATTCAAAAAAGCATTTCGAGGGCCCACCACTGTAGGTTGGGGGGAATAACCAATTAATGAATGGATAACTATTTTCAATTAATTCAAAAATTAATTATATATTATCTTTTTTAATTACACATCAAAAATGGCAGAATCAATTTTGATGTTTTTGTTTTTGTTTAAAGACCTTTAAAGTGCAATAAATTTAATAAATTGATGATTAACGTGCACGAACAGTACTAATTAATAGCTTTAAATATAGTGGGATTCGATGCAGAAGAAATATAATGATACAATTAGAGCATTTAAGTGAAATGACGTAATATACTGTAATAAAATGACTCACTTAACTGTAACCTTATCATCAGTACTGTAATATACTACGTCTCAACTATGAACTGCTGCAAATAATGCTAATTTAAGGTGGGACCCAATAACCGAATAATAATAATAATTAATTCTTAAAATGTGTATAAATTGGGTCAACTTAAATATATCTGTAATTAGACATATTATTTCTTAAAGGCTTTCTGACATTCACACAAAATTATAATTGTTCACCCAATGAATTTGTCTAAATATTTTGTAAAAACGATCAATCACTCATTCAAACAAAAACTAAACATAATGTACAATATGTGTTAAAATAATTCAATAAAACTAGACACACCACCTCCAGATGTAAAAACAAGGTGAATCCAGAGAAGAATATTATGCCAGACGTATTCAAGAATACGCTGATATCTACAAAGAAGTGTACCCAGAAGAGCAATCACAATTCGACATTGGAGAATATGTATACGAAAGAACCATCGCTTGTGGGATATGATCACAACTAGATTCTATATTTAAAGTACTGTATAAATATTTTTGAAAGCAAATAAATGATATTTTTATTCAATCATTCTCACATGTACAATTCTTCACCAGACACTATTTTGTCGCATGAACTTCTCCAATTAAACAACTTCTTTGTGTTTTTCATTTAGTTCTCTGTATTTTTTCAGTTCTTTGAGATACGGGTTAATTTTGCTCTCCAAATACCAGATTAAGTCCGGAATGAACTTGAACTGAACATTCTCAGCATCAACGGCGAAGAAAGAGCTGAAATACTCAATTTAATTTTTGGTGACGTAAACTAATTGGTAACTCTTTTGTTCATTCTTATTTTAGTTCATTATCTCTGTTATCAAAGAGTCCAACATTGATTGGTAGGAGGATGTGTGGTCTAAGAAGTTCTAGTTAGCTTTCACTAGAGTTTGAACATCCCAGTTTGGTACAGTTTCATTAAGTTTATGTTGTGATTCGATATCCGATAGAGCTTTTGAGATTTGATTTTAATAGAGAATACTACTGTTTTATAAGTTAATCCCTATATTGGTTATGTTCATGATGCTTGTTTCAAGGGCGCTGATTTTCTAAATGCGCGCTTTTAGATTTTAAAGCGCTTTTTAAATTGAAATTAGCACGTCATGGTCTGTGATATTCAAGTGGTTATTTATTTCGATTACCGCTTCGTCAATTTGGCGTAATCTGTGTGTGTTCTCAGAGTTATTAAATGTGAGCTCGTTTATTTGTGCTTTCATTTGTTCAATCTGTGCAGTTTGTCTGTTAACCACTTATTGTAGTTGTTGGTATTCGTTTTTGTACTGGTCTGTGTTGATCATGGCTAGTTTGAGTTCTGATTGGTATCTTTTTATTTCATTTTGGTCGCTTTGGAGTGGTGTTAGGAGTTGTACTTACTGTTGGCTAACCGAGTTTTCGTTTCTGGATGTTTATAATAGGACTGTGTCATAAACTGACCTTTGAACTTCTAAAAATTCGATTGACTGTTTTTGCTGCTTGATTGTCTCGATGGCTGCGTCCATGGCTGATAGTTCATCGCTAACGTTAACGATTTAGCTCAGTTTGTGCGCTTTGGAGTGGAACTGGTTCAGATCAGCTTGCAACTATTGAACGAACTGATCAAATTGGTTTTCGTTTTAGTTTTAATAGCTGAAAGCCGTTATCATTTGTTCGTGTGTTCTGCACTTCTGCTCTAAAATGTCAACTCTTTGTTAATACCACTCAAGTTTTGACTGTAGTTCAGTTTCGCGCTAAGTGCTTTAAATTTATTACTAAATCGCGTGGTCCAGTTGTATTTTCATCTTGGAGTTGTCGTCGCGGACCTGATTCAGCGTGTTTTGGAGTGAGTTGCTTGTGCAAATCTCGGATACGAGTTGCTTCTACTTCTGCTTCTGGGCTAGGAACACCTTATCGCGCTAAAGCTGCGCTATTTGCTCTAAATAGTCGTTCTGCTTCAACTATTGAGCGGATAACTGCTGTCTAAGCAGAGATATCATCTGACTTTCCTATTATGACTATGGTGCAGGCATTTCGAAGTGGGGCAAACAATAATATGCTCAAAATATTGCTAAATGAAGTAATTTATACAATATATCAAATCAATGTGAATTTCAATCATATTAATTGTATCAAAAGTTGCAAAGTTTTTATTCTATTTAATAGAATACTAGATTTATGAATACATTCACCACGTTAAAATATGCAGCGTATTAATATATTTTGTACCGATTTTAAAATGAAAAGATAGATGCCTTAAATGTCGTTTAAAGCAGATATAGTTTGTAGCCAAACAAAAATAAAAAATATTATTCTATTTAAACCTGTTAAAAAGGATAATTTTTAATTATCCTTATTATACAATCTTATTATACAATACTGTTTTCTACAGGCAGGTGAATTAAGTAATTATTATATTACCTTACTTATAAGGGTGCTATTTCGCTTATAATTACTACATATTCAACCCCTTATAAGTAAAAATGTATCTTGTGGAAATGTTGAATTTGAATTAATGATTTAAAATTGATTTATAGTTAAGTTCGGTTACTAAAATTTGGAGTGATATTTCTTCCGAAGCCCAGCCTGAAAACGAGAAGAAAAAGACTAAAGTAAGTTAGAAAGCTGAACCTACGAAGAATATCAAAGAAAAGGCGCCTGACAAAACGAAGCCTAAGGACGCTCAGAAACAGAAAGAGAAAAAGCCCCAGTCTATAAGTCACAAGATCAAAAGACCACTAAAAGCCCCAATCTAGCGCAAAGTCTCAAAAGGAAACTTAGAAAAAGAAAGAGGATAAATAACCTGTCTTAGAAAAACCTGTCAAATCATAGCCAAAAGATGGATAAAAAACGATTACTGACGCAAAATAGGAAACAAAGCCAATCTTAACGAAAGCCAAGAAGAAGCTCCAAATTGAATATCAGAAATAGTTTATCTAAAAATAGAGAGCTAAGGAAGATATTAAAGCAACTAAACCCTAGGAAATAGCTAATCCATCCCCGGCAATTAGGAATTTGTAAAAACAAATAAACTAAAACGGAACCTAGGAACCTAATCAAGTTGATGAAACGATGCATCAAAGGCAACCATCATCAAGCAATGCCAATACAACGGAACAACCTCTCGTGCAAACCGAAGGAAATAACGAGCAAAAAGAAACTGAGAAGCGAGAACCAGTTTCTTAAAAGTAAGTTAGCATAGAATCAGGTGAAACTGGTCCGCTAACGACTCAGTGAGGACCCTATTGGGTCTTTACTGAGTGGGCATAAATGACGGGTTGAACCCGTTTGAAAGTGGAAACACTGGCGTGCGAGAGCCAATGTTTTGCTTTCGAAAGTCTCAATGAAGTCTGTTTGTGCCGTCTCGAGGAAGTGAAATGAATATATATATATATATATATTGTATATTGGTTTTATTCTGTAAATATTATATTTACAGAATAAATACTCAAACGATTATATTTGATTCTTTAGTAATTTACGTTGCCTATTGGATACATTTTTACTGTAACTAACGATTAAATAACATTTAAAGATTAGACATTTCATTTCTATTTTTCTAATAGCCATATTAGGTCAGGCACGAGCCTGAATTGGTAGTTGTATTCTTTTTATGCGTTTACTGCTTTCAATAGTATATTGATCATTTTTTAGTTCGTAACTAGGAATTTGTACCCTTTTATTTCGGTGATGAATTCCATGATGGTGTTTATCACTCCATCAATTAATTAACTTTGGTTTTCGTCGAACGTGAGTTCTCTGCATTTCATGAAGAGCATTTCCGTGCAGTCGTTTACGTCCGGTTATTCGTTGTTTATTTGTTCAATTCTTTTTATTGTGTTTTTTAATCCGTTTATCTCTTTATTGAGTGTTAGTATTTATGCACTTTATTACAATTCGTTTTATTTGTGTTTTTCAGCCTGTTCCGCTTCATTTTGATATTTCTCGAGTATTTTGTAGTAGTTTTCGTTTAGTGAAGCGAAGTTACTTTTGAAGGTGTTCAGTTCCGTTTTCGTATTGTTCAAAGATTCGATTGATATCTGGTTGTTCGTAGTTAGAAGTTTGTTCATTTGCTTCAATTCGGTTATTGATTCGTTTTAATTGTATATTGATTCGTTTAATTTGATTATTTGCTCATTTAGATTTTAAAGTGTTTAGTGCTTGTTGTCAAGGTCAATTTTTAATTACTTAATCTGATTATCTAATTCGATTTTATTATTATTAGCCGCTTAAAGTTGATTTTGAGCCGTTTTCAGTTCTTGGTCGTTTTACGTTTAAATGTTAATTAAGTTTTACTGTTGAATTCTTATGAGTTCGTTTATTTGAAGTGTTTTCGATTCGAGCTGTTCGTGGAGTGAGTTGATTATTGATTAATTTTGTTGTTATTCTGTTTATAATTCGGTTACTGTAGTAATTTGGAGTGAGTTGTCGTTTTTTATTATTTATAATTGAATGGTTAGATCTTTAAGAGATGATTTTGAAATATTTAAGTCATTTTGGAGCTCAGAGGTTTTATTATTGCTGGTTATTAGTTAGTTGTTAAGATTAGTGATGTTATTGTTGAGAGATTCATTTTCTGCATTCAAAAGAGTAATTTTTGATTCAAGATCAGTTTGGAGTTGAATGAACTAATTTTTCTGTTAGTTAATGGTTTATTTGAATGATCTATCGTTTTCTGACAGCTCACTCTACAAAAATGCATTTTCATTTCTCAACGATAGTAGTGTGGATTCCATACTTATCATTGTATTTTTATTTTGAGCTAATTCAGTTTATAATTAGGCTAATTGAAGTTTAAGTGCTTAATTTTCATTTTAAATGTCTTGTACTTGTATATTTTACTGTGATAATTATATTTAATGTTATTTTGATTCTTCTTTCAGTAAAACTGATTACTATAGATTTTATTCTAACTTAGCTGTATATTCTGTAATTTAATTTTGCAAATCGGATATTTTTACCTATAATACTAAGGATTGCTCAAGCTGCTAGTTTTTAAACTAACTCAATTGATTTTCATTAATTTAGTTTATTTGCTATATTTATTGTGTGTAATTGTTTTCATTTTACGTTAATTGCAAAGCCAACCTCTATTTATCCAGTTCAAACTCTTTTATTTGACTTTCTTATTTATTCAATTAAATATTTAACTCATTGATCTAATTTTCTTTTTATAATTCTATCTATTGTATTTATAATAATTATCCTTCAATAGTTTTTAGATCTATCTTGTGTAATTTGTGTAGGGCGTTACTTTGAACAAACTATTATTCAAGTTGAAGTCTGAGCTGATCACACTGGTCTTTTTGAATGTTTAAGTCATTTTAAAGGGTTATTGCGTTCTTTACTGTTCTAGTAAGTTGCTCATTTTTTGAAAGCTTGCTGTGTTGAAGCAGTTCTTGTTATAATTTTTCAATTTGGAGTAGATACTGGTTTTACTTCTCCATGCTAATTTAAAGTGACAATTTTAGCTGCACTATCATACGCTCAGGTGTCATTTCATCCATTAACTACATTTGAAGTGAGTTATATATCAATTATATTAACTATACTGTAATATAATTTAAATAGCTTAAACCTGTATAATTTTAACTAATATAACATAATATAACTCTAAATAGATGAGTGATGTAAGTTGAGAGTGAGGTAAGTAATTAAATATTCATATATACAGTACTTCATCACTTTCATTAAATGAATCTTAAGTTAGTAGAATACGGAAGGTTGATTTCATAAAAAATTATTTTTATCAATTTAATTCATTAATAATCAATTAATTTATAATTTATAACGTTACTATAAATATATAAATCTAATTTAATATATAAGTCTTTCAATCCAATAAATTAATCATTTTATTATATTATATATTTCACTCACTTAACTTTTGTTTATACAGGATCAGTATCGTGTTCTAAATCTTTGAGGGCAACAAAGGTATGCTCCTGCATCTAGAAGAAGCGCCTTCAGAAGAACGAGTCAATGCTCGATTCTCCTGTTTTTGCTATTTTTCTTCAATGGAGTGGTGTAAAATTGAAGTGCGAATATTTAATTTTCTATGTATATAAGTGTAAAATATTCACTGTAACAATGAAATAATATTCACTATTGTCCTATACTTTATTGTATTCTATTGTCCCAGACAATAGAAAACCCTTATTGTGCAATAAGAAAATGGTAATGGATGGCTATAGTAATAATGTTATATAAATATTAATAACACAGTAATAACACGATAAAGTATAAAACAATATACTATCATTTCTGAATTGATATAATTTGATGATATCTCAAAAAATTAACACTAAAAATATAGAGTCCTTTATATACATAGTTACAGAAGTGAAGAACGCATTAAAATGAAAATATCATTTTAAAATGTTCATATTTACATTGATGTTTTTGAGATGTACCAAAAGAGTGAGCCGATATATATTATAAAAAATACTATTAACAGAATAAATTTGATATTGATTAGATTTATTTTTATGATTAAGTTATATCACAATTATAATGATAGTTATATATTTAATTTAATCTACTCCACTCTAATCTTATGTTAAATTTATGCTTAATAAAATATCATATATTCAATCGTAATAAAATATAATTTATGTTGGTAATTTATGTTGGTACTAATAACAATCAAAACTTTCACTAGATATACTGAACTAATAAATTATTTTGGACTTATACTCTTAAAACAATATTAACTGTAAAGTATTTCAAGGTGATGTCGAAATAGTTCTAACACTAGGTCCATCTAGGGGTGGTTTTGGTGCGCAAATTGCGAACCAAAATAAATTTTGCGCACCAAAGTGCTGTGAACGTCGTACGCATGCGCACCATGGTTCCTGCGCACCAAAAATTTAAAATTTAAATTTTTAAATTGCGAACCAAAATTATGAATTTTTAAAAAATTTCAAAAAATTTCAATATAATACGCTATGTTTCAAGATAATATAGTTTAATATACTTATAAATTATGTTCATATACTAGTTAGCGTGATATTAATACATTTTTTAAGAATCGTTGTTGGAGTGAAAAAGTAAGATTTTTATATTAATTAATTTATATATGTTTTATATAGCGTAAACTAAAATATATTGAGAAATTATTCACTTAAACTCATTTTGCAAAATCAATTATTGTTAATTTAGTTTACAAATTTTGAAGTGAAACATTATTTTTATACAACTGTATATTTATTAATTATATGAACATATAAAAATTAAAAATAGTGAAATAAAGCAATATTTCCATATCTCAAAATATCTGCGCACCAAAATTATTATTTGCGAACCAAAGACGAAATACGTTCGCAAAATGGTTCCTGCGCACCAAAATTTAAAATGCGAACCAATTGCGAACCAAAACCACCCATAGGTCCATCTAATATTAAAGTATTATCTTCTGACTATGCATATAATATTACAAAGTAAATATATTTTACAGTTCCTAACAGCTACTATATAAGTAATTTGCTTAGTAAGAATCTTAGTTTCACAGAAGTATCTGTATATAATATAAATTATAGAACAGACTTTTAGGTTTTGATTAAAATATTTTTAATCAATTAAACTCACAATAAACACAAAAGATGTGTTATTTGAAATGTGTCCAACAAATTACTACATATATTTAATTATAACTAGTGGTTCTGTCAGTAAATACAATTTGAACCAGGTTTAAATTGTATTAGACAAATTTAACTACTTTTTAAATACCGAATTGTTTATTAACAGTTATTAAGCTGGTTCTTGTTTCTAATAGTAATTAATTATTAGTAAGTAGGATTTTCAAGTAATTTATGAGACTTCATTCCTAAGTGCTTATATATATTTGATGACTCAGTAGGGCATCAGAAATGTTTCCATCAAATACGATGTAAGGCTAAATATTTCAAGTTTGTCAACAGATTTTGAAGAAAAGTACGCGTACATGTACAACTACGGTAAGGACTATGGTTATCAGATCTTTTTCGAGAATAATCCTAAATAGTTTAGAAACAATATTTACAAAATTTCCCTCCAAGATTCCAAAAAAAGTTAAAAAATATTACTGTGTTTAGAATAAATGTTTCTTTTTTATATTTCATTGAATACTTTGTGGATGTTTGAGTATGATCTTAAAGTTGTTGAATCTTGATGAAATACCTGTATCCACTACCTGCATCCATGTCGCACATATTGAACCGTTCTACCGTTATATTGTTCTTCAAGCAATAACAAGTGGAATCAAGTTAAGAAACTACACTCACAAGGTGTACCAGTGGGTGCAAGACTATGCGAAAAAGAACTGAAGTTGGGGAAGTTAGTTAGATTCTTCATAATACGTGTATGAAATCACATATTTTGAAGAATGAGTGAACATAAATCATTATTTATATACTACTATACTGTAGTAGATGTCATTTTGTTCAAACCCAAATAGGAGTCCTTTTTCGACTACAATTTGTAAGAATTAAATACAATCCAGCAACAAATAGACATGTTGAATTACGATCGCGTTGAGTACAGACAAACTGGTTGAAGTATAGACGATACTACTAAGTTCAAGTCCAATAATTCTATTTCTGTGAGTATGGGGCGTTTTAATTCGTCGATAAAGTCTGTAAAGTTTTCGTGCTTGAACATGCTTGGTGCGCAGCAGGCCACGTGAAAAAGCTGTATATAAACATGAACACCTATTATTCATCTCCAGTATATTATTTGTAAAAATTATGTTTAATTTTTAGATATTTTTAGAAATATTCAAATAAATTCAGATTTACAAACGGTTGTTTTATGTTGTTTTGGTGTTCGAAAATATAAGAAACGCGACCAACGTGAACAAGTTCTTCTACACTTACACGACGTTAACTGCAGCTTTATAACTACACAATCGAATACGACTGTGCGACCTTCGTCGAGAAATTTATTTTTATGAAAGTTGAGGACAAACGGAATAAATCAAAGAGAAAAGTTACAGTAGTTTCAACCGGATGTGGAATTCTAGTGATTATTCTGTTCCGTTATTAGCAAATACCAAGTCGTAAAAGTTCGGAAGAAACCAAACAAAGAATAAATTAACTCACACTTATAATTGAAAACAACAAATTCAAACTAAATTAAAGCTGTTACATAAATGAGGAAGCAGAATCACTTAGATTGGAAAAAAGATGAAAGTCATTTTAATAAACTGGAATATTATCAACCACAAGAATTATTAAAATATATATTATTTTTACTTGGCTATAGTAAAATAACTAGTATATATTTATTTATTGCGTTTAGATGTATTGTTGGATTGTTGCTGTTGAGTGAGTCATGTCATGTTATTAAACAAATAAAAGTCAAATAAATGACTGATAATAAATGTGTGACATTTAAGGTGTCCCAAAACGACGGTTTTGCGGTTTTTGATCGACGGTTTTTGTTCTGTTATATTGAATTATATTCAATAAAATGTAGTATTGTTAAGTATTACTATAAAATTAGCACAACCGTCGAAAAACCGTATTTTGAATGACTGAGATTGGGAAACCGCGATTTGTTTGTCGCCAAAAACCGGCGTGACGACGGTTTTTAATCAAAATGGGACACCTTAGTGACATTTAAACTTATACATGTATTTTATAATAAAATATATTCCACTCCATCCTTTAAAAAGAGTTAGACATCAACAGAAAATTTTATAAATCTGTCACTCACATTTATATAATTCCCAATAAAAGGGGGTGAAATATTGATGATGAATTGGTAGCTAGAATTAATACATAATATTATATATTTAGGACGACCCCCGACATCCAGGGGTCCTCGATCTTAGATAGTAAAACTCTGTTATATATTTTAACAAACAATGAAAAATATTTATAGTTTACTTATTCACTTATCTATTGAGTATTATTGAGTTATCCTTTTATTCAGTTTTCACATTTTTGCAAATGAGATTTATAATTTTCTTCTTCTTTTTATCGAGAGTGATATTTTGTTTCATATTCTGATCATTTGTTTTCATGTACAAACTCTTCTTTTCTGGTCAGTCAATATTTTCGGTGAATGAGAGCTCAAGGAGTTCTGCGTCATCGAAATCGATCAGAACGTCCTCCGAGAAGGAGATTCTCAAATCGTCTAATTTTTCTTTCATTTGAAAACTGGAGAAGTTTTCGAGCAAACTGTGAAATGTTGAGCAGGACCGAGTGAAAACGCTGTTCCTGCCTGTGTTCGGAAAGGAAATAAACTCGAATTTGGGCTCTTAAACGTTATTTAAAATGTATTTCGTTTACTTTTGCCTTGAATATAGTTGAGTTAATTATGAGCTCAAGTAACTAAAGTTCATTTGAAGTGGAAAATAAAAGCTCACTAATTGAATAATAAACGAAAATAAATGGGTGTGTTTATGGAAATGAAATGATGAAACTTTAGTGTAAATGGTATCTAAAGTTACCTAAAGTTTCTTTAGTATACACATATTAGAAATGGGTTCAACAAACGGAAATTAAAATAAATAACATGAACTTTAATTACTACATTACCTCGAATGCAGACCCCCTTTTTCAAAAAAGGCCTTTTTCAAAAAATAGGCAGAGGGTCTATAACTGAGAGCAAATCTGGTTGATTTTGGTTTATATCTTGCATCAGATTTGGTTTTCCATTTCAGTTACAGATCCCTTTTCTTAAAATATTCTTCAAATATCAACAAATTTTTGAATTTTTGCTATTTTTATGTATATAACGACTTAAATAGTATTATGTATTGTAGATTGTTAAGTTTCCTTGTTTATATTTGGCTTAAAACACGTTAAAATCAATACTATTTAATCAATTAAATTTCAAAGCATTTCAGTTACAGACCCTAAATACAATTCAGTTATAAACCCTTTTATTAATAAAAATCAAAAGGGTCTGTAACTTGCACTTTTGGGGTCTGTAAGTGAATAGGGGTGGTGGTCTGCATTCGAGGTAATGTAGTATAATTATATCTATTTCTAGTTTTCACTGTTTAAGGTTATACTGTTATTATACTGTTTACACATTCATATGACAAATTTCTAATAAAAGTTAAAAAATATCTAATTAGATTGAATAGATTAATAATAAGTTGGAAGAATTTAAACTTTAAATTTTTTATCTCTTTAACGTTTTTTCTTAATTATAGCAAATTTAGCCTGTGAGCTAGAAGCTTTTAAGTAGGGGGAAACAAGAGCTTGCACTTAAATATAGGTGACATTTTTGTTTTGTTTTAATATAACACATCACTACCTTCAAGCAATGTTTTAACATTTTCTTATTGTAAGAGAAATAGTAGTTCTTGAAGTCTGATTATTATTCAGTACTTTAACAGTTATTTAATCCAGCTCGATACCGATTTCCTTAATTTAAATCCTAAAGTAATTCAAATATACTTTTAGTCACAACTTATATGATTGCATTGTTACAGATCTTGAGTAAGATTTTGGTACCTGTGGTTACTCAACCAAAGTATAGTTAATTTTAGACACAACTCTTAAAATTTTTGTTGAAGAAGTGTTCGGTTTTGTAATTATCTGGGCTTGCGAATTAGATAAATATTATTATTAGATAGTAATATAACTACAGCTATTTAGACAGCTATATTCAAAAATTTATTGTATTTTCTAAAATTTTAAGCTTTTAATTGCGAAGATTTGACTTTTGAGCTCAATTACTTATACAAACTAATAATAAGCGAATGTGGATTACAAAATTATAAACTAAATTTAAACTAAATTCGCTTGTGTACAGCTACTTTATACCAGCTATTTTTTTGGGATTTTTTCAGGCTTATTATCCAGAATAACGTGAAGTTAACATAAGTTACGTAAGTATTATTTATTATTAAGTTTGTCAATGAAGCTGGGAACTGCTAATAGAATGAAGTTGCTACAGTTGATTGAATATTATATATCTAGTATTGATTTGCCTCCAACGCTATTTAGTTTTTTGATCTCACTTAATATAGTTGTGCTATAATTTGTTTTATTTTCTGCGTTCAATGCTCTAAATTTTGATTAATTACTCAATGACAAATTTTAAACGCAATACTGCAAGTCTCCTTTGATTCAAATATTTCAGCTCAGAAATCATATTATTGAAGCTGGTCTTATAACTAAAATATACTAAAATTTGGGTTAACACGAAGAATCATGATTAACTGGTTGCTTAATTCACCGAGATAAAATTATAACATAGAATTACAAAAATGACTTATTAAAATACAAATTGTGTGGTATATTCACAATAATATCACTAACCAGATTGTAATATTGGTAAATTTTACATTGTATAGAAGTGAAATTTTAATAGAAAACCCACTTTTGTCATGGATTCATGCTAATAGAAACAATATATTTTATAGTAAAATAATATGTCCACTTCCATACATGGCGTCATTTTGATGGTAAGAGTTATACAAACATTTGAAAATATTTTGTAATACTTACCTTAATGTTATTTAAAAATCAATATCACTTGGTTTAAGCTACAAATATGCTCGCACAAGAAGAATAAGAATAAAAAGTATGAAAATAATATTATACATTTCCAAATTTTTTCGATTTTTAGCGTGTTTTCTTACAGTTTTGTCATTTTCCTGTAATATTTCTTTACAGGCGTCCTGTATACAGGAATAAATATTTCTTGTAAGGTTAACACTAGTTTTATACAGTTTGCTAGCTTTTTAAAAAGCTGTAAAAATGAATAAAAGTTCATTTTTACAGTACAGTTTAGGACTCTAATAGGTGACAAAGTTACAGTTTTAGGATTAATTTTATAAATATAATAAAAGTTAGACCGCTTGGATTTGTATTTGAGGTAAAAATAAACAATACATTTCATATTTCAAGATCAAGGTCTGAAAAATCAACGAAGTCCAGAACCACGTCCTCCGAGAACGAGATTCTGAGTTCTTCCATTTTCTCCCGGAAACTGGAGAAGTTCTCCAAAGAGTCGTGAAAAGTTGAGCAGGAACTCGTAAAAACGCTCAGAGTTTTTTCAATCGGAAACAAAACGAACTATTTTTCGGTGGTTTGAGTTTTAAAAATTTATTTTATTTACAGGAATTTGTGGTTCAAAATGTTCAACTGAGATTGCAAATAATTGAAGTTCATCAGGGAAGTGGAAATAAACAACATATACAATATCATAATTAATGATAAATGAAGAGAATGTTTATGAGTAATACGCGATTGATAGATTTTATATGCAAAATAATTAAAATAGATATATTCTATTATAGACATATTCTATTTAATAAAAATAGATATGAGTATAGGTGGGAAATATATATGATCGTAACAACTAATAACTATACATTAAATTCGTGATTGATATTATATCAAGTATATTGAAATAATTATGTATTGATCTTTAGCATATAATTAACAAAAGAACACATATCGTTTTAAGATCCATAAAGTTAATGTCTATTTATAACTCTTGATAAATGTTAACAATTAAATTATGGAATTGAGCAATGATGATCGTCGTTATCTCAGCTACATATAAGGTGCTTTTTTGTATATAACTTATAAAATGACTCACTTAACTGTAACCTTATCATCAGTACTAAGGCTCAATTTAATCATTCCATCTTCATCTCATAAATCATGACAATCCACAAATCCAAACTTAGCTACACAATAACGCTACCACAAACTAATCTCAATAATACATCATCTTCATGGATTATCACTCTGAATAGCCTCAGACAACCTAAAAGATAGATCTAGTTGCTTTTCCGACGATTTTTAAGCTTAGTTTCACAAAAAACGCTATCTAATCTCAATATTATTTACAATTATTTACATACTTTCACTTCATATTAACTTCCAAAAATCTGAGAACGTCTGGAACGAGTCTTTGTCTGAAATTGTAGTCCACTTTCAAAGAGTCTCTCTTCAGGATGGTGTTCCTTATCTGCAGTATTCCATCATGGCTTGCGAAAACGACGTCATATCCGATGGTTTTCTGAATCATATTACAGATTTGGTTTATTTGAATATTTTTCTCCTTTTCATCCTTTTCAACCTTTTCGAACAGTTTCTTCATCAGTTCATTTACATCTGGTTCTGATGTTGGAGTGGAAGCTCTGTGCTCAGTTTTTGGTTCTGGTTCGTTTTTGCGTTTCTTCTGTTGCATTTTGAGAACCTACTTTTACAGTTTTTCTATTTCTGTGTGGAGCTTTGAAATTTAAAGTTGATGAGCATTTTTAAGGGCATAATTGTCCATCCACTGCTTTTCCAGCTGTTGAGTGAGTAAATCGCACTAATTCAAAGCCTGTTTTAATTGCTTTCTGAGCATTCTGGGCTTCTCTGGCTCAACAATTTGATTCTCTTGTTTTTCAGGTTCTGGCTCCTCCTCTTCTTACTTTTAATTCCTTAGCTGATTTTCAATGCTACGTTCATGTAAGAACTTATTAGCTTCAGTGAGTTGTTTGTAACTTATTAACTGTTGCTCAAGTTGCTGTTGCATGGTGAGGATTTGCTCATTAGCACATGATAATTTCTAGTGCTGTTAATCGAAAGAGTCTTAAAGAAGGGCATTCTGGATCAGTTGCTCTTCCAATTGCTTTCGTAGTTAATCACAGGAATCACGGGTCAGAATTAGATCGTTTTATAAGTTGGCTGACTTCTACAACTCGGATAAGTATTGCTCATTCTTGGACTGTTTGGCTCGAACTATAGCTTCTTATTATAATTAACAGATTTGCATCATGTAATCGTTCTTCTGCTATTCACTGATTTACAGTGCTATTTAAAGCTAAGACAGAATTCTATCATCCTACATTTAACTTTCTTCCTACATTGAAGTGTAAAATTCTTTACATAAAGATTAAATCTTGCTATTTATTAGTTATCAAGAATATAGTATATGAATATGGATTAAATTTATATTTGTGTATTGCATATCAGTATACTTACATTTTTAATATATCTTATATCATTCACAATATTATCATATAATAATACATATTAACATTGCATAAAATGTAATGTGAATATTACAGTCTAAGTTTAATAATATTGTTGTGACGAAATGTAATTCAATAATCTCCTTATTATATAATATAATATGTATGTCAAGTAAAAATTAATACCTTACGTTGATTGAACACAAAAAGACACTACACTTTTGATTGATTAAAAATGATTTAAAAATAGCAGGCACTTTGAAGTAAGTAACTAACAATTTTTAATTTAGATATTAAACCCATGATTCTATTTGTAATAATATAAGAATAGCAACTGTAAAAGAAGTAGGAGTTTGATCAACTTATCAAGTAGATTATGTAATGCTCAGAGATTATGTGACTATTCTGAATCGGAGTGGAGATAACAGTTGAGATAGCAACGATCGAAGAGGGAAGTTAAGATAATTAAGATAATTAACTAAGATAATATTGAATACTTTCACCTGCCATACAGAAAGTTAGATATGTAACAGGTTTAATATGAAAGAACAGGTTAATTTATGATTATTATGTTAAATTGAATGAAAATGAACATGTACAGAACAAAAATGTTAAATATTCTTTGTACTATGTTAATGCTTGAGTTGGTGTTTTGATAATGTTATTGTCATTTTGTACCCTTTTTCAATTAATAACCCACTCATACACTAAATTGTCTTAATTAAATCAACTAGTTAAACAGATATATGGAGAGACTCATATATCTTTATCTATTGATTCTACTTTTTAGCTTAAAGATCTCATATCTTTTTATATAACTACCAGATGCATCATACTATATCACCTGGTCCCCTGTGCTTGTTGTCCAGCGGTTAAGCTGTTTTGTTAATTCATAAATAGAACAAACAACAGATTTTGTGCTTGATGAACTGTCATATTTGCTTTTCTTTTTAAGTATTGTATCGTTGTAAAACTGAGATCCTTTAGAGTTTTTGATATCCTTGCGGTCAATATTTTTGATTTTGCTCCATTTTAAGGTAAGCCATTACATTAGCTTTGTGTGTGAACTGCGGAAATCGTAGGAAGAATGTGTTGACTTGTTCTCCTAATTTCTTCATATTTTTATATTATCAGTTAATGATCAGGAGTGTACATTAATATGTTTAGACCGAGCGCGTTTCGAAAGTATTTGACGAGGTGAATCAGAAACACATTCAATAAATCACTTATTTGTGTATTGGAGTGGCTCTAATTATGAATGAACAAATCAAACTCAGCTCACTAAGCAAAAAGGATACATAAGAATGATTCTAAACGGTGGATACTTTGAAGTGATAAAATATATTTTGTTCATCGTTAGTTTGTTTAAAATTATATTTAATTTATTTTTAGTCGTACAGCGAATTATTTATTTTATTATTTAGACAAGCGGATTTTGAAACGTCTTCAAAAGCTGGATGGCTATCAAACGGCTTTCTGGATTTCATGGTGTTTAATGATTTCGACGACTTCTTTGAAATATATTGTTCATGCGCCGTATCACCCCCATTTAAATAATTAATATTGGTAATCTCGATTTTGAGATAAGTTTAGTCTTATTTTGATCATAGGAGTGGAGAATTGTTAATAAATTGAAATATTAATGGATTTCTGATATTATTCTATTTATAACTATTATATTACTAATAATTATTACTAAATTATAACCGCCTATAATACTGATATCTTGGACATAATTTATCACTAGAATAAGCATATAATAACTATTAGAAATACAAATAATCAAGACTATTTCTTAATTATTACTAATTTCTTAACAAACTTAATATTGACGACATATTTCCCACTAAATATTACTAATATTAGAATTTCTTGACTATTCCTCAGTTTCGACGTTGAATTTTTGTTTATGATGAATTTGTTTCTGTTAAAAGAGAATATCAATCCTGATGTAAAATATTGCGTTCTTAAAAATATAATGGTGAACTTTATTCCGAGTTTCTATCAGAATGACATGATTTTTAAGTAAATTTGTTCGTTCTAGATCATTTTATATTCAACCACCATATTTGGAGTGAATTATTTATTTTAAAAGTTGCATTATTTACATTTATATGCTTAATAATTTACAGATTTGAAATGTAATTACACTAAAATAATCAAGAACACTAAATAATGTAAATTGCAGTATGTTATGAACTACTAGTATCTAACATAAAAGCAAGTAATTTTCAATCCCAAATGCAAAATTCAAAATTTTGTAACTCTTCTAATATCTTATACTAAAAAACGAAGGTGTTTATTCTTGCTTAATTGCCATTTAACTAGTCGTCTTGTAAGATTTAATTCGTCGCAGAATCAATATAAATTAGTAATCTCATTGATTCACGAGTAGCTGTTCATGTTATAAAAGTAAACTACAAATTGACGAATCACTCATAGTAGAACACTTACTAGTTTATATACACAACCATAACAGTGGAATCGTCGTAGCTCCGAAACTGGAGGAAATATCTTAAAAATTAGTTTTGGGGTGGGTTCAGTTTTGGGCGGTCCCGGAGGTGGTTTTTTGTATGGAGAATTTTTTCAATAGAGGAACATGATTAAAGAAGTAATAAATAAGCAAAATAAAACAAAATAATAAGGTTAGAAGAAGTAATAAAATAGAAAGGAGATGCTACCAAATATTGAGTTAATATATAGTTAAAATTAATACAAAAAATTGTTTTGAAATAGTTAGTATTTTTTGAAATCAAAGTTGGTTTGGCGACCACACTACTTCACCAATTCCCTTATTTGAACTTGTTAAAAGGACTTAAGATGAAATTATTTCAGCTAAATCCGTTTTTAATTATACATAATTATTATTTTGGTAATCAAATTGTTTTTTCAGTTGTTCAATCATCATTCATTAACTATTGGTTAGTTTAATCTTACTTAATCAATATGTTGTTTTATTTCTATTATTATTTTTAATTATTATTGTAATACTGAATTTTCCGTTTGCAAATCATCTAAATGAAGCTTTAATTAATCACAATATTCATTTGTTAAATTTAATTAATTCTAAAGATTAAATATTTCTTTTATATAGCATTAATTCTTTTACTATTATAATTTCTATATTTAGTTCGTTTATAGATTTTATAATTGCATCATATAATCATTTTGTCTAAGTTGACTTGTTTATAATTGCTATTAAAGTTGTTATAATAACCTTTCATCTGTTTACAAAGCTTACGGTTTTATGGCTAATTACATTTGAAGTGATTTAATACAATATTATAATACTAGAATGTAAACTAAAATTTAAAAATATATTATATGATTGAATTAAACACATAATACATCTGTCTATACACAACCACTTTATAATCATTCCAGTTAAATATACACACAATTTTAATGATATGTGATATAAATAGTATACAAATGAGGTGAATATATCTAAAAAGCATTTTAAACTTTGCATTAACATTTTAATATCCTCACATGATCCTGGTCATCCTACTAGCGTCAATTTTCCTTTAAAATCTCACTTTTTTGTTTTCAACGGAGCAGTTTGTGAATTCTTCTTCTCCGAAAACGTTTTTCAAGAATTTGATGACGATGTCAACAAGTTATTTTTCGCATGCGGTGTCCAGGTCGTTGTGTCCCCCTTAGAAGAACGCGTAGTGCCAGTTTTTTCCGCTCCTCGTGAGTTAATTTTATGTTTTCGTCTCAAATTCTATTTCTGTTTCATTTTGAGCATTTTGTATCTGACTGTTCATCAAATCCGTTTATTTAACCGCAGATTCCTGAATAACATTCTCTTAAATTTCTTGCTTAACGTCAGACTAAATCTTACTAGCACCTAAATCCTGCTGAGCACGATATTTGCTTTTAAGTACCTACAAATTTTATACTGAGCACCTGAACGGGACCACCTCGTCGTCCGTTCCGTGCATCAAAAGTACGGGGCAGTTTACCGCTCCAAGTTTCTGAACGTTTTTGAACCCGTCCAAACATTTGCAAACGGGTTTTTCGCAAACCAGATTTAAACCGGAACTTAAACCAGATTCGACAATTATGCTACTCACAAGAGAGTTTCTGCCAACGGAAACGGTGGGGACGGAGCCGATTGACCGACCCCAGAGCACTATTTGACTTTCTGGATAATTTTATTTCGCATAATTCAGGATTTACTCGCAAATGACAATCGAGGACGACTCGGAGGGACGACCGGACGTTTCACCATAGCCGAGGTAGTCGTAACAGATGAAAGTCGAACGCAGAATCCGGCACAAATCGTCCATCCAAAGCTGAGACAAAGGGATGTTCTCAGAATTGCCGTGCGAATAAATGAAGACATAGGGCTATAGAGGTAACTACGGAGGCGGAGTGTGCACAGAAATCGCAAACTCACGCTTGAGCTACTTGCTAAATAACCTTACTACCGTCAAATCCGGATCGGACAAATTGTCCCGAGGCGGCTTCGGATAGCCCAAACAATTCATCAAACACGACATTTGTGGAGTGGAGAATGGAATGAAATTCACAAAAAATTGTAATGGAATTATTCTAGTACTAGAAAACTAGATTGTTCTGAATGAACATACATTATATTTTGTTGAAAATAAAGAATGATGACCGCATTCTGAATTTCCGGTATAAAAAATATTGTAACAACAGGTATAAAATCATTATATTTTAATTTAGCTTTAAAGCATAAAATATTGAATCTACTTCCATTATAGCTAGCTTATTATTGTATTGGCTCATGGACTACTTTGTAGCAATGGGTTTACTGTAACCGAATAAGGTTGCATATGCAAATATATTTTAATATCATTCATCTTTGAATCTTAACTCTGCAATATTGTTGATATTACATTTTTGAAGGGTTTATCATGTTTAAAAACAGTACTGTATTCTCCCTGTTAAAGTGGGGTTGGACGACCCCATTTTTTCGGGCGAGGTCACGGTTTACCCCCCCCCTTTAACTAGGAGAGAATAAATCGACTGTGCGATTCGAATCTGACCGAATCTGTGGATTAAATCAAATAATTTACTAAATCTATCTAAATATAAGATATATTTGACAATATAAATATTTTTTATGTAATTTTATAAGCAAAAAATCAATAATTTGTTATCATTTTTATATTTTTATTATTATATTGTTTTAATATTCATAAATATTGCTTCAATAGTAAAGTATTTTCGATTAAATATTATAGTTATCAAATTTAGTTAGATCTATTATATAATATTGAAGATTAGTACATTTAAAATATATTATAATGTATTAATACTTATAAATATTTCTTTATGAATTATGATTGGAGTGGTAATTTAATATAATTATGTAAAATATATACAATTACATAATATCTGTATTATTTTGAAATTTAATCTATTTCAAATCAATTATGATAGCTTAGACCCTATGAAATGCCGGAAATCAGAAAAAGTGGTCTAGGAAGCGAGTAACCCCCCTTTAACAGGGAGAATACAGTACAGCTATAAGAAAACAAAATTATTAACATTAGTTCACTTAAATATTTAGAATTAAATGAATTAGACTTGAGATATATTAGACTTGAGATATAATAGATTAAGTATGATTAAGAAATATTTCTGGTATTTAACAACACAAAAATTATAATAAATACATAATAGATGGATAAATAGAAGCGACCTAAACTTGTGCATAAATCCAACAATATGGCAGCAATTTTTAACCGAAATAATTGAAATAATTGAACTTCAAAATAAACAACAAAAAATTTATCATTTTGCTAAAGTGCAAGGTATAATTAACTTGCGGCTTTAACATACCATAGCTGATCACATGTAATTCACAAACAAAATACGTAGTGAATCAATTGAATTAAATACAGAATATTGATGAATATTGATTGAGTGACTTCTTTTAAATTTTGTATATTATAAATATGTATTTTTACCACACCACCAGCTAATCCACTTCAAATGCTTTCCTTAGTATTATCTTTGCAGTCTCTTACGCAGGAGTATTTTGAGTAGAAAGTGGATCATTATGACTACTAGAATTATCAGAAGTTTATGCAGCCGTATTATTTCACTGAGTAGTATTACCAGGCCGGCAACCCGTTAATCCTCTTTTTGGGCGATTACTCTCTGTGTGCGCAGAATCCGCCGCACAAGCTCGAGTTATTGTCTAAAAACATGGCGGCTGCTCTGGTTATGATTTAGCCTAGAGCTGAGTCACCTGACCTGAACATAACACAATAGTAAATTCTCGAGGACATGCGCGCCTTCATCCGGTACATCCGCATGGTGCGCAATTACAGGTAGGTGATTATACTGGGCGCGAACCACTTCGGCCTTCTCGCGGCCGGGATTAAAGAGTCCTTCCCGAACTATTTTGACGCCTCTGTTATCATTTAACAGGAAAATAACTTGAACAACATTTTAGCACAAGTTAGTGAGCAAAACACAAAGTTTTAACTGGTTCTAATGCAGAACATATTGGTTAAGAAGAACTACAGCCATAATGAACTGCAATAGTTGATAGTTGAGCAGGGAGAACCGGACTCTGTACGAGTAAAATATTATTGTCAGGTATTTTAGGGAATAAGTGATGAGTTTAAATAAATGTGCGAATAATAAGGTCACAGAAGTGAATAAAAAGATATTTACACGAAGAATGTAACAGAGGTGAGAGGGCAAACGGGAAAGGGGCAAATTGGAAACTTCGAGCACACGTATCAAGTGAAAGAAGCTAAATGCAACGCGGGAGACGAAAGCGGAGTAATCGATCTTATGAACGTTGACGAAATCGCAGCGGAGCTCAAATAATGGCTGCAAATGAAGGACGCTATATTCGGGTAGCAAAACTGAGGGGAATCAATCATTAATTATTGTAGTATAATTATTGAAATAATACTATAAATGTACTATTCATTACACATTAGTCATTACACTAATCTTATTTCCAATTTACCCAACCAATTGAAAATCTTCAGCATCAATTGTACCTTGCTTAACGGCCAGCTAATCAGAATCTTCTCTCTTGAATAAAATATTGATATGATATTTATCAAAATCGTGGTTAAGGCTTTGCTTTGGGAATGATAACTTTTCGATCTCTCCGAATTTGCTTTTGAAGAAGAGACAAATTTTATTTTACAATTCTGGCTCTAGTTTAACATAGTACACCTATATTCCGCGCTTTTTCGTGTTTTCCAGCTCCTCTAACTTGTTTCAGCTCAAATTTTGGCACTTTATTTAATAAACACTCTAACTGGCTCATTTACTCCATCATTCATCTCTCCGTCTTACTCTTCAAAGTACTTTGCGATTTAATTTGCTATTTGTACAGATTTGCACGTAAAAATAGCCTATTGTCCACCAGAATTTTTATGATGAGGCCTGTTATCTACTTTAAATGTCACTATATCATATTTATCTATTATATCAACTTGTTAACTTTTGAACACATTTTCGCAGATATAGTTCAGTAACTTTATATACAACTTCTACATACTTCTTTATATCTATATGGCAACATTTTAATAGTGTATCCTCGAATACAAGCTTTGAATAGCTCTTTTGCTGATTGATGATTCAGATTCATTGAATTATAGCTTCCCTCTTTCCCTAATCGTAGTTTATGCTCAAAACTTTCCCGAAATTTCCGAATAATGTTTCAGCTTAGTCATATTGTAGTTCGTTTGGAAGATTCACTGCGTTTTACTTGTTAGTTTTGCAAAACTTTATTGGCTTTAAGGATAAATGGATATTTATTATTTGGAGAAAAAAGAGCGTGTTAGCTAAAATTATGGCTTCTGTCGCTGTTTGTTCGTCAGCGAAAGTGAATTGAGCTGTTCTTGTTCCAGTCTCTTTCTTAACACCAAACATTTGAGAATAAACAATTTTATCCTTGAAATTTTATAGTGACTGATCGACCTATTACTTAGTAAAATACGGAGGCAAGTTACACACTTCTATCACACATGACATTTGAAATGGGTAATTATAATAAAATGAGAAAATATAATAAATATAATACTTTCACACTTCAATGCAGGATTCGGATGCTGATGCTATTTATGAGCAAGCAATTGAACTGAAAAACTCACGCACATACAGAATAACTGAATACTAATAGCTTATATGTCTGTTTAAATAGGCAGCTATGCTTTATGCCATGCACAACAGCAGATTAAAAGCTGCATTAGCTTTTAAATAATTAGGAATTACCTATTTATCTGTTAAAAAATATTACTATGCCGTTAATCCATTGAATTTTTCCTTAATATTCAATTATGACGAAGATGTGCTATCCCTATTTATAGAATGCGGTTTAAAATCTAAGCGTTTTCTCCAAGTTGCTGAAACTATCTATAAAATGTCATAAATTTAAGAAGATCTTAAACTGAAGTATGAATTATTGTGTTAAGCTTTAAAATACTTTTAAATGGAGATAATGAATGTAAATTGTCTGATTGATCTCACAATTGTAAGTTTATAACTGAATGATTTAGAATCAGCTTAAATTTATGTTGTTTAAGTACTAGATAGATGCGAAGCTGAGTTTAAAGGGAAATTCGAAACTATTTTATCTATTATTCAAAATTAAAGTAGTAGCTCAGACATCCTAAATGCCGTTCAACAGTGAATCTTTTAATTAATAAGTAATATCACTAACAGAAAACCCACTTGATATATAATGTTATAAACGTAAAAGTAATTCCCACATCTTTGTTAAATCCCATGGCTCAATAATTCACTTAATTGTTAGAGTCTTTTTTTATAATATTGACATTCATTTTGACATGATTTTGAATATTCTAATATGATATTTATGAGTATTACATTGGGGCAAAAAATGATATACAGCTCACCACTCCACTAAAAATGAATATAATTCTAATAGTGACCATAACAATAATGCAATACGAACATAAATATTTAGAAATTCTTCAAATAAATTATTAATTCATTGATAGCAGCTAGATAAATGAAAACTGATGCAACAACTGAGTATTAAACTACAATTAATATTCTAAAACAGTAATATTTTGTGATTTAATTTTCTTCAGTAAAATGTCGGTTCTGGAGCTTTCGTCCCAAAACAAGTCACAAGTTTGAGAACTGGTTTTTGATAAACGAGACTGAATTGAATATCTACAGATAGATTTTATTATAACCGGTTCCTCAACATTTTCTGTTATTGGAAATGGTAATTTACTTGTTGGTTTTTTAGTCTGCTTCGTTTGAAGTGGAAAACAGGACCTGTTTTAAAATATAGTGAATTAC
>CAXDID010001216.1:0-76339 GCA_963988835.1 Hexamita inflata
ATTATTGAATTATTATGAGGATGTGGAACTAGACGTGAAACTGGACGTGCTCTTCACCTGGCCGTGAATCGCGTTGAACACCCGGTCGCCATCAACAAAGTGCAGTGAACTATTCACTATTATATAATAGACTATAAAATATATAAACATTAGCGCAGATTGCTGAATAAATATAAACATCCAAAAGAGCTATTGAAGCGGTTTCAAGGTTAGTTATTATCATTAACAATGTACACAATATCTTCTATAATCATAATGTATAAACATTTATCAAATGGAATGCAATAATCATCTAGTATATGTGATAAATATTTATTAGTTGACAATATATAATACTAATATTGTCAAAAGCTTAAAAATTTGAATAATATAATTATAAATAAGTAAATATTTTCAGCTTAATAATCAAATCATATGTTTATATATTCTCAAGCCACTTAATCATCAGATATAACCTTGGAAATGTAATAAGTTAGTAAATTTGCTGTTTTTGGGTTTAACTCCTTAAAACAAGACATAATAGACTCTGCTATTTCTGTAACAATAAATTATTCTATACTTACGGGTGCTTTAATATGTATGCAATGTGACATTGATATATAAACGTCTCAACTTCAGTTTGTTGCTCACGGAATATAAATTTCAGCGTTGATTCTATAGTCAATTAACATTGTATAAATTTAAAAAGTAAATATTTCTTTCCGTTTTAACAGTAATTTCTCATCCGGTTTAATAAATCACGTTAACTAAGCAATTACTACGTTTACTGTATCTTAGTCCATTATAATTGGGTTTAACAATTTGTCAAGTGCTTCAAATGGTTATATTTGTTCCAAGTTATTCGTAAATATTCATGTTGAGTTAGTATCATTCTAGGTTTGTGTTGAGAATATGTAAAATTTCGGTTCTTCTTCCTTCACAGCTACGTTAAATGGCTCTGAAACGCAATCATGTTTCGTTTGTAAGGTAGCGAATGAGTTCGTTACGTATGGTCTATGTCAATAGTAGCCTCAATTTTCAGTCTTATTGTCAAATTAAACTGTAATTTGCGAATTGCCCTTCGTTTTCAACGTTTAAATGAACACATGCGAATGCGCCTTCGGGTTCTATTTGAACGTTTCATATTGTGTGAACGTGATTTAACAGTTTTCAATGACCCAGAAGAACGCGACTTTATTAGAAAATACACTCAGAACTGAAATTAACAGAGCTGAGATTGAACTCAAAACGGCATTCATCGGGTTGGAGCAACTCATAATTAGCAATATAAGCGACCTCGCCCAGAACATGAGCATAAACGACCAATTAATAAACTAGAACATTATCAGCACTAACTAAAGCGTTAACAATAACATTAATACGCTTAGAACTGAAAACACAAATCAATTCAACACAATGACCGCACAAATAGAAAACAAACACTCATAAATAACAAACTAAATTGAAAGTAAATTCACCAGTCAAACAAACTTAATTACTGATAATTAACTTTAAATCAAAAACAACTTCACAGCACAAAAAGATCAAATAGTTGACTTCAGAGCTAATATCACCTCAACTTTTAACACAATAGATGGACACATAAATAGCTCTTTGAATAGTATCACCGCAGATTTAACAAATGTTAATACCACTTTAAAGAACAAACTTGATACGTAGACCACTTTAATAACTGATAACTAGCTCAACATCAAAAACAACTTCACTGCTTAAAAAGATCAAGTAGCAGATTTTAGAACCAACGTAACATTAACTTTGAACCTTGTGGATCACCATATTACTGGTATTTCGAACGAATTGAGAGTTGATTTGACTAATGTGAATACCACTTTGAAGAACAAACTTGACATTTAAACAATTTTGATTAACGATAATCAGTAATATATTAAGAATAACTTTACAGCTCAGACTAACCAGATAGTAGATTTCAGAACCAATGTATCTTCAGCTTTTAATGCTGTTGATTCGCATATAACAAGCTTTACGAATAGAATCGCAACTGATTTAACGAATGTGAATACAACTCTGAAGAATATACTGGACACGCAAACTCTATTGATAAATGATAACTAACAAAATCTTAAAAACAACTTCACTGCTTAGGCTAACCAAATGGTTGATTTTAGAACTAATGTTACCTCAGCTTTTAACTCCATAGATGGTCGCATAACCAACTCATATAACATTTTAACCGCTGATTTAACGAATGTGAATACAACTCTGAAGAACAAACTGGACGCATAAAACACAAAATTAAATGACCTAAAAACTGGAATTGACACCCGTTTTTCAACTGTTGACTCCTCTATTTCAAACGCGCATTTTTAATTGGATGATTTGAAAACACAACTTACAGGGACTAAAACGTCAATTGAGGCAAAAATTAGTAATGTGCAAACTCAAATATCATCTGCCACCACTCAAGTTACAGACAATCAAAACGACTTAAAAACATAAATAACTGGGGTTTAATCATATATCGCAAGTAATGTTGAATCGAAGGTTTAAAGTGTTTATGATTTAGTTGGAACAGTTTCAACTCAAACTCAACTTACAAGCGTTTATGATAGACTGTTGACAGCTATAAATGCAATCGCTCCAACGAATCCATGTATAGCTTGGCCAGGTTCTGTTAACCAAAACGGATTATGTCGATGTGTATATAATACAATTGAAGCTTAAGATCCAATATTTTGTTCTAAATAAAATTCTTGTTGTGGTTATACTTTTTTTAACGAGTTAGCAGATAATTTTTGGCAATTTAAACTTAAATGTAGTAATGGTTTTTAAGCTTCATTTTCCGGTCCAAAAACACAAGTTATTAGCTATTAATCTTCGAAATGTGGAATCTAAAAATACTATAGTAATGACTGAAAATTTTAAATTCTTATACTTTATATATATATTTATATATTTATATATATATATTTATATATATATATATATATATATATTAAGCTTTTACCACAAAGAATTAATATTTTGAAAACATAATCCCCTTGGAAATTACCCAACTGAACCGTAAACTTAAAAGGATATTAGTGAAATTTATTAAAATGAATTCTATCTCTCTCAAATATTATCTATGACAAGTAAACCGCATATATATCACTTCCTCGAGACGGCACAAACGAACGACTGTGAGACTTTCGAAAGCAAAACATTGGCTCTCGCACGCCAGTGTTTCCACTTTCAAAACGGGCTCAACCCGTCATTTATGCCCACTCAGTAAAGACCCAATAGGGCCCTCACTGAGTCGTTAGCGGACCAGTTACACCTGATTCGCTAACTTGATTTTTAGAAACTGGTTCTCGCTTCTCAGTTTCGTTTTGCTCGTTATTTCCTTTGGTTTGCACGAGAGGTTGTTCCGTTGTATTGGCATTGTATATATAGCATTATATATATATAACTCTTAAAACTGTTACACCATGGAGACTACATCTGAAGGAGAAACATTCGCATTGTTATTATATTACTAAAACCACATAAAATATTAACACTTCTCACCTTGCTTCTTCGTTTATGAATATAAGTGATTTTTGCCATTATCTTACAGACAACTAATGTATGAAAATAATTAATGGTATTCTTAATATTAACAAGAAGAAAGAGGTGTCACTCATCATTTACCAAACCATCCACCACAGGCTGCCTAACATTATTGAATTCTTCCGGACATTGAGGCTGTCAGCTTCTTGGTGGTTAAACTTGAAACCGAATCCCATGCCTCTTAGACGTGAGTGATGAATTCTTCGATTGTCTATTATTTGTAGTACCTCATGTGGTGCTTCATTATAGCCCAAACCATTTCAATTGGATTAAGGAAAAAACGAATACGGAGGCAATTTTATAATTTTGACTTTTCTTCTATTGATGTAGCCTCATGTCTATGTTTAGCTGAATGTGGAGATGCATTATCACATTTATATATAAGTTTGAATTTCTTTCAAGGTTCGGAATTAGTTGTTTTTTCATAATCTCCATGTAATCAACAGCTTTGAAAATACAGTGTCGCCTTGTTAGAACCAAATATTGCTCCATTCACCATTACAGATTGCCAACCAGCCTGCTTACAATAATGAATAAATTCACTACTTGAGAACTACTTCAGAACACTACTTGAGCTCAGTCAGCTTCAGTAAAGTCTTTATACAATTCGCAAAAGCTAAACGCTTCTTTTTGTGTTCTTCTGTTAGAGCTTATATGACGGTCTGCTTATAAAATTTGTAACCCCATTCAGCTAAAGTATAACTTATTGTCGGTCGAGTAAGCTTGACCTAGCATTGTTCAAAAATTTATTATGATATTTGACTCCAGTGTGGGTGATGCCAGCCTAGATTGTAAATTGTCATGGATAATTGTGAGTCGATCTTCTAAGTATTTTGATTTCAAAATTTACCTAATTCCTCATCGTTCTTGTACTTTTAAATTTGTTTTCTCACACAAGTTTCTGTAAATCCTAAGTATTCGGAAAACTCTTAAATTGATATTCCAAGGGACTTCAAATCCAAGTCGACATAGACCTAAATTTTAAATCAAGTCGGTTCCGTTGTTTATCCAAATTGCTTGGTTTTCATTTTTTGGGAGTTGAGGAGTGGTAAAAATTTGTTTATAATAATCTATTGTAATACATAGAATAACTTTCTACAATAGGATATTTATAATACACGACTATTTCACGTTTTTACCACCCTAAACCTTCGTTTTTACCATATATTAGTACTAAAGATTAATCGTTACGTCTGTAATAATTTAACAGCAGGTGATACCCATAGAGTAGCCTCAGTCAGTTACAGTCGCACTGCAATTTGTGAATTACTTAAAAATATCAAAACTGAAATTTTTCATTTATTTATAAAATCGGTCGAAGACGCTTTAGTGCTCTCTGGATTTTTACGGTCTTCCAGACTTATTTCTAGATACTAATTTAAATAGAAATAATCTCTATAAAATGTATTTTATCGTAATTAAATATTCTCATGTCAACGAAGTTAAAAATTTTGTAAAAATCGAATTATTCCCAAGTTGGACTATTTCTTCACAAAACCTATTTAATATAATATCTAAGCAGATGATATGATCTGCCATAACTCCATATTTGCTGAAATATTTATCAAAGGTCCAAAATTTCGTTGTTACAAAACTAATGCTAACATACAAGTTACAATTAAATGTCCCTATTAAAACTTGAAAAGCTAAATTGCATTAATTTATAAAGAGCCAATAAGTGAACAGACGTTAATATTATTTTTATGGTTATATGGTATTTTAATAGTATAGTGAGTGTTTATTTCTTTAAAATTATTCTTCATCTATAAATCCGTTTGAAATAATGCCAATTTTATCGTTTAATAAACGAGCGAAACTTGAACAATTGATGGTTAAACTTGAACAATTGATGGCTGATAACAACGAAGTGAGTAGTCACTTAACAGTTCCAGACATGTAAACGCTCCAGCTTATTCTACTAGATTATTGAAAATCGAGGATAACCTAAATTCGAGTTTATTATTACCAATAATATCTTGTATCAAGGATATTGGCGAAATGATTGTACTTTTCAGTTGTATTCCAACATTAAGTCTGGATGACCGTAAAATTGCATCGAATTTTAGATATTGAACTAGGACTCCGTTTTGCTTGCTAATAAATCCAAGAAAATTAGCGATAGTTGATAAATTAAGTTTGATTAAATCTTCGTATAGGGTAGAGTAGCAACTAATTAATCATAAACGAATTACCTAAGATTATTAATTGTTTGTGAGTTAAGTCATAAATTAATAAATGAGCAATTCATAAATAACTATTTTGGCGAAACCAAGTCTATTTAAATCTTTAAAATGAATTTCACGATAAATCCCAGATGGGCTTGACCATAAAACCAACCATGTTTCAGTTCTCTTAACATTTAACATTCATATTTCGAGTGGAAACTGTGCAGTGTAAATTATATTTTAAATAAAATTTTACTAAAGTATTCGCGACCAAGCTAAAACAAACTCACACATTCATTTTCAGCTCTAATTTCGTTCTCGATCCCAAAGCAATTACTGTCTAAAACCTATGAATTTAGTTGATTTTTATGTTGGTTGTCTGTTATTTAAAACATTCAGAAAGAATTAGGGCGTTATAGTTGCGATTATTAAAACTTTTAATTTGAGTTATAGAATTTTAGCACTTTATAACACCATTAAAAGAATATATTCAAGTGTTTTACTTTGTACATAAGTTATTCTTATTTAATAATATGAAATATATTAATACACCACTTCAAACAAAAAGTGATTGAATATTAATTTATTAGGAACAGATGTGATTAGTTAAAACACAACTGAAAATCAAAATCAATCTATTTCTAACGTCAGATTAATTATGTGCAAAAATATATTGATTATTGAGAGACGGGGATAAACCTAAGCGACAATAAAACATTATTAATTTAATAATAACGAATTAATCTTCAGAAGCCGCATATGTTATACTATACTCTTATTTGTCAATAATTGATTCTTCATCGGAGTGAAAACAATGAAAATTAACATATATAAAATATTATATGAGTAGGAAGGTTTTTTTGAAGTTTTGATCGCAACTAATGCCAGAATTAGTCTTAACTTAGTTTATCTTTAGAAATTGATCCACTTCAAATGTCCGATTTTGAATACAGAACAAATGTGAGCTACTATTTGAAGCTTGGTTGGAAATTAGTATCCCCATAGAGAGCCACCTGCCCTGTATGCGGTTCAGCGCTTATTCAGAATGTTTTGTACGACTTCATGTTCTGTGTGCCTTGTCAGAAGAAGGTCGTCTTCGAGAGCAACAAGCTCTACATACTTGAGCAGACGCAAACTCAGCAGCCAGTCTAATCCGACAGCTAACTCGCTCTTTCTCAGGAAGCTCAGCAAACTAACCACATTGAAAACAGCATCGATCAACCTTAATCCCAACAAACTCAATATGATCAACAATAACAACAAATTCAAGAGTAAAACGACCAAAATACGCAAAAAGAACAGTAAAATGACCAAGATCATTACTATCAAGAAGAAGAGGATGAGACGCCCAGAATGCTGTGTTCAGGCTGGAAAATGACCGCGCGAACGTGCCCGACGAAGAACTGCTACAACCCGTTAATGCAGAAACCGAATTCGAACGAGCTCGTGTGCGGGAAGTGCAAATTCAGGGGAACAACGGCCCAAAAGATGCAGGAAATCAGCTTGAGCGTTCAACCGGCTGATTTAGCAAGGTAAATAGTGCAGAGGGCCAACGCGAGAATTGAGGGAAGAGATCCGGATGAAGTCTGCGCTGTGGAGAAAACAGGACAGTAGAAGGAGTATGAAGAAATGAAGAGAAGGTAGTAAGAGGAGGAAGAATATTATCAAGAATAAACTAGGAGGGAGCAAATGCAGGCTTAATTAGACCAAAATTGTAGCCAAAGAGTTGTAGAGAAGCAGGAATCGCAGTAGATAATGGATTTGAAGGAGAAAATACACGGGCTCACAGAATAACTGCTGGAACCATGTAGCTTCGCAGAAATAGAGCAATTCTCGAAAGCAATTATGCAACTAAACGAAGTCATCAAAGTATTAAAACAAATCGAGTGAAAAAATATCAATAAACAAGATTCAATCTTAAAATATCTATAAATTGACATATATAAATTGATATCGGCTCACTCTTTTGGTACATCTCAAAAACATCCACTCAATAATCAATTACTTCAATCACAGTAACATTTTAAAATGATATATTGAGATTTATAACAAGATAATATTACATGAAAAAGTGTTTGTTTAATTTATCCACACCAGTAATGGGATGCAGAACCATTTCTGACGAAGTTGTTAAAACAAATCTAGCTAACATCACATAGGAATAGTCCTTCGATAAAGATATAACTAAAATATTATCCTAAATAAATTATTCTGTCGAAAATGGCAAAAATATTTATGATTAGTTAAATTAATTAGTAAAGCTGTCTATTAAACCTTTAACGAACTCAGTCTAATCCTTTACTAAAGTGATCGATATATTACAATCCACACCAAGTTTAGATATGTGGAACAAGATGAATTTAAGTAAAGTAGCCCTTAGATTTATCATAAATAACAACTAAAATTACAACATATCAAATTATATTAAAATTAATGGGTTGATACCCTATAATCTATTGAGAATGTAATAAATAATGATAAAATTCATTAAACAGGATTATAATTCGATATTTATTGCATGAAATACTGTGTTAAGCTCTTAATATCTGGTGATTAATATAATTTGTTTTAGTTAAATGAGATTATAACTTCACTAGTAAATTTAAGTTAAGATTTATCAAATAGTAATTGTGTAAAAGAGCTAGTAACCTAAAGCAAAGGAATATTGGAATCTAAATTACTATAGCCATAATCGTGGTTCACTATAGTTTGTACACTTTCATTTTCAAAATCAATATCACAAAATATTTAAACTAATTTGTACAATGAAAGTGATTGGAGGTTGGACGACCCCATTTTTTAGGGAGATGTCACAGTTTACCCTCCTTTAACTAGGAGAGAATAAATCGACTGTGCGATTCGAATCTGACCGAATCTGGAGGTTAAATCAAATAATTTAATAAATCTATCTAAATATAAAATATATTTGATAATATAAAATATTATTTATGCTATTTTATAATCATAGTTCAACAATATGTTTAACATTTTTATTATATATAAAATAGTTTAAATATTCATAAATATTGCTATAATATTATATTATTTTAGTTAAAAATTAAAATTGTCATATAAAATTAATTTAGTAATATTATATTGAAGCTTAGTACATTAAAAATATTATATAATGTATATACTTGTAATAATTTCATTATGAATTTGATTGGAGTGGTAATTAAATATAATTTAGTAAAATATATATTATTAAGTAATATCTGTATTATTTTGGAATTAAGTCTATTTCAAATCAATGATGATAGCTGAAATGCCGAAAGTCAGAAAAAGTGGCAACCCCACTTTAACAGGAAGTTTACACCCTAATATTAGTACTAAATTATGATAATAAACTAAACTGAACAAAGAATAATAGCTGAATCAAATCAATAATTTATTCTTATTTTAGATGGATATGATGAAGTTAGATGTTCTAACTCAGCCACCCCAAAACGGTTAATACATATATTATTAATATTTACAGATATAAAGTAACTAATGTATCATAATTCTCACTTATCTTCCTTTTTCCACTATTTCCTTTAGAATTATTAGTTTTTTGTTACAATTATTTGTAATTATATTAGTTCAGGCTTTGTATTCAACTTATTATCTAATAATGAAATATCAGAGTTCTTTGTAGCTATTGCGAATACTTCGTTATAAACATTTAACACACATGAATATAAATCATTAACGAAGCCTTGCATTAACATATTAGTAGACGAAACAATATTAATAAGTCTTTTCATTACCTTTAGTTTAAAGTCATAATTGTTATGGCTGAATAAATTTCTGAGTTTATGAATAATTTCTGATCCATTATTAAGCCATTATTCCTTTGATTTACGTTAATAATACTCATTATCACTGATTTTTACAAGCTAATATTAATCTAGTAGCTGTTGTTTTCGAGCTATGTCCTTAAAAATTTCTTAAATATTAATATCAAATTACTTCTGTTCGGTATCAGACAATTAAGATTGATTTGATTTTTACTTTTTAAGTAATTGTTAGGATAATTTATCTATAAGATATTGTTGCGATAGTTTTTCACAATTGTGATATAAATCTTGTTAAAATTTTAAATTACAACTATTCTGTTGAGAAGTACTTAAATTGGCGACTTTGATAATACTCTAATACCAGAAGTCATTAATCGGTTTCAATTTTGAGTTTAAATTTGAGGAGTACTTTAATTCATCGTATATTTTTACAATTAAATTGCCAGCATCTTATATTATTATACTTGAATACGCCAACATAGTATTTTCATCAGTAATCTTAATTTTGTTAAATATTTCACCAATAGCCATCTTTAACGAATTATCCTTCAGTTTATAAGTAGGCGTTTAGTTTTCAAGAGTTTTAGTACATAATTTTTCAAGGATATCACCAGGATATTCTAAAGTTCCCATTATTAAATCACTAATGTGTTTATTAATCTAAATTCTAGATAAAGACTTTGCGGCCCAGTTCAACCATTCTTTTGCTATTTTATTTTTCTGAGCAATTAGCTTTGTTACTTCTTCTTTAAATTAAGCAGTTAATATATCAATGGAATTGTTACTTTCAAAATTGATATTTTTAGTTATTTGATCCAAATTTGCGCATGTAATTTGTAGATTATGGGACTCAAGTACTTCTTTTGTGATTTTTAATACATTTATTTAATCGACTCTAGTAAATCTATCTCTTAACATTAACTTTTCAACGCATTTAAGTTAATTTTCGGTATCAGTTTCAGATGTTAGAATAGCATGACGGCATCGCAATAACCCACATCCATTGACTGGAACTGCGTTTAAAATAGAAATTAATGCTACACTCAGTGACCCTGCTATAATATGTTAACAAGGTGTGTTGTTTACAATGAATATGCCTTTTAAAAATTGATTTAAAAGTTTTTCTTCAGAAAGTTCTCCAACTTTGGCTTCAAGAATTTATTGGTATAAAACTTAAATTTCATCCCAGAGTACCAGAAAAAAATTATTTGCATTTTTGAAAGCGTCTTCGATAGCGGCCATCACATCTAAGATATCATTTGAATTTTATATTTTCGTTAAATTAGAAGATAAATTTATGCTATTTGCTAACTAAATATAAAATTATTTAAGTTTATAAATAAGGCTCCCTTTCATATCAAGACAATTAATTTCAATAATTTTAGGTCTTTTTTAGCAAAAGTATTCACTTTGTGTCTGAGGACGGATAATATGAACAAAAACTAACAGAAAGACAGCAGAAATGTACATCGAAGCAGTTTTCCCAGATTTTGGACCACCCAAAGCGCATAACACATCAAGTGATTGATAAGAAGTGCCTAATATATGAGACTTAACAAACTCAATAATTGTGTCCCAGTGAGTCTACCAACCTACATACTGAACGCCCTACTTATGAAAATCACTTGTAAAATTAAGTGCTGAATTGTACAAAGTTTCATAGTCATATACTGCCAATTTGAACTGGTCGCTATACTATCTCAACACATCTGGTAAGTGTACAGTAACAGCAAAATCTTACAACGGCTTCCCTTAATCTAAGCCTTTAAATGATATTCTATGTTGCGCAAGTTTTTATGGATCAATTAGTTAATTAATTTGCAATCCCTAAAATAATTTTGCTGTTTAATCACTTATATTAAAAAGTTAATTTTTTCTAAGTTAATTAATAAGTTACAATACTGTGAGTTTTGAAATGTCTTCATACTTTGAAAATATCTATAAATTGAATTTTCGACTAATTGAACCGTGATAGTTTAGAAATTATTGAAGAAACCTTGCGTCAATATAATTGAAATCAAATTATAAAGCTAATTATTCAATGCTGTATTCACAAATATTTTTAAAATCCGTACATTACATAAATTTTAGATTGTTGGATAATAGTTTACTAATATTATTGTGATGTTTTTAATGAACATTTTGCTTAAGTTACAGTAGAAATTATTGCGCATCCATGCTATCTTCTGGACTCTAAATGGATTTGTATTTAGAATTCAAATATGTAATAACTTCTTTAGCATTAATATTTTTTAGCGCGTCGCATATGTTAATAATTAATTTTTTATTGCGGGAGTTGTTATTAGCCTCTAGCTCAAGTGCAATCAATAAAGTAGCTAAATCGAAATCTTAAAAGTTGTTAATGTTTTAGTTAATTAAGTTATTGGACACAATTTGACTATATATTTTTTTATATTCGTCATTCTCTAAACCTTGTTATAATGCTAATTATATCTAAGCTGGTGTGATTTTGTTTGAATATACATCATTCAACTGTATAATCTCTTCAAATAATTACTAACTCGTTTATGTAATACTTCTAGATGCTAAAAGTTCTGAAAATTTACTTTTTAAAATATTAGCAGCATAGTCATCAAAATTTTAGTCCCCTTTTTCTAACTTGGAATGAGCAACAATCAGCTCATATAGTTCGCTAAAAATTATCAATTCTTTGGTATTTATGATATCATAAAGCTATAAATGTAAGTTCAGAGGAATGTTACCCTGATTTAATAACATCGTTAGCGAGGCAACTTTAGATAATGGGATTTAAGCAGTTTGCATTATTCTTTAATATAGATGAAGTGGAATTAGAAAATACGGTGTTATTTTATTCAAAAACTTACAAAATTCATAATTGACACGCATTACACTACATATGAAATTCAAAACTATTGCCTTTAATACATTGTATTTTTTACGAAAAAGACGTGAAGTGGGGATAATAAAAGTTATATGGGCACAATGTCAAGCGAGAGAAAACCCCAAGAATCATTTTGAAAAACGGCTGATCTTGCAAGGTAAATCGTATAAAGGGCTAATGCTAGGATTGAGGGAAGGAACCCGGATGAGGTGTGCGCCGTGGATAAAACTAGTTAATAAGTGGAATATGAAGAAATGAAGAGAAGGTAGTAAGAGGAAGAAGAATATTATCAAGAATAAACTAGGAGGGAGCAAATGCAGGCTTAATTAGACCAAAATTGTAGCCAAAGAGTTGTAGAGAAGCAGGAATCGCAGTAGATAATGGATTTGAAGGAGAAAATACACGGGCTCACAGAATAACTGCTGGAACCATGTAGCTTCGCAGAAATAGAGCAATTCTCGAAAGCAATTATGCAACTAAACGAAGTCATCAAAGTATTAAAACAAATCGAGTGAAAAAATATCAATAAACAAGATTCAATCTTAAAATATCTATAAATTGACATATATAAATTGATATCGGCTCACTCTTTTGGTACATCTCAAAAACATCCACTCAATAATCAATTACTTCAATCACAGTAACATTTTAAAATGATATATTGAGATTTATAACAAGATAATATTACATGAAAAAGTGTTTGTTTAATTTATCCACACCAGTAATGGGATGCAGAACCATTTCTGACGAAGTTGTTAAAACAAATCTAGCTAACATCACATAGGAATAGTCCTTCGATAAAGATATAACTAAAATATTATCCTAAATAAATTATTCTGTCGAAAATGGCAAAAATATTTATGATTAGTTAAATTAATTAGTAAAGCTGTCTATTAAACCTTTAACGAACTCAGTCTAATCCTTTACTAAAGTGATCGATATATTACAATCCACACCAAGTTTAGATATGTGGAACAAGATGAATTTAAGTAAAGTAGCCCTTAGATTTATCATAAATAACAACTAAAATTACAACATATCAAATTATATTAAAATTAATGGGTTGATACCCTATAATCTATTGAGAATGTAATAAATAATGATAAAATTCATTAAACAGGATTATAATTCGATATTTATTGCATGAAATACTGTGTTAAGCTCTTAATATCTGGTGATTAATATAATTTGTCTTAGTTAAATGAGATTATATATATTATATAAAATCTAATTATAGATCTAGTGTTGAGTTTGTTGTTAACTGTTTAACAAATAGAATATATATTGATAATTAAACATTACGTTATTTCTGCCTAGATTTAGGATGGGAGTGGGAAAAATTACATTATATCTGCATTTATAGTAATATGCATATCCTCAAACGAACGCAGATCTTTATATATACACATCTTTTTGATATCCAGGATATCAAAATTAACGCACATCTCAATGTTGATGTGCATGTATTTGACGATATGCGGAAGCTCTATTATATATATTATATTATATATATTATATATATGCTTGAGAAGTTTTACTAGTAAATACCAAGTACCTACTGATACTGCTTTTAAATCACAATAATAATTGAATAAATACTATATATAGTAAGTTATTAAATCTCCAATTATAGAATTGTTGTGTGCTTATTATATTGCATTAATTATTATTTTTCACACCCCAAATGGGTTGTTCGCCGCAAGTTAAAATGCATTTGGAAACGGACAAGTATAAGAATCATGACGAGCTTATAGCTGCGATTCGTGCGGCTGGTGTTGAATCCATGCGTTGTGTGTTGTTTTTGGACTTTTCAGCGTCTAACAAGCGTAGTGGTCTGCATCATCCTGGTGGGTTGGTTCCGACTCCGTATTAGAAGGTGATATAGATATTGGAGCCTGTGTTGAAGCAGTTTGACGATTAAAAAATTGTGTATGCGTATAGATTTGGCTGCATTGATACGCAGGATCACTCTGTGTGCCCGTTGTTCGGTGCTAATGCCGAGTGCGATGGATTTGAGAATTTGGATCACGCGTACAGGGATGCGTGCGATACGGTCGAGATGTCGGGTCCGACAACTTTTACCCATTGTATCGCCAAGTGCATTGAAATAGAAAAGCAACTTGGTGGTAAATAGTTAATTGTGTGCGTGATAGTAACCGATGGAACAGTAACCGATGAAGAGGAGGACATCAAACAACTTTACAACGCCTCCAAGTACCCGATCTCGTTCGTGGGGATCGGAGTGGGCCCGGGCCCATTCGGTATACTGGAGAAGTTCGACGATTAACTGAGGAGCAAATTCGATAACTTTTAATTCGTTAACATGAACGAAATTGACCAAGTGGCCGAGACCGCGAACAACCCCCAGGTAGTTCTCTCAACGGCCGTTTTCAACGAACTCCCCGAATAATTTAAAGCTATGAAGAAAAAGAAGTACCTGTGAAGTTTTGTCGTTTATGATTATTTTATTTTGGACTTTCTATTTTTTAGATTTAGAAGACTTAACACATTGCGTTGTGTATGCCCTTAGCAAAATTGGTCAAAATTATAGTTGGTTTACAGTGTCATCATTGACACATATTCTGTCTATCCAAAAGCTTCATTTTGTGAGTGACGACATAAATGGTACAATTCGAAGGAGAATATAACGTAATTTACAAAGTTAATATTATTTATAGAAAATTATAGATTTTCAATCGCTCCTTCGCTTTAATGGTTCAATAATCAGACGAGCTTTGCTCAAGAACTAGAGAACTCGAACTAGCATCTTAATCTAATATATTTTCATTTTCAGTTTGAATTTATCTCTATGAAACCTCTTAATACAAAGTTTAGTAATTTTTGAAATTTGGATGAAATCTTTTTTTAATTTTCAGGCTATTATGAATCTTGGGATAGCGTATCAGCGGCTTGGAGCTATAATATATATATCCCACTCACTTAACTTTCGTTTATACTAGTTCGGTCTTCTGTACAGGAACTGTAAGTTCACGCGAATGATCATTAGTTTTAGATACACCTATGTACGTTAGGCGCACCTCCGCAGCCAAGGCAACCAACGACTCGGGTACAAGCATCCAGGGGCGTAACGCGGCTGCTTCGTGCAAGCCGATCTATACGGGAATCCACCTGCGTCGTACCATCTGCGTTTCTACAAATCCAATGAAAAAAGAGAAGACATCACACCGTAAATTACGTCTATACTGGTCACCCTTTTCTAATATTTAGTATAGTCAGGGAGATTGTTTTCTTCATCTCTCATTACTTACTTTCTTTTGTATATTTTTTCGGCACATGAAGCATAATATACCGCTAGAAGGTTGCCAATTTCTTCATATAAAGTTTTCAATGTTTAAATCTAGTTCCTCAAGGAATTCCTTTGATTTTTTGTGTGGATCGTTCAATTTTTCAATAAATAATTATAGGAATAACTTTGATGGAGTTACCATCTTAAGTTTTATAACTTTGGGAATTACGAATTTTAATAGATTAAATTTATGTATTGATATATTTATGTATTGATTTATTTGATGAGACATTTATAGAATATATCAAATGTGTATTTCATACTTTGTTTTCCAAGAGAGCATTCATTTCTTTCATTTATTCTTATTACTTTTCAATACCGGAGCACTTGCACCACCCAGTACAAAGCATCCAAATCAGTAACACTATTGCAATATTTAACATGCATAAAGCAATTCCGGCTCCCATACCAATAGCAAGTTTTGAATAAGCTATTTATTCATGAGTTTCAAAATAATCCTAATCGGCGCACTTTGTTTTTATATACATAGTACTTTAGTTGTCAGAATACTTTACTAATGGACTTTTATGCGGAAATAGTATAATATCTCTAGTTTTCTCGGCTTATTTATCATAAATACAAAAGTTCGTAACGTCTAGTACTAAATCTTAAAGTGGAACATGAAATAATTTTGACACTTGTGTTGCGTGAACTTGAAATTTTTGAATTGTTTACATTTAAGTAACATAAAAACTAGATTATATCGATGTTGTGGCTGCATAAAATACATCAAAACTTAACACAATAAATACCATCAAAATAGCTGTTGTTGCAATAGAATAAAACAAACGAACTGGAATGTGAGTACATGAAAAGTATTTCATAATATGTAAGAAGTGAAAATGTTTATAGCAATAATAACAAAACAATATTTTTAAATATAAATGAATTATCTTACCCATATCTTACTTGTATATAAATAAAAAATGGTTATAAAAGTATAATTTTAATAATTTTTATTATTAATATAATGAATTTACCAATAAAAATGTAAGTTGAATACTTAACAGTATGCTATTTTGACTATTATACAACAAATTTAGTAAATTTAAATGCTTACAAATAAAACAAACATTAAAGAAATGTACGAATGTTGTAGAAATGTTTTAATATACAAATTTATTCTTTACTACATTCAAACTTTAATTTATGGAATTATATTATTGTATATTGATCCATTCCAAAGATAGTTACAAAGATAACTACCGAGGTCAATAATGTTAGTTCAAGTACCGGACTAACTTAGGTTGTCTGAGGAGGCTATTCAGAGACAATCCTAGAAGATGAGGTATGATATTGAGATTAGTTTGAGGTAACGTTATGTGTAACTAAGTTTGGATTTGTGGATTGTCATGATTTATGAGATGAAGACGGAATGATTAAATTGAGCCTTAGTACTGATGATAAGGTTACAGTTAAGTGATTCATTTTATTTTCATATCTAATCAAAGATTAGATTTTTGTTTAAATTGATTGTCTTGTTAGCGATTTTATGGGGTTACTTTTCTTTAGAAGACAATTTGTACGTTTTGTTGTTGGGCGAAGATTTTTGTAACAGTTGTTTTGTTGGACATTCTTAATTTCATTTGAATCTCCTCCTGTGTATCTATGGCAGGTCTATCTATGGCAGGTGTGAGTGAAAGTAGGATTTCGTTCTAATTTATCTGGATGGATGAATTGAGTTAATCGCTTGTTTCATTTAAATGTTGGTCTGAGGCCATGTCGGATTGTATTGGGCTTTCCGGGGTTTACGTTTTTTCTTCGCATTGTCAGCTTTTTGCATGGTTTTTTAGAGTTTCTACTGCTCCTTCAGATACTCTAAAATAGCTTTTTGCATTATTTTGGTAACATATCTCAATTTATCTTGATCTAATTCACTAAAATATAGTACAATAAATCATATTTAAAATTGTTCACACCTCAAATGGGTACTGCTTGCGCTGGTCCGCCAAAAATGCATTTGGAGTCTGATCGTTTTAAAAACTACGATGAGTTAATTTAGGCTATTGAGCAGGCTGGGTTATCCAGTATGCGTTGTGTAATTTCGGTAGATTTTTCTTCTTCCAACGGTGATTTGCATTCGTTGGATCCGTCTAAGGACAATCCGTATTTGAAGGTAATAAAGGTTTTGGAGCCAGTTTTGCAGAAATTTGATACGTCCAACGAAACGTACGCGTATCGTTTTGGCTGCATTGATTCTCAAGAGTTGAAGGTGCTTCCTCTTTACGGCGAGGATCCCGTTTGCACTTCATTTGATCAGATTATAAGCAATTACAAGACTGCGGCCGAAACGGTGCAGATGTCCGGCCCTACCACGTTCACGCACACGATTAAGAAGTGCATTGAGCTCGAGAAGCAGCTTGGCGGGAAAGAGTTCATATTTTGTGTGTTCATAACGGACGGTGTCGTTTCAGATCCCGAGGAGGACATTTTACAACTTAAATTCGCTTCAAAGTATCCAATTTCCTTCGTGGCCGTTGGTGTGGGCAAGGGACCCTTCGGCCTCCTCGAGAATTTCGACGACAAATTCAAGGGCAAATTCGACAACTTCCAGTTCGTGAATCTGAACGAAATAACGGAAATCTCGAAGAGGCACGAGAGACCAGACCTCGTTTTCTCTACCGCGTTGTTCAACGAAGTTCCGGACCACTACAAGAACGTAAAGAAGCTCGGGTACCTGTGAATTTGTTGTATACGGTTGTTCTATTAAATTTGTAAGTTAATAGTTTTTCACATTATAAGTTATTAACGTAACAAATTTAACACTAAATAGCATAAGTATAAAAATACCACTCCAGGAATGAAATAATAGTTGGCGCAACAATTTGTAAACAGAGTTTCAGAAAGACAAGCTCACAAAGACAGATAATAAACGCAAAAGACACTCATGGCCCAATCAGGATAAATAAATTAACCTTTAGAAAAAACACCAAATCTTGATGTCACTACAAAATTTGAATCGGAATGTGGAATATTTTCAACCGTTTATGCGTAAGATGAGCTTAATGCTTTTGAGCAGCGAATCATGGAACATAGAGCTAAGTTTGGAGAAAACGATGAATTTAGTGATTGATCTTTGTGGTTGAACATTCAGATCTAATATTTATTAAAATAATATTATAATCGTGTCACTTAGCTTCTTCTTACTTTCTTTTTTCATCAGCAAGTCTTTACTTCTCTCTCATTATTGACTTTTGATCTTCCATGATCTAGGTTTGATCACCTTCATGTTTAGGTGCGCCCGCACCATGTGTCTTCTTGAAATTTCTTTCTCTATTGTTATCACGTTAATTGCCTCTTGTCATGAATTAAAGTGGAAAATATATTAAATCTATACTAAGGTACATATTACTGTTATTCTTAAGTTATTACATGTAATTTTAATAATACTAACATTAACGATACAGTTATGGGAGGTGGAATTGCTTTTTCTTGTTTACTATGTGAGTAATTATATATTAAAATATTTTGCCACTTCTAATGCGGATGACAAATTCCAATAAATAATCTCAAGTTGGAGATTATTCATGAACTACTCATTAACACAAGAGGGCCAAAAATATGATTTCGATCGTATTAGACCATAATCGACTATTCAAAGTCGGTATTTAATATTCCAAAAAGGAAAAATAGAAATTACCACATGCAATAAAAGGACGGCAATGACAAAAATAAACGCGGTAGAAGATGTTTAGGGAAGGTCAACTAATTCACTTAACAAACTTAGGCAGTTCTGAAGCGTTTGTATTCTCTTCATTTCTGGGTCCAACGGATGAATTCATAAAATATTGTACCAATCTGAACTAGTTATATCACTTGTTTAAGATGTCCCTGTGTAATTTCTACGTTTTAGTCAACAAAACTAATTTATGAAAGATTTTATCTCGAAAATATATGGTAGTTAAGCCTGATTGGAGAAAAGAATAAGAGGATCCAATGATTGGTATACGGACGCAATATGTAATTTATAACTAGTAGCGCAAGCACTGGACCTGCAGAGGACCTCGGTGTTCATCTTCAACTGGGTCAATCTGAACGATTTTAGGTATTTCTTAATCACGAAAAACAATGGAGGACTTTTTCTTTCAATCTCAACCGGGAGCTCAAGATGAAGTATTGGTACTTCGCTTAATTAGAATTATAATTCAGGTAGTTACAGTCGCTTTCATTCTCAATATTCAAATAATGAATGCATTTTTGTTTCTTGAAGAATGGAATCAAGTGGGTTAGTCGGGCCCAGCATTAAATAATATATTGATGCTACTCTAAAACAACAGTTATTTTACTTATGATCTTCCACTTCCATTTCATAATGAGAAATCAATTTTCTTGATTGTTAAATTATACAACGTTAGGTAAAGTTGAAACTTATTATTGAAGTATATACAGAGTTATATACGTTAATTATTGTAGCACAGCTATCCAAGGCTCAACCAGGCCTTGATGTGATTGAAGCACTTTACAAATCAATAGTAAATAGAGTTAATGAGTGTATTGATGAGGAGGGAGAACACACTCATTATTGAGCCGGGCAGTGATATAAGTAAGATTCAAATAATAAACTTCATTCTTCTTCCTAATTCAAAAAAGCATTTCGAGGGCCCACCACTGTAGAATAAATCGCCCAGTTATAATAATATTGGATATTAGTGAAATATATAATCTATTTGATCTAAATACAATGATTATTAAAACCGTTTTCGTTCCAATATATTTAAAACATAAAATTTATCTGTATAATGCAATAACTTCATAAAATATATATTATTTATATATTTATTTAATTTTAGAAATTTTAATAATACACAGTATTTTATTTTATCATTTCTATTCCATTTGCTTCTTTTCATCGGCCAATCTTTACTTCTCTCTCATAATGGCTTTTTGATCTTCCATGATTTATGTCTGATCACCAACATGCTTTGCTGCTCCAACATCGTGTGTTTTCTTAAAATTTCTTTCTCTATTTTTGTCACGTTAATTACCTCTTGTCATTTTTGTATGGGTGTGGAAATAAATTATCATCAAATGGTTAACTATGTAATATTTGTACGTTATAAGTATAATAATTACATGTCAAAACGTGATGTGCAATATAACAATGAACTACTGATCTGAAGTACATGACTTATATTGAACTGACTTATTACTCTAATATAGTAAAAATAACAAAAATATCAACTTCACTCGATTGTTCCTTTATCGATTTATTTCAATCTATTGCTCAAATTATGAAGTGAGTTTTCATAGCTTTATGTCAAAGATAGAAGATTGTCTATACGATCAAATTTATGCTTTAACACGTAAATATTTTACTTAATCATATTTGAAATTTATATATAGTCGTTTAATGAATTGAATTTAGCAATTACTTCAGACATATTGGTAGAATCCATATCAAACTCTGAACTTTCAGATAATAATTGATTCCAAACACAGCATTGTGACATATTGTTATATTTAACTGCGTGCTATATCTCTTCGGTTGAATTTGATTTTGACTTTGGGGTAACGCAACTAATTCCTAGTTGTAGTGATAGACACGACTTTAATTTAGGTTATGAATTTATTTATCTATTTAATAGTTTACACTGATGAACAGACTAGTATTTTATGCCTTTTGGTTTTGCTAAACAATTTGTATTACATTGCATTCGAAGTGGTAATTTAATGTATACGAATATCGAATATATATGTTAATATAATAATATTAACAATTATTAATTTCAATAAATAGATAAATTTATTGTAATGTTAATTCTTCAAAAATATCAAAATTTTAGTATGTGTTATTACTATTATTATACCAATTGTTTATTACAAAAATTTACATATTTTTCAAATTAGTAAATTACACAAATATTACACTAAAGTTATTATACAATATATAAATCAATTCTAGAATATAAATACTAAATAAATTGTTATTCATACAATCATGCTTGCATATAACTGTAAATGAGGAAGCAGAATCACTTAGATTGGAAACAAAGATGAAAGCCATTTTAATAAACTGGAATATTATCAACCACAAGAATTATTAAAATATATATTATTTTTACTTAGCTATAGTAAAATAACTAATATAACTAATAAAATAACTAGTATATATTTATTTATCGCGTTTAAATGTATTGTTGGATTGTTGCTGTTGAGTGAGTCATGTTATTAGTTGTATGTTGGGGAAATCTTGAAAATAGACAAAATAATCAAAGGTGGTTTTATTTTATAATTTTTTGTTCTAATTTATCTGTTATTTTTATGGTATGTAAATATTAAATATTAATATTAGTAAATATTAACATTTTCTTACAATTTTGTCAGTTTTCTGTAAGCCGCACAATAAATGTTAACTACCGCTATAAAAATAACAGCCCTCTTAATTTGATTTATTATTAAAAAATTTATTTACCTTTTTCACTCCTTCTCAATTCTTTCCCTGTCGTGTAAATAAACACTGGCGTTCCACCTCTTCGCGAATTCCTTCGCTTCAATTAAATTAATTAATTCTTTATGGTCCTCGAAATCCGTTTTAATGTTCAACTAAATCAGTTTTGGGAGCGTTTTCTTTTACGTTTGGCCCAGTTTCACGAGCCTGTTCCAGAGGAAAACGATGAATTCCTCTTCAGTCGGATAGAATTTGTACTTGGCTATGAACTGGCCGAACCAGCGCGTGGAGTGGATTTAATCGTTTAACGGGCCAAAAATGGTCTCCGCTGTAATTTACCAAATTTAATTGTTTATTATAGAATATGGGCGGGCGGTATTCGAGCAAATTTATACATTGGTAGTGAATATGCGCGTTTGCTCTTATATATGGAGAGTACTAATACTCCACTCGAATAATGGAGCAATATCTGGAGCAATCCAGTTATAAGGCAATACAATATCAGAAGCTGAAAGTTGAGGACCAACAAGAGCGAATAAAGCGGAGATCTCGCTCACTGGTAAGCACCTAGCCGCGTGTGGCAGCTTTTATAACATTTATAATATTTACTGCTCAGAAGCAGGCCCGTCAACTAAAATAATAGCTGGAGGACGCTCAACAGATAATACGCGCTCCCTTATGTTATCACAATTGATTATTATCGCACCCTGCGTGAGAGCTTTCACGCACAGTGACATGTTCTCGTACGCACCGATTGCTTAGTCCTTACTTGCTTTCAATAACTAAAGCATGGCTTTGAGACGCAGAGAATGCTTCAAAACACGCGTGTCCACATGATAGTCCACCAATCCCAACAAATCCAAAAAGCGATCAACGTGATACACATGAAGTCTCAAAGAATCATAATGCGTTGGAAGATTCATCAAACATGAATGCAATATGTGCCAAATAGCCGGGGCTAGATTCATCTTCGTAACCACAAACTACGAAAGACCCGATAATGAAGCAAACGTCTTTCTGTTCAACAAACGCCACGCCATATGTTTTTCGAACAACGGGAGCATCTCTCCAAGTCTTTCAGCTTGAACACGCACGTTCTAATTAATCTCAACAATGTAAAGTTTCTTGGGATCTACAACAGAATCAATTTCTGGAAGTAAATGCTTTTACATCCTTGGATTTCCTTTTATGATGAAATATATTACAGAAAACCAAAGATTGATATTTCCCATAAGTTTACCTCCTGCCAAAAGTACAGCGAGTGTATAATCGGTAACTTTCGCTGATTCATTACTAGAGCCAAATGCTAATGCACCACATAAATCATTACCAGTAATAGGGGATTTTTTTAATGGTACTTTTTAATCGAAAGACTATTTATAAGCTTCCAGAGAAACATACACATCAAGATGATCAGCAATCGCTTTTATAAAATCTGGATACTTGAAGGCATTGAGTGGGTTATTGATGCAGTCATCAACATGCTATTTTTCAAGAAGACCAAGAAGAGGTGTTAATGGAGACTTTATCAATAAAACCATTTCGAAGGATTCACCAAAAGTTATTGGACAAAGCAACTGATTCATATCGTAACAATTATTTTGTTCTTCTGGTAATATTTCAGCACTTGCCTATTTTGCTTTAACTGACGTAGCGAATCTTTGAGACTATATTTCCAATTAAAATTAGTTTCTAAGACGACCTGAACACATATTAATGAGTTTACTCATTTTACTTTCAAAAGTCGAGATTTCGTCTTCATCGCAATAATACTCCTTATACATAGAATGCATTATACAAACTGCATCGTCAATATTCTTTTCCAAAATTTTGGTCTCAAAATCTAATAATTGTTTTGGGACGGTTTTGGCTTTGTTTTCAACAATTCTTTGTCTTAAAAGTACAACTTTATCTCTCAAAATTGGATCTCCAACAGTTCCTATTGTAGCAGCTTATATCACATTATGTAAACTATCATAAATTTGATCAAAATGTTCTTCAGTTTTCACATCTTCCATAATTTCAATAACTTTTCTATCTTCTTTTGTAACTTGAGCAATTTTTTGAATATTGCCGTTCGAATATAATATAATTTCATGTGGGCACTTACGAGCAAATGGAGCACAAACAGAAATATTTGGATTATTGTTAACTATGTGAACAGTAACTTTGGTAAAGGTTAAACCAAACTGTTAAATAAGTTGGTCTGCTTAATCTACATTACCAACTTCACCATCTGTAAGAATTATCAACTCTCCTGAAAAGTTGGCTTGGTTACAAGCTTTTACAATTTAACTTGGTTCAGTGGATCCACGACCATCATGTTAACTGATTACTTAAATAATTTTTGAACGATCAACAAATTCAAAATTGTTATCCCATAAAACAAACTGAGCTTCATTGGGAAGTTCGTTAACAAGTTTTTTGGCAATACTATGGTATTCAAGTGCATTTCGTGTTGATCCAGAATAATCGTGAGCAAATAGAACTGGCATAAATGAAAAGAAAGTGGAAGATGTGATTATATTTAATTTATAATTAGGATATAACGCATATTTTGTATAAGACGTGTAATGTTCTTTAGGATTGAAGTTGTAAAACAAAGTAAAATAGTAGGCGCAAAAAGAATGTAGTCATATTCGAATATATAATGTGTTAAGAGTAATGTTTAAAGTTTATATTATTTCATTTTATAGAACTGTTCGGATCAGATAAATCAGCAGCTATTTTAGAAACAACAATTTTAATTGCTAATTGTAAATTAAATTATGGACTTGTCGGAACGTGAATAAAACCTTTAATTTAAGCTGAGTCAGTATTTAAAACTTTATAAAATGTTTCGTTGCAAAGATATTCACCAGCTGTATTGGAATATTCTACTGGATAAATATTTATCAATGAATTATAAATATTTTGTAAATTCAATGTTGAAAATAACTCGAAGCTAGCATCTGGAGATTCGTTTATGATTAACGAAGGAGGGAAATTAGATAGGTTATCTTAATAATTTGCTCGCTTGTTTACAGCACGTTATTCTAATCGAATAAATTCAGAAGATGACGCTTCGCCAAACATTACTACTGCCATTGGAGAATATTTTTTGATTGATTTAATTACAATATTTGCGGCTTCTTACCATACAACGGGTAATTATTAAACAATTATCAAGTACTCATTTATTTCTTAACCTTATAAATCCTTTATGCTTTCAAAAGACTAATTTAATTGTCTTCCTCCAAATGGTTCGAACCCAGTTAGTAAAATACATTTTTGCATTAATTAGAAGTGAAAAATATTTAACTAATTACTAATACATATCTAACAACATTATAAAATAATTAGAACATCACACTTTGACTCCTCTAAGAACCTTGCATTCTATTCCTAAATCATCTTTTATTTGGCTTACTATACTTTGGGTTAGCCAATTATTCTTAACATATTCCATCATTTTTTGATATAAACTAACTACTTTGTCTGATTGGCCCATGTGACTTTCGATGAAGTCGAATATTTATATTTGTTCGCTAAGTGGTGTTTTTAGGTATTCGAAGCATTCTAATAACGCGGTGCTTTGTTTAGTGGGTCCTTCTTGGAGTCTTTGTCCGACATATTCTTCGAGTATTGGGTTTAACAGTGGTTCGTGGTCATCGCAGAAGCCCAGGTTGATATTCAAATCAACCAGGTCTTCGTCAATGCAGTTTCCTCTGGTCCATTGTCGTGTTTCGAACGGATTTTGGAACAGTGGTGTTCTGAGTATGCCAATATTTTGCAAGCAGTATTATTTTCGGTCTCTTTCTTTCGTTTCTGCTTATTTGGTTGTGTATTCGATGAAGTAGTCCAGTAGGAATTTTGTTTCCGGTTGGTCTATGAATACGCCTTGATTTCCGCTTTCTTTAACCAGTTGGCTTTTGGTGAGTTGGTCGTTTATTTTTTCTTTCAGGCGCATTTCGAGTTCAACGTGAATTTGTTGTCCTTCTTGGCTTTGTAGTTTGAGTATTTGTTCGTTTCTGTTTTTGTTTTGCATGTGCCTTTCGAAGTTCAGGTCTTTCATGATGTTGGTGAGGTTATTTTCTCTTCTTTGTTGCAGTTCCGCTTCGATTCGTGCGAATTCGTTGTAGTACGCTTGCCCGAGTAGATTAGCATCGTGGGCTAGTTCGTCCACAATGGCCACCTGCGGATTAATAATTTTATTTTCATTGTTCAGCTACTGCAAAGCCTCTCTTATATCCAGTGGAACAATTTTGTAGTCTTGTGTGTGTTCAATTGAGTCCTTCTCGTAGATGAATGCGTTCAATTTATTTTTCAGTTAAATAAATAAATTGTTGTAAAAATCAGGTTCAACATTTGAATTATTTGTTGTTCTCGCCTGACCAATAAGTAGGGCGATTTACTTCGGGTTGAAGCTGTTTGGAATTGTCCCGTTTTCAATGTTCTGCTTGAATAGAGCAATGTTTTGAACGTGGGCCGTTATCTGGGGTGAGAACCCGTTCATAATCTCATTTATTAATTGCAATTGTCCAAGCCGTTTGAATTCGACCTCGTCCTCAACTGAGAACGGAGCCGGCTCGAATTCCTTGACCGGGATTTTGCTCACGTTTGCAATTTGGGACTAATGGAGCTCGTCAAAGTTAACTAACTATTAATCGTTCGCCTGGTCTTCAAATTTTTGCAAGTCGCCAAGGTCTTATTCCGGATACTCCGAATTCAAGATCTGAATCTGATTTTAGGTGAACGTCTTCTTCAACAGATTCGCAGCATCACCAGTAAGTTATTCAAAACGCTGCTGAGTTAAGATGTTACCCACCGTTTTTGATAAATTAGCTGGCTCCAGCTTCTACAGCATCTATTACCTCTACTATTGCAATTACTAATCAGTGGGCACATTCATTGCGCGCTAACGCGTTTCGTTCTGCTAACGCAGCATCTCCTGCACGTGATCCAGCTAATCAAGCTTGTACACATCAGGCATCGCGTGAATTACAACCTCGTTCGGCTAACGCGTAACTTTTGACTGCAAAATTTAAGACTAACACAAAAGAGAATTCAAATCGTTATTACTGCGATAAAGCGGAGATTTTGATGTTTGCAGATTTATCTACTATTCCGGCGCTGCTAATAAAGATTGCAAAAAATAAGCATCATCGTCCATATTGCGGTGTGGAATTCCATTTAAAATAGTTTTTCTTTAAAATTTAATACATTCAATTCAAAATATTAATATTAATAATAATTATTAATAAGTAATATATAACAATAAAGACGAAACAGACCCTGATTGAGTCATTAGGGGACAGGTTTAACTTTCATTTTCAGAAACTTGTTTCTCAATTAATAAAACAAAACTATCTTATTTAATATACAAATTATATTGTTATACAATATTGTTATACTTTATTACTACAATAATACTTAAATAATTAATTTTTTATCATTCAGGATATTAATATAACAAATCCAACAAAAATAAACATAATAAATAAGATTATACAAATAATTTTGAAAATTTTATTTACTATTCTTTCGAAATTAGATAATTTATTGTTTTATGCTATCATTAACTTATATAATAATATGTTTATATATTAATTGGCATCTAATTGGTTTTTCTTTTTCCCCATTATTATATTTAACTTATTGTTAAATAGGCTGCTAAATTACATTAAATCAAAATATTTATTTGATATCTTAGCATTCCTTTTATTTACAATTCTTTTTAACTTAACAGTATTGTATTCTCCTTTACCTTCTATAATATCTTATAATATTCGTAATAATGTAATTTCGTTATTAATTGGATGATTTAAATATTTGCTAAGAATGTCATAATATTTAGATTGTTTGGATATATGTTCACTTAAAATTTTCGATTTAAATATATTGAATTTTATAAAATCTAATGTAATGTTGCTGTTTAATAATTCATAATTGATTTTGTTTTAGTTGACAATGTCAAGAGTAGAATCTTTTCCATTTAACTTTGAACATGTTTAAAGAATGGCACGTTGATCTATATTAAGAATTTAATCCTCTTAAAATATCATTTTATTAATATAATTAGATGTTTATTCAATTATACTAATAGGATCATTATAATTAAAATGAATCTAAATATTTCGCTATATTTACTTTGGTAAAGTTTTAAAACAATATAAAGATTCATATTCGGCATCTATTTAAATTTCTTTTGACTTGTTCATTATTTCATTTGAGTTATTAAATAATTATTTTAAAACATCTAATTCAACAGAATATTAAGGGCATATTAACGTATTTAAATAATTTTTAATTTGTATCATTAAACGATTGTTCACATTTTATTCAAGGTCTGCTTTTGATTCATAGTACTATTAATACATAATATAAATATGAAGTGGATAAATTTTGATTTACGTCAATAAGTTACACAAATATTATGTTTAATTTCAACGATATGCTAAGTATACATATTTTAATTTTCTATTTATGGATATTCATTTAAGCAACATTAACAATAGTAACTCAATTATAATATCTAATAATTTTCTATTTAGCTCTTTTATTATACTATTTTAAGATTACACACTTTAAGATTACATGTCTAGGATAACATACATTGTTGACGTAATTTGTTTGGCATTTATTGTTGAAAATTGATAAAGTATAATATTATAAAATCCTTCATGTTCTCTATGACCGTTGACAGTGAATCTGGAGCCAAAAAATTTGATGTGGATTTTGGAACTTTTCTGAAGAAAAAATAAAGGTGTGTAAGTGATAGTATTTACTGTTATTTCATATGTCATCTCATCTATTTCTAAAATATTCCGCTCGAATCCCTGTCCGGGCGCAATCCACCTCATAAATGACCGACTTGAAACTTATCTCTAAAACCAGCTACAGACACGCGAATTTCACCAAACTCAATGATTATTGACGTATTTCTTATCCTAGAACCCATTAGCACTCATCTGCGCTTTAGAAAATGACACTATCGTATAATTTACAAACGAAAAACAAAAAGGTTCTGCCAATTTTTAAATAAATTGTATTTGCAATCATATACTACTACAATATATTAGAATATATCAGAGCGGATCTTGTTTACATATATTAATATAAAAAATGAAGTAAAATTATCACTATTTTGAGGAGGAAATATGAAGTGAAGCCAACACATATTATTAATACTTACTAATAATAGCCTTCATTTGAATAAAAATTTGGAAACATGAAATTATAAAAATAAATGAATTAAACAACATAATAATAGTCATATAATTGCATTATATTAATAAAATATTTCATGTCCACTCCAAATGAATCATTCAAAAATAAATATTCCGTTCTGATCTATAAAAATTGTTGGGAAACAGATAAAATACAGCTATAAGTGCTTATTCTAAATATCTCTAAGTATTTTAAGAATAAGTGCTCTTTGTTAACTAAAAATTACTATCATACAGTAATACTTACTATTCAACATAGCATTGTGATTAAGCACAAAATTAAGTTTAATTTTAAATGTTTAATCTAAAACATGTGTGTTTCCATAGTATTTCGAACAAGCATTTCAATCAATATTAAAAGTAGGATTATTAAAGCTTGATAATAAAATTGCAGTGCCGTAAACGCTGCTCATAATACTTCTACAAGCTAGTGTTTAAGTATTTTATGAAAATTACATTGATAGTGATATACTGCATTATTTGTCGCAACTATAATATAAACATAGTATATTATAATACAAATAGTAATATTTAAAACATTAAAAACATTATAGCTGTTGACAATATATATAATATAATCTGCTATTATATAAGCTACTTAATTACTATATTTATATTATTTACATTTTATAGTTATGATAAGCTCAAATAATGTTTCTTATAAATAAATTGATATCCATTTTGTATTTTAGTCGATCAAAAATTAACAATAATTTAATAAACACCCAATAAATTTAAACATCTTTGTGGTGTGAAATGCTAAAACTGTCACAAATACGATAATAAAAAATGAATTGTTAAACAGAATCTAAATATAACCAAAATGATGACAATTTTGTGTATCTCGAGAAATCAAAACAAGAGACGTTTTATTTTTTGACCAAGTCTCTAAAATTAACTAAAATAAAGGAAATTCCTCTCAAAATATATGAGATCGGATTTCCTTCTTGAAAAACCCATTTAAACAGCAATAGTCGATGGTCATTGTTCTCTTTGTAGGTAAGTTGACATACACATATAAGCAAATAGGCTACTCCCTTTCAAGCAAGGTTATGTAGATTCAAAGATATGTATTTTTATTCAAAAAATGATCTAAAATTTATAATTTATTTTACTGAGTGGGCATAAATGACGGGTTGAGCCCGTTTGAAAGTGGAAACACTGGCGTGCGAGAGCCAATGTTTTGCTTTCGAAAGTCTCAATGAAGTCTGTTTGTGCCGTCTCGAGGAAGTGAAATGAATATATAATTTATTTTAATATGTTTGAGTCGTCTCAGGTTTTTCGTGTATATAATTATGTATATATTCATGTATATAATTCGTGTATATGTTGGTTTATGTATAAGCTGGTTTATTTTTAAGCCCATTTTTCTAAGTTAAGTGAGCCGATATATTTTTAACTTGAAGTAAAGTGTTAACTTTCTATTTTGTAATAGATAATAAATGATAATAATATATAATATTAGTGAATTTAATAATAAACGCAAAAGCACAAATAACAACTGTACCTACCTTAAGTGAGCCAATACCTACCTTTATATCAATTTTGTATTTTATAAACTTGGTTTAAAGCTAAAAAGGTGAGATAAATGGAAAATAGTAATAACTGGATGAATTCACTTTTGTACTTATACAGTTGTTATTTTATATATTTCGTATATTTCAACTAGGGCTGGTTTTTGTACGCATTATGCGTACAAAAATAAAAAATGCGCACATTTTGATGCGCACAGTGTGCGCTGAGTACATACGTGCGCTGAGTACATACGTGCGCATGCGCACATATATTTCAAAATGCGAACATTAATTTTAATTACTTAAAAATATCCTTCAGTTTTGTCATTAAATGCTATATTTCGAGTTAGTATTACTTATTGTAATATTAAATATTGTTAATATGCTAACTTTACAACCATACGAAGATACATAAAAGTCATACATGTTGGAGTGAAAATATAAAGTAACTTGTTAAAAAATTATTGCATATATCACTACAGTGTATGCATAAATAAATCAACAAAAGTTTCACTCATACAGTTTGTGGCTCTTTATTAAATCTTTTAAATCATAAATAATTATAATTAAAGTAAAAACTTCTTGTTAGTCATCGTGTTTACTTATAGTTGCATTATAGTACTGACTGAAATATTTGGTATATTATAGATTGTGATTTTACGAAATTATTATGTTTTGTCAAAAATTATTCTTAGTTAATTAATATTAATGTCAAATACATATTATTCTTATTTTATATATTAAAATAGTTGATTACATTATATTTATTCAAATTTTACTGTAATCAGTACAGTTCTTGATATTTAGTTGTTATATATTATATTGAAGTGAAAATAATTTCAATATAATGATATACATATTATTATAAGTATAAATATTTGTATGAATATTGAAATCTCCCCATATCTCAAAATATCTGCGCACAAAATAAAAATTTGCGAACAAATAAGAAAATCCTACACATTTGTTCCTTGCGCACATTAATTTCAAAATGCGCACTTTTGCGCACAAAAACCAGCCCTAATTTCAACAATGAATATTTAACTATTTCATTATCAATATAATAATTATCAATATATATAAAAAGAATGTAACATACTGGGATATACGGGGTTTGATTGTCAGAGTAAAATAACGTTTTGGACCCGATGTATTGCATTCTATTGTATTATTTGATAGTTAATCTTACCTCACATCAACTTATTCATCGTTCATATAACGTTATTCATTGCATAATGAAAATATGTTTACCATTTTAGTAGTTTTCTTGTGTGTTCTCTTCTGTAAGGTTAGCATGTGCAAATAGAGTCATGGTGGGTATATAATTGTACACTGATGATACTGGGCTACTTTCTGTTGTTCTTCAAATCAAATTTTGTTCATTAAGGTTGTTAAAAATGAGCTAGATCAATTTAAATGATGTGCGAATAAACTAAGTAGGGCCCTACATATAATTTTAATTGAGATGTCTTGTTAAGGCTTCTAACTTTTTCAAGTTCGGAGTGGAATTAGTATTCCAATATATTTTCTTTTCTGCAAATAGAATTATTTATTACATTCGCTTCAATTACGCTGAAGTCTATCCTGTTACAACAATTCCAACAAAACCCCCGAAAATAAATTTACATGATAAGTTACGAACGAGGAATCAAAAAATATGAAAGCTGACTACCAGCATGCGAACTGAGTAGAATTGATTTCATTTTACTTGAATCGAAAACTTTTCAAGACTTTGATGAACAATTTCTTGAAAACTTCAAACTTATATTTCACTAAACCAACTTATTTAGTTTTACTGGATAAATTCGTTAAATAATTTGGAAATGTGACGAATTGCTAATTTCCACGAGTATGCTTGAAGATTTAACTCGACGACCAGTTTTTTACTTAGCCGATCCCAATATCAATCTCTTTATGAACTATAAAAACTGGATTCATTGATTACAGTGAAAACAACATCATGATGACTATTCTTTGTAGATATCATATTCAATCTTTTGAACGTGAAGTAGTTCAATACTTATCACTTGTTGAAAGAAGATCATAAATTCAACTTTACAAATTTATCTAAATTTAAAATATTCAAAAGTCTCCTTATGCCTTCTTAGAATATTATTTTTTCATTTAATGCAGCGCACAAACACAACTTGATTTGAAAAGAATATTTTCTTATTTTATTTCTCAAGTCCAATTTGAAGTGAGAAGTTTACAACATTAAAAATTAACATAGTGTGGTTAAATATCTATTATTGGTAGTTATAGAAGGAAATTAAAATTCTCACTATTACTCGAGTTATGGGCGTATTTTCTCTGACAATCAAACCCCGCATATCCCACCTTGCTTATATATGCTTATATTGGAGTTCCGTCATTTTAAACTCCATTGAAAGCAAATTAGCACTGCCCTTACAAGCAAGAATATGAAGTAACAATACAAAAAATGATAACTAAATCTCACACGGCCACTAAATTCTCAGCATTATTTTGGTAAATATATTCTGGGTTGTTCATTAATTTCCGGACGAACTGATTCACCGTTTTAACGTTAAATTATATTTCTTAGTGTTTTCTGGTGAATTGCTCCGATACCACTCTTGCAATGTCCTTTTGATTCGTTCCGGCGTTCAAATTACACAGAATTTGGAGCAAGAGTTCGGATTTGTAAATATTTAGGTCCGGCGAGAACTATTTAACCCACGAATTGTAATAAAAGTCCTTAACCTGTTGTGGTGATTTATTTAATTAAATTGAGAGGTTCTTCCAACACGATTAACGTTGGGAGTTAGATAAACGATTGAAAGCCGTGTACAAGTGAAAAGGAGAGTAATAAATGGCGTTAGAGAAGGTTGAAACCTCATTAGTTAGGCAAGCGGTGAATTACTCAGCGTTGATGGTTGAAATGCGACCCATTATTGGGAGTGGAAAATAAGTTAAGATTTTATTATATTTATTGAATGAGTAATACATGTACAAAATATGGCTATGGTATCATATTTTATCTTACACACATGATACTTGTAAACTGTATTATCTTGTTATCATGCTATAATTTTGTTATTACAAGTTAACATAAAGAGTAAACTTAAATGTGACTTTTACTTGTATACAAAAATCTAATCTTTGATTAGAATTAGATATGAAAATAAAATAAAATGACTCATTTAACTGTAACCTATGTTTGTGTTTTGTTGTTTTACATAGTAAGTTCCATATGGACTTCTTCCTGGGAGTGAAAGCAGGATTTTGTTCTAATTTATAAAAATTGACTTATTCTCTCCTTTCAGTACTATATATATGTGGGGCTGATACCACTTATGATATCAACGGTTGGGCAGGTATATCCGACTTTCGTTTCAGCTTTTATTTCTAAGGCTTCTTCGATTTCTTTTTTAAAATATTAAACGAGTGTTAATATTAATTAAAAAGTTATAAATAAAGTCATTTACTTATCTTTTGAATTTTCTTTTAACTTAAATTTTTTACTCGTTGCTTAATCATGTGAATATACATGTATGGAAATAGTGGAACATACGTGAGCATCAGAAAAAGTTCGCCAGACTTCTTTGTTGTTGAATAGTGAGCATAAATTAAAGGTAATTCTCCACCAAATACGCCAATAGGATACAAAATGATAAAACATGAATATCTGAGCCATTTAAATAACTTTGATTACTTTTTAAGATAAAACCCATAGCGAACGATGTCAGCGATTGCCCATGCGACAAATAGTCTTATTACTGAATTGTTATAATCTAGTTATCTTAATTGGTATGGCAAGATCACCCATGCTACATAACCTCTACCTAATATTTATATTGTAGTTGCTAATAATTTCCCATTTACCAAATGGAGTATTACATGTAATATATCTAGAATCATTATAGATTACAATATTATAATAAATTATATTAATTTTTCCTATTTATTATATAATATACCAAATGGAACAAATAAAAGGCCTAAACTCCACATTATCAATTAAAAGTAGTTGTAAACATCTATATATTTCATATATGATGTGGAAATTTAAAAATTCACAACAAAATAACACAAAATTTTACTTAGTGATTCAATAATAAATTATTAGTATTATTAATCCTGTATTTTAGTATTCGTTATTCTGTCTTAGAATCTAATTATTAGATTCTAAGACTTATAATGATGGGAGAATCAATTATTTTGTATTATCTAATTTAAAATGTACAGTCAAAAATTGTTAGAATTGTAGTCAAATACTAATATACCATTCAATATACTAGTCAGTTACTAATTATAATAATTTTGAATGTTTTCAAATTACATGAATTGCAAAATTTTTGCAATTGTATACAAATTAATATATTTAAATGTTGATATTATATTATTGTTCAATAAGTCATAACTAGTATAATTTAATGTGAATCCCAAATCACGAATCTGTTATGATTTGTAATGTATGCAGAAATTGTCCCAATTAAAAATTAATTATATTCTCTTTAACAATAATTATAAACAAAATAGTTCTATTTTCACACCCACTCCACTTGATGATTGAAAAGCGAGTTTTAACCCTTCAAATAATAGCCTTTTTTGCCAACATAGCTGTGGGTGTAGTCGGTATCGCCCTTCCTTACTTGTTCAGCAACAACAAAAATGTTGAGAAGATCATGTCATACATGAACTGCGCCGCTGGTGGCGTTCTCGGTGGAGTTTCCATAATTCACATTCTTCCTGAAACTGGAGAAGTTCTGAACAAGTTGGTTCAAGATTTCCCTCTCAGCTTCTATATCACCTTTGGCGGTCTCTTCATTATGGTTACTTTGGTTAAACTTGGGGGTCACTCACATGGAGATCACGAAACAAAAGGAGACTATGTTAAAGTTGAAGTTGATGATTCTCTTCCACTTGATTCCGAGGTAAAGTGTGACCATGATCACGAACATGAGCATCACGATCATGAACACGAACACCACCATGAAGAATCTTTGAAACCAAAGAACATCGGTTCTGTTATTATGCTTTTGGTTGGGCTCATGATCCATGATGTCTCTGAAGGCATAAGCCTTGGGCTCTGCACAACTTTCGATGACACTTTCCAGATGTTCATGGCCATCTTCCTGCACAAGTGGTGCGAACAGGTTTGTCAAGCTATCTGTGGAATAAGAGAAGGACTCTCTTTCAAGCAGAACATGGCCTTCTTGGTCCCACTCTGCATGGCTACTCCAGTCGCCCAGATTACTGCCTTCTTCATCATCTACTTCACAACTGGATCTGGTGAGCTCCCACTAACCGCATTGGTTGTTCAGGACTGCTTCATGAGCTTCGCGGCTGGTACCTTCATCGGCATTATGTTCGAAGAAGTTATCGCCGTTGAAATGACTGAAAGCAACAGCAAGAAGTCTCTTGTCCTAAAGCTATTAACATTCCTTTTAGGTTTTGCACTTATATCCAGTGTAAGCATTTACGAGTGGGCTTCTAATAAGTGATTTTTATATCATTCTAATTCACTCAAGTTAATGTTAGATAATTTCATGTTATAGATTGATACTGATTGAATTAAAGAATTTATAATGTGTTTTAGTGGTGTTTTTATATATCCGCTATTTATTAAACAACTTTTCACATCTCAAAAAATGCCGATTTTGGTTTTGAATGGTTCATTGAATCCGATAACGCTTGGTCATGTGAAGTTGCTTGAGAACGCTAAATTACTTGCTGAGAGGCTTTTTGGCCCGGTGACCAAGATCTACGTGTCTCCCACTTGTGATGCGTACCCCTACAAGTCCCTCCTTCCAGCTGTGCACCGCATAGCCATGATAAACCTCACGCTCTCTTCCTCGAGCATTTAATAGTTAACCGAAATTAACACCGACGAGGTCCTGTCGCCCACATTCTCTCCAACTTACCAGGTGATGAAATCCTTGAAGTAGAAGCACCCAACTGACTAAATACTCCTAGTGTGCGGAACGGATCTTATAAACGGGATGTTGAACAGGAACTATTGGCCCGAATTCAACGTCCGCTCCCTCTTCAACGAAATTGAACTCCTCTGTTTCAACCGACCAAACGGAAACGGTTCAATTTCAGCCGAAAAAATAACCCAAAACATAAAAAACGACTTCCTAAAGGAATTTGAGAGCAAAATTCACATCACAGAAGAAATAATCGGTGAAATGAGCAGCTCGGCTGCTAGAGAAGGAAGAACCGACTTTCTAGATGAAAAAGTGGTAAAATATATGAAGGAAAACGGGCTGTGCTAGAAGTGAGATTGGTGGAAGAGATTCATTAAAAGTCTGTTATAATTAAATCAATAAATTATAAATATATATTTAATTCAGACATTATAAATTTTGAGTTAGATGAATACAGATGAATAGATCATCCAGCTTTGATTATTGACCTTGTTATCAAGTACAAGTAGTTGCCGCTGCTATAAAGCATTCTATTATAGAACTAATTATAACTAATTATAAAATTACGTAACTTGTCTAAGCTTAAATCACTAATAAAATTTCATACATTATCTAAAAAGGTGGAAATAATAACATAAGTTAAATTAATAATTCAGTATTGAATAAATTGACAAAATATTTTCCGCGCTAAATGAAAGTATGTTTTGAGTTAGCTGAATAGCGCGGAATATATTTAGGAATACATACTAGAGCGTATGCCGCTGAACGTCCGTATGATAATGGCCCATATTTTCCGTTAGGACTCAAACATACTTTATAATTAAGTTTGAAATAAGAATAGTTTGTACTCGTTTTAAAAGATAATATTACAACTTTCGAATTTATAAAATAATAATAGTAAGATTATTTTGATATGTATAAAGAAGACCAAAATAGAGTAGAAATTAGTAATACTTAAACTTCCACATATTAAGTTATTGAAACTTCCGGAAAATACAAAATATAACTTGAATAACAATGGTTAGGCTTAATAGATAACTAAATAGCGCTTGTTAATTTCGAATAAGCTTTAGATTTTATTATGCTAACAGAAACTAAGTAAAGTAAGAATGAAACAAGCAATCAGTAAACGGTTAAAAGTTAAGACATTGAAATTTCTAATTAGTTTATGCAAAATGTGATTCAAAATTATTAATACGTTTATTTGGTGTTGTAGGGGACTGATACATGTATAACTGTTAATGAAAACTGCTATAACGGAAATATTCCTAAAATCATTTAATTAAATTAAGTATCCAATGCGTACTAAGTATTTGAGTTAAAGGAAACACAAAAGGGGTTTATATGTGTTTTACGTTATATATTTACATATATTGATTATGTAAATAGTAATTTAATTAGATCAGGCGAGTATAAGCTTTCGACGATGGGAATGTGGTATTCTAATAATATAATATCAAATTCGACCACTTTATCAGATTCATGGATTTTTGCTGCACCTTAAGATAGTTCAGCAGTTATATAATCTGTAGATACAGGTATGTTTGTGCATTTTGATAATGGGATATTTAAAATGACAAATAATATAAATTTAGCTCAAAGGTTTGAAGTAGTGCAATAACCAAAATATTGCTTTACTCATCCGGAAATATTAAATACAGCAACAAATTAAAACCTTCGTAATTTATAAATACGAATTGATTCTATTGCAAATTCTAAGTTATGTTTACACTAATAAATTAATATTCTCGCGAATATTGAAAGTGTAACTGATTATTAATCTTATGCACATTAGCCTAAATCACGATATGAAAATGAATCTGACCTAAACGGATATTTAAACTATTCGTTGGTAATAGGAAATAGTGATTAAAAGTATTTACTAAAAACAATACCTGATGAATATGGTGTTGTTTACATTATTCTTGAGCGATCAATTATTGATAAAATAGATTTACAATATTTGACTCAAGTCAATGGAAAAACTGAACTACAAAACTTTTCTGGAAAAGATTAATAGAAATGGTTACTTAACATAATTAAATTGTGAGCAATGGTTTAATAATCTATTTTATACTCATATATAATTAAACTAAATTTCTTATGTTCGTTAAAATATTTGGTTATTTATTATTTCACGATATTTTGTTTGAGATGTTATCTTAACGTTTGTTTGCTTTGTGTTTGTTTTGAAATAATAGTTAACCTATAGACAAGAAAACGTATTAGGTCAAACAGTAACAATATTAAAAAATAGAGTCACTCCAAACGATCCTAGAAATTCTCTGCAATTGATATGTGTACCCACAGTAAAGGACAATAGTGAATTTTATTTCATTGCTAAAGTCAAGGGAATATTTAACACATATATACATAAAAAATTAAATATCGCTTCAATTTTACACCACTCCATAGAAGAATAATTGCAAATAAAAGCAATAAAAATGACTCAAAATCCATGATCTAAATACACTTTTTCTATTGTGAAAAGTAAATGACACTTATTGTCTTATTGTCCACAATTGTCAAAAGTAAGCTATTGTCAATAGTTGGATATGGTCATTTTATTTTAGAAATAAAGTACTGCAGACTCTCGAAGATAGTACTCACCCTCAGACTCGGTTAATGACCTAACTTAGAATCACTTAATGTCTTTTGAGATACTTGGTACTATAAGTGAGAGGTTTATAGATCTAAAATTCATTAACCGAAAACTGAAAGACATTAAATGAGATGAGAATACCAAATCATATATATTGAAATGCTTAATTCTACTCTATCGCTTAATATTACTTGTAAGGGATTAAAATAAGTTATTATATTAAAATTCAAATCTTAACACGATATGATTTCACTGTGTGAGGTGGTAATTAAAATGATAATATGTTTAACCACCTTGGTTATAATGACATATTAAGTTTTGTGTTTAGGAATAGTGTGTAATCCAATATCATTCATCACTTTTCGTTTATAGTCTAATTTTGAAGACATTAAGTGACCGAGTACTTTAACCGAGTTTTGGGGTGAGTACTATCTTCGAGAATCTGAAGTATTCAATAAACATTTTTGTAAAAGAATCTAGATTAAAATGAATGTTATAAAGTGTAAACTTTTAAGTTAAAAGTTTTAACTGTTGACATTTGTAAATAATCTTGTATCCATGTTCAAAATTGAATATGGTTGGATATGTTAATATGTAAAATTTCATCGGCTTAACAAATTATGATTTTTCACTTCAGAAATGATTGATGATTAATCATCTTCACATAATCAATAAACATCAGATTATAGCTAAATGACATAAATAACTATTTAATAAAAGCCAGGAAAAGATTTGATATTACAACCTATCAAAAGCGTAATATTATTTAATTATATTTTACCAGGATGTTCCAACATTTTCAGATTGGCATTTATAAATGTATTGTACAGATATATGTAATATAGATTATGGGGAAATACAGTTTCTATTATCGTGCTCTAACCATTTATCGATTTATGTACCACAACATACTCTCTAGCTTTATTAGATGGGTCGCGCGAAATATTATTTGGTTTTATTTAAAATAAATAGAAAAATGCTGCAAAAGCGTATTTCGCCTGCGTATTAATAAATTATTACATAATAGGTTTCATTATTTCAATTGTAATGGGAAAAATTTGTTCTAATTAAGTTGGACTGTTTACTTTAAATGAATAATCAAAGTATTATTTACAAATATCACTATATTTTAGCATTATCGGAAGAAGTTCGTTTGTTTTCTACAGAGAAATAATGATAATAGAGCAACGTGTATACTCTGCCTTTTGCATGGATATTCTGTATGGTTTACTGTCTATATTAATTACATGTATATGTATAGTTTTGACTGATTCAAAGACCATCTAAAAACCGAACTATTACAAGTTATTTGCAGTTATTGAACTATTATCTAACTTTTTCGCTTCTTTATACCCTATTTACTCAATTGTGACCTATTTTTCATCTCCAAAAAAATGGGACATAAAAAGCATTATAAACCAGAATCCATTGAAATTACGTTTATGCGACATTTTCCCATTTAGGTTCTAACTAATATGGTAGATCTTTGTTCGAACACTTCCATATCTTCTTAAACATGCGATTGAACCTATTTTATGCTCAGGAATTATGTATTTATATCACAAATATTAGCATCTTTAGGTTTGGAGCGAGTACAGTATGATAGGTTGTCAAATGACGCGGATATTTTCACAAGCTGCCAGTTCTATTTCGTCTTAATCTGAATCACAACTTCGGTTCTTGTTCAACATAAATATTAAGACAGGTAACGTAATCAGAATTAGAGAAGTCTTAATGAAAGGTGCCCGCATTGTTTTCTGTGTTTAGTTCCTATTTATGATTATGATAGGGACTATTATAAAAGTGATGATTCAATGGTACTTCGTTATTCTAGATCCATTCGCATTGAAGTAAGCTATTTTCAAAAAGTGGGCATTGACTTGGTGCGTTCTTGTACCATATCATTTCGCTCAACCACTAGTTGAAATGGAGTTCGGATACTTTCAAATATTTTAAGTGGCGATGCATTGGTCGCTATTTGGGTCCTAGTTTCTAGTTTACTACTTTAAAAAGAAAAGGTCTGATTTTAACAATATGCAAGTTCAGTTAATGATCGCGAAAGCGTTGATTGGACTCATCATGTACATTAAATATGTTATGAAATATACTAAATTGCTAAACTAAAAGAAGATGGACCCAGCTTGAATCAACCTAAACATTTGTAAAGAATGAATTATTTTATCTTCTGATGATTAAAAATAATATAATGAATAAAGTAATAAAAGTAAAGAAATTATGAAATAATCGTTTAATAATGTTCCTGTGATTAAATAAACCGGACTGAAACTATTGAGACCAAATGAACATTGCCAACTGATAAAACTGTATAAATAACATTTATATTAAATAATATTTTTTAGATTGAAGATAAGTTGTAATTGAAGATAAAGTGATATTATTTAAACTATTTCCTTCTCAGTGGTAGATTTCTGATCTCGATTTAACAAAATAATTTCTTTTTATTATATCAACTCATTTTATTCATATATTCATCTTAACTTATTCATAAGAAAGTTAAAACTTAACTTTTAAGAATAACAGTCAGTAATCTTATTAGTACATGTAATATTTCAAAAATATTATAAACGAAGCATTTTTATCACTACAGCGGAATCGGGCTGAGCCCGAGGGACCCGTTCATTTCCGGCCCTGAACTTTTAAACAGAAATTTGTTGTTCGGGGTTTGGAAGTGGTTCGTACTCGCGCTCGTTTGCAGATACGAGAGGTTCACCGATTTGAGTGAAATTGTCTGATCAATGTTTTGAATGTAAATTTCACGCTGGGAAGTGAATTGGGAGATTAGCTTTTGCTTTGTTTAGTTACCTGGAATGCCGCCGAATAAAGTTATGGCCTGTTTCAGCTGAAGCACCTTCAGTTTGGAAGGGTCGGCATGTAAATACTAATCCAGCTCCATTTCAAATATTAAAGTGGAAACAAATATAAATGCACAAAATATGTTGAAATATTATATCTCTATTCATTTAAATAATGAAAATAAGACTTTTTTAATACAGATATCCGCATATAAGAGAGGTCCCTTTTCACTTATACCTTTGGAGGTATACCTCCAAAAAAAGCTCTTCCAAACCCTAAAAAATGAACTCAACTCTTTTATATCAAATTTGAAAATAAAGTAATCATTGCATAAATATAGTCTAATTATTAAGACTATATTTATGTACATAAGGATTTCTGTAGTATATAAAGCGTGTCGACGTTACTCACAAAAATATAAAAATATATTTATCTTATAAAATGACTCACTTAACTGTAACCTTATCATCAGTTATTATCTTAATATATCTGTTGTTTTCTAATAGATCATTGGTTAGAAAGGAATGGAAATGTGATAATCTGTGATGATTTAACATTAAGTAATTAATGATGTTGTTGGGTGAATTCCTTCAGCTGTAATAATATACGATGTACACAATAAACTTTATTACTATATGGTAACTATAGTAGATTTTTGTAGTTATATTCAAAATATTTTGTTTAAATTGAACTTGGTCAACTCAATTTAAACATTTATAAATTTTTCCTTTAATATTGTATTTTTTAAAAGTTACCACTTTAAATAAATGAACTACAACATTATAATGTTTCTAGTTTATTTGGCTGGCGGTTTCGTCCGTGGTACTGCTTTGAATAATCTTAGTACTGTTACAATTCAAATGTATTCTAACTTAACCAACCATTTTGATACTAAAGGACAAATAATGGCATTTTTGTCAACTTGTGTTATGTGTGGCTCTATGTTGGGAACATTCACTGCAACTCCAATTATCCTTAAACTTGGAAGGAAAATAGCAATCAGTATTATGGCATTAATTTATTTAATATCTAATATTGCATGTATGATTCCTGTACATTGGATATATTTGTCTGTAATGAAAACATTAACTGGCCTTAGTAGCTCTGTAATTATGACTACTGTCCCAATGTTATTTAGCGAATTTGTCGCTCCAAAATAGAGAGGAATATTTTCTTCTTTAATTAATTTATTCATTTGCTTTGGAGTATTGTTGACTGCAATTGTACAACTTTTTATTGCGCCATATGATAAATTATTTTTTGTAACATTTATTCCAGGTTCAGTTAGTGGAGCATTACTTTTAGTTCTCACTATTTGGGTAAAAGAGGTTTCAACTTCTAAAGATTTGATAGTATCTGAATAAAAAGTGCAACCATCCAGCATTTTTGATAAGAAGTACAGAAAATGCCTATTAATAGCACTTACGCTAGGTCCTTGTAGCTTTATAATTGTATCTTCAGCTAATACACTGGCAGCCCTCATCGCTACTCCATTTATAAGACGAATAAGCAGGCGCAAACTCTGGTTCTCCAGCTTATTCGGGTGCATGATATGTCAACTATCTCAGATTATCCTTACTTTAATAAACGTAAATGAAAATATACTAGCTTACTTGAAGCTCACATTCACCATTTCATTCCTTATATCTTTTTAATTTGGAATTGGCCCTTTGTACTTGGCTATTCTTTCAGAGCTGTTTCCACTCGAGGTTAAAACAAAGCTGATGAACTTTGGCATGGTTCTGTTCTGGACGGTGCTTATTACCACCACTTTGTTGTTTCCACTGATTCCAAAGTGGACCTCGTACCTGATATTTTTATCAATTCAAACTAGTTGCATGATTGTGTTATTCATTAATTTACCTGAAACAACGGGGAAAACTTTACAGGAAATAAGGAAGATAATGGTAGTTGAAGAACCCAAAGTTGAAATAAAGCCTGCGGCCCACGCAGAAGCGCCTTTAGAGTGACTATAATTATAAATGTACAAAACAATATAAAAACAGCACAATACAATCACAATCCTATCGTAATCATTATTATATACACTCTATATTTTATTAAACTCAGTATACCATAATTAAAGTATTCATTCTATTTCATGTCATATCATATCACCTAGTTGATCTCTTTAACTTGATCCATGTGTTTCCTGTATTATTTATGAATATTTGGTATTATATTCAATTATTGAAATTAAACTTTTCACTTTAAATAAATGAATTATAACGTGATTATGTTTTTAGTGTATTTAGCTGGCGGTCTGGTGCGTGGTACAACGGTGAATAATCTGACATCGGTGACGATATAGATGTATTCGAATTTAACGACGCATTTTGACACCCAGGGCCAGATTATGGCCTTTCTCTGCACGTGCATCATGTTCGGCTCCATGTTGGGCACCTTCACGGCAACTCCGATCATTATCAAACTAGGTAGAAAGATAACAATATAAATAATGGCCTTAATAGCTTTTATTTCCAACGTGGCCTGTATGATCCCATTTCACTGGATGTATATATTGGCCTTGAAAGTGCTAATTGGGCTCAGCTCGTCAATCATTATGACCGTTGTTCCGATGCTCTTCAGCGAGTTCGTGGCTCCGAATTTGAGGGGCGTTTTCGGCTCCCTCATGAACTTGTTCATCGTTTTCGGGATCATGCTCACCGCGATTATTTAATATTTCATCTCTTAAAGTGATAAACTGTTTTATATTGCGTTCGTTCCAAGCGCGGTTAGTGCCGTAGTGCTACTTATTTTGAGCGTCTGGGTTAAAGAGAGCTCAAATAGTAACTTGGTTGTAACTGAAAAGCAAATAGTTGAGAGCATATTCGCGCGTAAATACAGGAAATGCCTGTTCGTGGCACTAACGTTGGGCACATCGCAAGCTGGATCTGGGATGAACGCGATTGTTTAGTACGCATCTCTTTCATTCGCGAACAGCTTCAATTCACCTCAATCGGGAACAATCGGGTTCATAATCGTCACAGCAGCAAATACCATAGCCGGATCAATCGCAATCCCGTTCATCAGGCGCATCAGCAGAAGAAAACTGTTCTTCTCGAGCCTCGCTGGGTGCATGACGTGCTTACTAGCCCAAATAATTCTCATTCTTGTTAAATTCGACCAATAAATCATAGACTCGATCAAATTGGTGTTCACAATCGCATTCCTAGTTTTCTTCCAGTTTGGAATCGGTCCTCTATTTTTAGCAATGCTATCTGAAGTATTTCCACTAGAAGTGAAAACGAAACTGATGAATTTTGGGATGATTATGTTCTGGATTGCGCTTATAACAACCACACTTCTGTTCCCGCTGATTCCAAGAGTATTCTCATTTGCGTTATTCTTCGTAATTGATACAGTCTGCTTTATAGTACTGTTTAAATACTTACCTGAAACTACAGGAAAAACTCTTCAAGAAATTAGGAAAATTATGGTGGATGAAGAACCCAAGGTTGAAATAAAACCTGCTGCTCATGCAGAGGCTCCTTTAGAGTGATAAATAGCTTAATTTATATTTTAAATATTAAAATTAAAAGTTCCTTTATATATACACATACATAAAAATTGTATATAAGAAAGATAATGATATTATCAATAATGAGTTTGAAAAACAGTTCACATTACTTCATTCGTTTACCTTACTTTAAACAAATTTATTATGTATACTTATGTGTCATATTTTATATGTAACATATTTTACGTGTAAATTTTATTACTAAATACATGTGTTCAATTTTAATTTACTTGTATCATACTTTATCTTTATAATCATCTTTATAACCAATTATATAAGTTGTCAGTAAAATAATTTATAAAAGTAATTGTAATATTTCCACGCCAGAATGGGGAGAATATTTACAATAGACTAAAAATAGTTTACTGAATACATTAATTATTAATTGTGTGTTCTATGTAATTAAGTATTTCATTCTAATTATCATATTTACACTGCATTTCAAAAGCTTTCAAATCCTTAGAGATAATAATGTTGGAAAAATTTATCAATATAACTTGATAAATCAATTCAACAAGTTAAAGATTACTATTACAATTCGTGGATAAGACAATTTTCGCCTAATTTGAATGAATACAGGGAAGAGCTGCTGTAACTAATTACTGAAGTTAAGTCCGGTAATGAACTTTAGAATATAGCCAGAATAGTTTGTGAATAATTTATTAAGAAGTACGAAAGTATTTAGTTTCATGTTAAATCTATAAACCAATATGTTCGCAAGTTAATTAAAAATAGTTATTATAATAGTTGTTATTATGTTAACGCAAATCACATGTTGTGATATTGTCTTTCTTTGAATATTAAAGAATATAAGATATATTTGATTAATTTAAGATCTTTCTTAATATTATTACTTATAATTTGATCGCATTAAAAATTATTGTTTTTAAAATTAAACTAAAGTATTCTTATCAATGATTATAGATTGTGTTTGAGCCAGTTATATATTTGAATTCTGATACAACTACGTTTAGCACTTTTCATTTTTGCATTCAAAAAATTGAATGAAATAAATACAATAAATTTTCAAAGTATCTTTCAGAGTATTAAATTATTGTAACATTATCTATAACAATCATTGTTATACAATGAGTAATATTACCTGAACGTCATTTTCACGAAACCGATTTTAGATTTTATAAGGGTAATTTATGATAACATATTTTTTATAAAATTGCTATCGATTATTCATTTAAAATATTGGTTGACATTTATCATATAAAACCCACCCCACTTCAATGGGCCGAGCATCAACAATCAGTACAGTGCATTTCGGTGAGTTCTTAACTCATGAAGTGTCAGTTATATGCAATTAAATATTTTACACGGAATATCACGCGTATTCAAAATTTTAGGAGCTTCACAACGTGCAACGTTAGTAATGTTGGAAGAATCTGTCAGTACTTCTAAATAGGACTCCTCAATAAGTTAAAGATTTTTACTATAATTCTTGGATAAAGTAGTTTTCTCCCAATCTTAATATATACAAAGATGAACTCCTTCTTTTAGTTCTTGATTTTCTACACTAGAATGTGGAGCAGAAAGATATTGCACGATTGGTCTGTGAAAAATTTACGCATAGGTATCAGCATATTTAATTCAATGTGAAAGCAATTAATATATTTGTGCGTAAGATAATGTTAAATCCAAATTATACGTTTTGAAATCACCATATTTTTTGTGTGAAGTTCTTATTAATTATAATTTAATTATACTTTTCATTTTATGATACTTTTATATGATACTTGATTCAGATATTTTATAAAATATTTCGTTAACGGTGAACTCGCGTCATATATTTCTCTTATTTTCATCTCATCACACTAATATATTTGTAATAATCCATTATATAAAAATTATAATATAAGCAATCAGATAACTAAGTTCTAAACTTAAGAAATATACTCTAAATATTGCCAAGATAAATGTCAGGAGCTATTGTCTTCGTAGTCTTTGAGGTTATAAAAGATATTGTATTGTAATATTTATTATAACACGATATTAAAATCAAAAATTTGTATTATTACGATAAAGCGTTTAACACCATTTTAAACAGCATTCACTCCTTCCCCGTACACGCCGGCGTATAAACTCCTTCAAAAACTCTCGTAACATTCCCGACTTTCTTATTCTTCTTCTCCACCAATTCCAGCCTCAATTTCAAAAGAATCGTTAGTAAAACAACAACGCCGAATCCAATTATAATATATGCAATCGGGTCAATCGGGTATTTTACTACGAATTCTTGCTTACCGTTCTCAAATCTAATTTGTATATTCACTTTATTCAGTTTCTACTGTAAATAATTATAAATTGTGAACTAGCGCTGATTAACGGTATATGTTTTATTCTCAGTAACCGTTTTGGATTTGAACTGGAAATGAACTTGAAGGGGAGCGGAGGGGCAGGAATTCGAGATTTTCACGTAAAACGAGTGACACGTGAACTGGATTACTTTTAGAGCGACACAATTCATTCTTTGGGGTTCGTAGGATTCGCAGAATACAAATATATATTTTTATATTTTTATTCAAGGAGTGATTTTATATGGAGTGATTTTATTTAAGGAGAGAACTAAATAAGATATCAACGAAGCTAAACCCTAGGAAATAGCTAATTTACCACTGGCAGTATACCCAGAAATTAAGGCTGGAAAAAACTTGGATTAATTCTCAGACCAATTTCCCGGTTGAATATATGTTCTATGTATTATATCGGATTCGTATTATCATAATTATTTCAACCTAAATTAAAACCTTATTAATTCACTCAGGTTGCACTGCAATAATTCATGTTAACATTTAACTACATATTTTACCATCTTTAACTTACTAAAGTGTTTTTATATACATTTACCGTTATTTTACACATGATTGTAAAATTAAAACATCAATAATTAATAATTATGACAGTGGTGTGAACAACTTGAGTTTTTTGAAGTTGTGAGGTGAAATAATTAAGGTACACGACTGAAGTTAGTATAGTATACTCAGGTTATCATAATATAATAATATAATAATTTTCACATCATATCCATTCCGCATCCAGAAAATTATATTTTTGTAATTTTTAAGAAGATTTTGTACTAATATCATATGCACAAAAATTTTAATACAATATTGTTATTAGGTTTGGTGTTAATTTTATTGGTATAACTTTTAACAGTTAAATCGTTCAATCGTTATGATTTAGCTATATTTTGTAAATTTCATAAAATTAATAAACACTTTCATTCAAGGCGGAAGCTCGATAGAGTAGCCAGTCACAGATGACTACCAAATAATATATCAACTTTTGGATAGCTTTCAAAAAATATTTAAATTTTAACTTTATAATTTTGTTTAATAATTTAAAAGCAAACGGAAGCTAAAGTACTAATGAATGCAATATTATATTTGCGTACTACTAGTACCTGATTTATTAACTAATACAAGTTTATTAGTTTGAGTTATTATAGGGATGTAAACTTTCAATCTCATGTTGTGCATGGAATGGGTATTATTATAACTATTAATATTTTATTATTGGGTACATATGTGATAACAATACGTAACTAAATATAGTTTAGATAATTATTTGTTTTAATATCCAATTCAAATCCAATATCAAATCATATTATTTTGACAAATCAAGGAGGTAATGTATATCATTATCTCGTTATATATTACTTAACTTGTTAATAGTTGTTAATAGCAATATAAGTCTTAATCATAATTGCTAGGATTCATATTACACACTCGTAATTTATTGGAATAGTACGATATTCAATCTTTATCATATTATTTGTAATAGTAGTTATACTTACATTCATATTTTTAAATTAAGGCAGATATCAGTGTAAAGTGATTGACAACTTCATTTGAAATTTTCGAATTGAAACGGAAAATGCTAGAGATGAAATGAAATTATTAAATTTATTATTATAAGTTTATGTAGATAATTTCTTTTGAACAACCTTATTATCTTTGTTCAACACCAGTAAAATCTTAAATTTGTGCTTTTGCAATAATTATTCTAAAATTGATTAACTCAAAACTATAATAATATTTTTTGGATGTTAATAACTTGAAGAAGTACAAAGCTAAAATTCTGATCAACCCGATTGATCTTATTCAAAATAAGTCTAATTTTATCTCAAGTTAGCTTTAAATAGAATTAAATGAAGTGAAACTAATATTAATACCACTAATTTGACATGTTTTAATAAGGTTACAGATGTTTCTACAGTATATACTGTATATACTGTATATACTGTATTTCGATGATTTTTATTCTTTTATTTTCAAGTTATTTTATTCAGCAATTTGTGTATCTGTGATGATACTAATATCCATTAGTAAAGTGGAAAATTATTTTAATATTACATATTTTATTATATTAATACATAATATAGTTTTTTATTTACTTTTGTACCTCCAATTACAATATAATCCCGGTTATATTTTATAGACCGGATGAAACCGGAACAGCAATAATCGGCTAAATCCGGGATGGGACCTGAGATTAAATCTGGGATAGCTGAATCCCAGATTTAGCTAAAACCTGAATCATGAATTAATTAACATAAAATATAATTCGATATTCTTTGTAGGATCGGCTTTCTAACTAACTTCAGTTTGTTATTCTCATTTTTTATATCATTTTTTAGATTGGGTTTCTGCATTGTTTGTCATTTAAGTGATCTTCTTGTCGTCATGCTTCTCTTTACAATTTGGCAATCTTCTCTTTAAGAGACTAAATTTCTTGTCATTGCCTTTCGCGTTGGGATTACTTTGGTCTGGGTGGGTTTGTCAGGTTTTTTCTTTGTGGACGTGTCCTCCAGTTTATCGTTGCCTTTTTATGATGCTGTTAATAAGAGTTACTTAGACGGCAGCCTGTTTTAGAAGTTTGAAACTTGTTCAAATTTGATTGATGGAGTGAAACATATTTAAATGTTACTTAACATAAATATGTTACTTTCGATTTTAATCATGAACCATTCCAAATATGATCCAAAAGTTGACGTATTCAATCAGCTAATGATTAAAATAGCCTATGGTTTGAACCAATCAGTTTAATTATTGTAGAAAATTAATAAAAAATAATGCAAATGAAACAAGCCGACATGGCTCATACAAGACAATCGGTTAATTTGTTAATAACCCGATTCACATGGTCCCGATTCACATGGTCATTAGATTTTTGATATGATTCATGTTTTAAAATTTATTTCTTAACGCAAGATAACAGCAACAATCCGACAATACATCTAAACAATTTTCATTTCAAATAGCTTATAAACATAAATAAGTTTATAAACATAAAGCTTGTCTAAAAACTGCTTTTAAAATATATTTGTACCCACTCCAATCAATGAAATCAATTGACAATAAAATCAAAAAACAATGTGTGATCTCAGATAAGACAAGATTCACCGACTAAGATGTCAGAGAAGCAACTAGCTTCGACGCAAAAAATTCTACTCTAGAATAAGTAGATAAAATTCCAATACATGCAATATCACTCGTAATTGTCAACAGCCGTCTGTGTTCAACGCTAGGAATTAATTTGCACTTAAATATCACGCATCTTGATTTGCATAAGAATTTCTTACAAGCTGTTGATCTGAAGTTTTTAGTGAACTTAGAATATTTGGATTTGAGCGCAAATTTTTTAAAAGAACTTGATTCGATTTCTGAAAATACAAAGATCAAGACCTTAAATATAGCATCTAACGAAATATAGAAAGTAGATTTCATCGCTGCTTTGCACCAATTATAAGAGTTTAATTTTTAGGATAATATGGTGTAGGATCTAGAACCAATATTCAAACACTCCAATTTCTCTCCATAATGGGCTTAAATCCAAAAAGATTAATTATCAATATAAAAAGTTATCAAAATAGATCCTATTCCAGAGTAAGAGAGCAAAAATACATTTTGGAAATACATCAACTCTATGGTTATACGATACAGAGATCTAATAGAAATAAACAACGATATTGCCATTTTGTGTATTGATAATGACTAAGACGTAATAGAAACTGTTTTCCTGGACTACTTAAAAGTGACTAAAGTGTTTGTATCCAGATGCCACAACATTTCTTTCTCAGAAGGTTCAAAGCTCTTGACGTGGCTTTGGATTTGCAATTCAGAGATTTAAAGTCTGATAGGCATGGATAAAATGGTTCAGCTCAAAAATCTAACTTTAAGATAGTGCAGTTTGTCCAGGATTCAAAATCAACTGGAAGTAACAAAGAAAATATAGAAATTAAGGTACTTGGATGTTGCACAAAATGGCATAAATAATTCAGAATATGTATGCAATGAAAAGCTAACAAGTTTGAATTTGAGTCAGAACAACCTAAAATCACTTGGTGGTTTAAGGGAACTGTCTAACTTAACAGCCCTGGATGTAAGTGGAAACTATCTCGATTCGGTAGCTGAGCTAGCCGACTTAACTGATTTAATGGAGCTCAATATCAGCTTTAACGCCATAAATTCCATCCAATGCCTCCACAGACTCAAAAAACTTATATATTTTAACTTAATGAGTAATATAGTTCTTGATATAGAAAACTGCGTTAAAATGAAGAATCTCTTGGACTTAAGAACAAAAAATAACAGAATTTAAAATGAATATGTTTTAACTGAACATCCTAATGTGGTTTAAACATGGTTTTCTGAACAACTAGAACTGAGTTCCAATGAAAACAACCAAGAAGTTCAAAAACTCAAAGAGAAGAGCAAAAACAACAATCTATTGGAGAAATACAAAAATAAAATATAAAATAATTCACTTACAATAAATAACGACCAGTACATTAAGAATCTAAAATTTTCAGACTTCATCGGAGTAACAAAAGAACTCTCTCTTGCTCAGTGTTAAAATGTTTCTTTTGAAGTTCCACCGACACTTATATAAAGCTTAAAAGTTAACGGATCCGGCTTATAGAATATTCATGGACTCGAATAGATCACACAAATCACAAACTTAGAATTATACGATAATTTACTGGAAGATGTGATCGAGATTCAAGAACTCACTAAATTGGCCAGACTTGTACTGAGCAATAACAGGATTAGTAGGTTGTACTGGATTTAAGCGCTTACTAAATTAAAGTACCTTGATATTCAAAATAATAAATTCGTTACTATAAAATGTCTGAAAGACATGTAAAGTATTATTAAATTGTTCATTTAAGGCAATATGATATAAGATGTAGATTATTTAAGGAATCTAAAGAACTACAATCAGAACTGGAATTCACCTCAGTAAAATATTAACACTAATGATATCGAATATTATCTGGGACCAAATCGTACTCAATAAATGGTAAGTGAGTGCGCTACTAGATTTACTAGTGCCAAGAAGTATCTTCCTATTGCGTTAAAATACAAAAGCAATGTATCCGATTCAAAACTGGAAATCAAAAACGAAACAAGTATTATAGACTTAGCGGTTGTTAGTTTCTTATAAGATTTGGTAACATAAAATATTGACTCTATTGCTATTGACAACTGTCCAAATGTCCTATGTGATTTCTAACATCTTATTTCATCATTAACTCTCACCAATTGCAAATTGAAGAACATTTGTAACTTGTCAACTAGTTTAACTAGTCTTGATTTAGGATTCAACAACTTGGAGGATGTATCTGCACTTGGAAGTCTGACTAACTTGTAAAAACTTGTGTTAAGAGACAATTAAATTAGTTAGCTTGACAGTTTAAAATCTTTGAATAACTTGGTTCATCTTGATGCACGAAACAATATACTGGAACAAATAACAGTTCGAAATTGGAACGAACTTCAAGAATTGAAATTGGAAAATAATAAACTTGAAGATACATCACAATTTGGGAACTTGACGGAACTTTAGGTTTTAGATTTAGAGAATAATTTAATTTAAAACGTGGACTCTTTGAAAGGACTTGTGAATCTCACAATACTTTATTTATCAAAAAATTAAATCCAAAATGTAGAGCCTCTGAAAGGACTCGTGAATCTCACAATACTTTTTTTATTATCAAATCAGATCCAAAATATAGAACCTCTGAAAGGACTCGTGAATCTGACGAGTCTTTTTTTATCTTCAAATCAAATTTAAAATATAGAACCTCTGAAAGGACTTGTGAATCTCACAATACTTTATTTATTTTCAAATCAGATCCAAAATATAGAGCCTCTGAAAGGACTCGTGAATCTGACGAGTCTTTTTTTATCTTCAAATCAAATTTAAAATATAGAACCTCTGAAAGGACTCGTGAATCTCACAGAACTAGATTTACGTTGGAATTAAATAACGCATTTCACTCTAATTCAGAACCACCCGAACTTCAAAAACTATTTGACCGATAGTTAAAAGTGATCAGAACTTTTTCATTTATCTTTAACACATTTTCCACAAAGGAAGTGGAGCGATGAAATATTGTAATTTTTACATATTTAAATAAAAAGTACATTTTCCCACACCAATATGTCTTTTTGTGAAAGATGAAACTAAACAATATATATGATAATTATTTAAGTAATCATATAGTACCCAGAGTAGATTATTAAATTCAAATTGTATTGAGTGCTCAGAGCTAGATCCGAATCCACTTCATAATTTAGAAAACGAATGCACTTATTAACTTTAATACGTTAAAAAGAACGAAAAATGCCAGAAAAATCAGGTATTAACAAAAATTTAACTATTGTTGTCGCCGTTCCAGCTGTAGTTGTAGTTGTGGGTATTATAATAATTAATTATCATAATAATTAAAAAGAAGAGCTTGATTAACTTACAAAAAAGAAGCTTAATGTCAGGTAAATATCCATTGATCAAAATTAGATATTTTTATATTTGCATTTTGTAAATGATTGTCACAATTATATACTATTATTATATTTACTATTATTAATTATTATTATTTATTATACAAAGCACGATGCATTAACTTTTATTTCAGTCTAGTGCGGCCACGACCCTTGTCATGAGCTCGAGGTCCCTCTTGAGCGCCTCGTTCTTTTTGTTCATGTTGAACGCCGCGTCCATGTATTTGAGTGAGTCTCTGTACTTTCCAACGGCGGCCAGGCTTGCTCCGTGCATCGCGTTCACCTTCGACTGCAATTCCAGGCTGAATTTTTGCACTATTTACTGCTGTAATTGCAGTTCGTGCTTGTTCTGAATCACCTTCATCAATTGGGCGGTGATCTGTAAAGATTCATCGGCTCTTCCTTGTTTAAGTAAAACCTAGGCGAACATCACGAGCGCGTCAGTGAACAGGGGCGTTTACTGTAAAACGGACTGTAAAATATCAATGGCCGATTCGTAATCCGGTTTCTTTTACTTTAAGTAGCTCTTAGCCTGAGCTAGTTGTTCCTGAGGTGATTTCTTCTTTATGTCGGGGACTATTGGGCCGATTTGATCGTCCTGGTATATGTCGCGGCCATCACGAGCTGGGACTGCCATCTTCCTCTTCGTGAACGTGCTGGTGAGCTGAACGGTCTGTGTTGAGCGGATCTACGTAAGATTCTTTGAGTCCTGGTCAGCGTCCTCAATCACAGGCTGGCTCAAATCTGCTTTTAACTGGTTGATCTCGGACTCCTTCTGATGGCGCAAGTTCGCTCTCTCCTCGTTTTTGAGCGCTCTTGGCTTTCATCTCAATCTCGTCTTTCTGCTTTAACACCTAACGAGTGTGCTCCTGGTACTGGAAGAAAGACTGATTACGGCGCTTCAGAATCACATCCTCGGAAGCCTTGAAAATCGAGTTTTAAATATCAGAAAAAGCCTCAATTGTTAACACACGGCTCTTGCACTTGCAAGTATGAGAGGTCAAATCAACTGGGTGCTCTAAATCAATTATCGTAATGTAATTTGGCGCACCTACAGAAACGTAAAGTGGGGTGATCAGAACATCAAGTTCGCGCAAATTAACTGAAATAGGAACAGTCAATTAAAATACTGACTTCTTATCTGTGAATTCCGCTTTATATTCGAATGTTAATGGCATTGTGAAGTGTGAAATTTTAGGATTATAATGTAACAGACTATTAATTAAATTTTGTAATGTGTTAACAATGTGTTAGAATACATAGAAATGAGTGAGCATTTCATGAATTTTAGAATGTTATATTTGTAATTCCACAATCTCATAATATTGTCAAAAATAATAAATAATACGTTATTCTGTTGGAATCCACTTCATCACTTCTCAAAATTTGAAATGGCGGATGAAAATAAACCGAAGGTAGTCTTCTTGACAGCGCCAGGAAATGAAAAGCTAACGCTTGAGTAGGACTTTAAAGTGCTTGCTCGCCATTTGTCATTCAAATTCCATGTATCTAGTGTGGACAATCTAGCTCTTATATCTCCGAACGAGACGATAGCGATTTCGGCTGGTATGGATAAATTGGGCAACTCTGACATAGAGATATTGAAGAAGCACAGAGCTGCTGGTGGTAGCTTGTTCTTCATGGTTCCGTCAGCTAATTCTCCGAAAATATCTGCTGATTTGGCTGGCTTCTTGGCTAAGTCTGGTGTGTCTTTGATTAAATATGACGCTGTAATTTAGTAGACTTATACTCCGGGTCTGTATCACCCTACTCATGTGTCGATTAATTCGTAGTCATTTTTGAATGCGTCTTTAGCGACTAAAATAGAGAAGCAGAAGCAAACTGAGGACGTGTAAACCGATTTGCAAATTGTGTACCCCAACGGTTGTTATTTCCAGATTCAGCAGCCGGCGATTCCGATAATCTCTTCTGGTGAGGGCGCTTTCCCGGTGTAATAGCCTATCTTGATGTGTCACGAGCTTAAGGAGTCCAGGATGCTCTTAATGGGCACAGCCGAGGCCTTCAACTCCGAGTGGATCAAGAAGTTCGATAACAAGTACTTAGCTGAAACTTTATTTTCCTACCTCGCAAAGTTCGAGGAAGCCCCCATTCTAAACCAGCAGGTTAAGGACACCGCCATCCTCGACGAGCAATCCTTCGTCCCGGACACCCAGATCCTCTCTTCCAACCTCCGCGCGTGCCTGCACCAACCCGACCCCCTCCCAGAGGACTTCAGGGACCTCCTCTCAATTCAAGAATAGAAAAAATAATTGTTGCCCCAAATAGTGAAATTGTACGAGAAAATGGGCTTCCCAAAAACGGAACCGATTCTGAGACTCATAAAACCCTCTTTTGAAAGACCCACCCCTCCACTTGTACCAGCCGTTCACGCACCACAGCTCCCAGAACCACCCGGATGCCCTTAACTTGAACTATTTGACCTTGACACCGAACTGGCAAGTGACATAACACGACTCACAAGACTCGCACTCATGTACAAGGGAGCTGGAGATCTTGAGATATTCGTAAAGAGGGCAGGAGAGATATTCGCGCTCAACGGAACACCAAAAGAAATCCTGTATCAAGTGCTAAAGGTGGCCGTATAGTTCAAAAAGCCAGACCACAGAGGAAAGTGAAGATTTGTTTGTTTTTCAATGGTGCTTTGAAATTTAAATTTAAACAGATGCTAAAAGTTTTGTTTAACACAACTTGCTCCTAAAAATAGTTATATTTTACAGAAATATAATATTTTAAAAATGTAATATAATTTTTTAAACAAATAATTCTCATTATACTACTGATTATAGTTAAATAACATTTAAATATTTTTAAACATATTTTTCACTCCACTATATATGATAATATGTTTAAACATTTTTGCAGAATTATCAAGAGCAAACAAAGTCGAACAGTTTAATTGCTATACAAGCCTCGCAGATATAAACTTGTATGCTGATACTCAATAAATAGTTGTTACCATTTAGAGTACTCGAAATTCTGCGTGTGACATACCTCATGGTATCAAAGTTACTTTACAAATTGATACATTAGGTTTGTATGAACCATACGTATATGTACGTGATTACGATTATGTATCAACAACCACTATTCTAATGAAGTGTACAGATGCTTCTTGTTCCACTATTCCAAACTCTGCTTCGGGAATAATATACATAGAATCAAAAACAAAAGTTACTAAAATACCTGCAGGATCGGTCCGAATTTCAAGAGGAATCGCTGAAAATTGTTTTTAAGATAATGAAACTTTTGCAGAACTGTAATAAGGAGCAGTTGTGCTAAATACGTATGCTAATTTTAATTGTTTAAATGATATAGCAAATTTTAATGGCGTTTGGACGTTAAAACCAGTTAGTCTTGTAAAATTGTATATAACTTACTCTGATGATTCTATTACAATACATCAAGGCTTAACTGTTGAAATTATTGATGACTTGGTAGTTCCAACCACTGCAGTAACTGCTTTATCAATACCAATAAGGATTAGACTCTCTGATCAATATATATCAAATTATTTTTACCAATCAATAGTAAATGGAAAAGTTTCAAAAGACACAAAATTTTTCTTATTTAATATATAGTTCATAGTTGATGAATTATAGCCAACACCTTTAATTAAAACAGTTTAAGTTACAGCAAACCTGTATGTTTTAGCTGGCTTTCCTAACACATATACTTTACTCACTTTACAGGTACTTGATAATGGATTTTTTGTCTAAAGAGCGTTAGGTCCAGATGTACCTACTTACAATTCTTAAATAACAGCTTTGGGAGCTACATCATACATTATAGAATATATATTTACTCCTTTAGATAACAGGAAAACTAAAGATTTTCGAATGAAATTAGCATCAACATCTACTAACGTATTATTTGCGAATACACCTGTTTAAAGCACTTGTGAAACTCGCTTTCCCAATCAGAATTGTTCATTACTAATATAAAAATTAAAATAAATGGATACAACCCAGGTCAATATGTATTTATCTTATTATTTCTATGCAGGCTCTACTGTAGTAGCCAACTACACGCGAGCAATCACCGCTTATTCAGATTCGTGCTTTTCCACAGGTTAACTAAGTTATAATAATGATACATAAACAATTAGTATTTTAGTTAATATGAATGATGCTTCTGAAACCTGCTAACTTGTTAAAAACGACTAAATTACAATCAAAATTTTACTTGCTAATACTTCTACTAATGTGCTTATTTCAACTTAAGTACTAGATTTTAACCCCGGAGTTTAAAATTATTAAGTATCAAACGTGGTTATTGTTGGAAGTCCAGAAATTAGAATACATTATTTAAGAGAAGGAGAATATTTGGATGCAATATCTCTTAATTAATATAAAATGCAGGCAAACAACGATTTGTTTATGTAACATGTATACATAACAATGAAAATTTTAGCTATTCAGTTTGCTTTTGTTTTAGTTTATTGCATTTGGTTGTTTGCTATATACCCATTGATTTAGAAGCGCTTTTTCTCAAAACCATAGAAGTCACGTCAGCTGATTCCAGAAGATGAGGGTGAGTTTTGATTCATTTAATAAATTTAATTACTCATATATACTCAATCAAACAAAGTTCAAAGGCAACACTTTAATAAGTGTGTATTTATTAAATAATTTTTATACTTACAAGTCAATTCACTATAATTATTTCTATTATATATCTATTGTAATTGTTGATTATTCAATTAGATTTTAATATTTAATCATATTTCAATCACAATTATTAATAAATTAAAGTGGAAAAACATCACCGTCCTCACCGCACTTTACTCACCCGTAAATTAATTATCCACTCCAATGTCGTCCATTGACTAGAAGATCCTGTCCGACCGCCTGCATTTGCTCCAGCTTTTGCTCCCGGATTTTGACGCGCAGCTGCCCGTGTGTCCTTTCTCAAGTTTCATTTCCTTCGCGAACGGGGTGAGCAAAGACGAAAACGGGTTCAAAAACGCCGTTCAAAAACTACTCATTGAAAACCAAACACAAATGAACGGAATTAAATACAAATAAAACCAAACACTTCTACAGCTCATCAAGTGCTCAAAGTGCAAAAAGGAGCTCAAATACCACTTACAAGTGATCCCATGCGAGCACCAGCTGTGCTAAGAATGCTGCTAAGAAATACACGATAAATGCCCGTGCTGTAAAGAATAAATTGAATCACTCACCAAGCTGAAGAAAACAACCGAAATAATCAACGCAAGCACTGCCGAGTGCGACTGCGGATGGGAAGGCACTGTAAGCAAATACGCAACACACAAATGCCACGAAATGCGAAACAGCGGCCTAATCACCATTAACAACTACTCACAACCAAAACTAAGCCAAGAACTAATGGCAATGAAACCAAACTCAAGCCTGGCTAAAACATACACAGACGCTGAAATGAACCTAAACGAACGAGAAAGCTTCGTTGGATTCGTAATTCAAAACTCAAATGCAAATAAAATCTTGAACGAAGAATCCTCACACCAAGCTGTTACTCCATTCCTATTAAATCCAGAACACACTAAACAGCAACTTTTGGACTTATTATCTAGTAAAAGCCCGTTCAAAGTTGAGATGTACGATTTGCACCTAATTGAGGGATAGCCGCACGGATACTACACGTATCTTTTCAAAATATGGTGCGGTGAGTTCTACTTAACTATTTCAAGGAGATTTAACGATTTCAAGAAACTGAATTCAGTTTTGTACTACAAAGAGCTGCCTAAACCGCAGAAATGGTGGTACTTCGGAGGTAGTGAACTGAGTTACGCTCAAACGAGGCACCAGCAGCTCTGCACATGGCTTTGCGATTTGTTAAACAACCAGAAAGTAAGAAAGAGCAAAATCGTCGTTCAGTTTTTAGGAGAATGAGTTTTTAGTTAAAGTTAATACATATGTGAGTTAGTTAACATTATTAAGTCTTTCGATCTGTTTTTTGCTGAAACGTACAAATAATTGTTGTTTAAAAATACAACTATTTACTTTCAATAACCTATATGATCAAGATTTAAAAAGTGATTTTTGTGTATGTGTATGTTGACTTATAATATAACCGAGCTGTTTAAAAAATGTGTAAATTGTGATTGTTTAATACTTTTCTAACTTTACAATATTACATGAAATTAACCAAATATTGGGTTATTCCGTGTTTACTGTTTAATAGTAATCCCACTTCAATTAATGAGAACAGCGCAAGTAATTGAAATAGTATCGGAAAACTAGTCGGGTCTAGATGCAGTTCGAGCACGATAAATCAATAAAAGATTTAATTTGTGCAATAATATTTGCAACATATTTAATACCCTTGATTTTCTTATATAATTAACTTTGCTAATACTATTTGCAGTAAATTATATAAGATTGACCGAAGAACATATTTATTGGTATTTCAACGTTGTGATAGTTGGGTTCAGTTTGATAAATATTCTTATGTCTGCAATATCATCGCATTTACTAAAAGAATTCAGAAATGTAAAGAAAACAAAACACGGGAAACGGTTGTCGTGGGCTTCAATGGTGTTTACACTTATGTTTGTGTGTTTTACCATTGCGTCCTTATGTGGTCAAGATTATCATAGAATCGGGGACTAATACGGTCCAATTTTCTTTCCGTATAACGACCAAATTCAAGTACACTGGTGGACCAAGTAGAAACCAAGTAGAAATAATCTACTTTAGTTTAGTTCAATGGTCAGTACACATCTACAAATAATATCAATTCAACTCAATAAATCACTGATTCAGCTGATATGCTAGGCAAATCTCATTTTCATAACGTACTTCTTCCGCGAGCAAATGGAACCTATAAAGTTTTCAACACAATTAACGGTTCGTCAATTGATGTTGTTCAGCAGTATCCTGATTAAGTCACCAGGATGCTCATTTCTTCTGATTCGCATGGAGTTCGTCAGTACGCTTAACTTACAGGATCAGATTTTTAGCTTCATCTACACGCAGGCGATGTGTCCATGTGCGGCCATCACTCGGAGTTTTTTGATAACTTTTACAACACGCACACCCGCCCAACTATAATGTGCGTTGGTAATCACGACCAGATCGGCGAGATATCTCAAATTATGCAGCGCGATTACAACTACTTCAAGCAAACCTTCGCGGACGTGAGCGTGTACAGTCTGTTCATCTTCAAGTACGCCTCCATCACCGAAAATCGCAAAGTTACAACTAAAATGCTAAAGTGGCTTAAAACCGAGCTCCAAGCTGAAACTTCAAGTAAAGTGTTCATTTTAATTCACCAGCCGATTTACTCGAAGGGGTTCTTCGGGGCTAAAAGCGGTTTCACCGCCCGTTTAAACGAAGTAATCGACACCACGAACAAAGTAACGGCCGTTATTTCCGGTCACGACCACATATTCTCAGCGTACGAGAGGAACGGAGTGAACTACTTCGTTGTCGGGTCGGGAGGTGGGTATTTGGACAGACCTTAGGGTTGGAGCGCTTAAGGTCCGACGAGCGGCTTCGGCGGAGAGCACCATCTAGCGAGCTATTCCGACTTCGCGAAACTAGAGGTTGACTTTGCCGGAAATGGGATTAAATACACACTCAGGAGATTAGTGGATCAGGCTGTTATATGGGAGTACTCTAAATGATCGTTTGAATATCACAAATAAATTAGTGAAATATGTGTTAACACATTGCGTTGTGTATGCCCTTAGCCAAATTGGTCAAAATTATAGTTGACGGTTTACAGTGTCATCATTGACACACATATTCTGTCTGGTTCGGTAATATACTATTATAAATGGATTTAGGCGAAAATGAAAACTTCAAAATCAAAAGTCGCATTTGTGATGTGTAATTATAAAATATATTTATAGTTATTTTGTGAATTAATTAGCAATGGCTAACATTTCAAATATTACACTAAACTGACATGAAATGCAAGTTAGTCAAATTATTGCTGTTATAAATGTTACTATGTTATAACTACATTCAGAATGTTTTGAAAGACTAACGTTTGTTCTTTAATCAAATCAAATGAATCAATAAAAGAAAATATATAATACTGAAATATGAATTAAAATGAACTTGCTATTAAAAAGAGCAATATAACTTTATCCAAAAACAAAAGCTCAAAATATTTTAAAGGAATATTTAAATATTAAAAACACAATAAGATAAAACAAAATCTGATTTTAAATATTCAACTAATGTAAAAACTAACTTTCTACAAAAAAGATCTAAAATGTCTCTTAAAAATCATAGTAAAAAACTAATTAAACCGCTACACATATACGTAATATTATTAATATTATGTATATATGTTCACATTGCATACCATAGAATAAAGTAGAATAGTTACTTGATATTAAAAAGATATTAAATCATATATAGAACTATACATTAAAGCTGTTACATAAATGAGGAAGCAGAATCACTTAGATTGGAAAAAAGATGAAAACCATTTTAATAAACTGGAAATTCACTAACCACGAGAATTATTAAAATATATATTATTTTTACTTAGCTATAGTAAAATAACTAGTATATACCTATTTATTGCGTTTAGATGTATTGTTGGATTGTTGCTGTTGAGTGAGTCATGTTATTAAAAAAAAAAAAAAAAATTATCTTTTGAAATCAATAGTTATTACTAAATAATGAATATAAATATAAAATCAAAGTTATATTGAAATATTGAACTGATAAGAGTGCATATATCACGTTTTATAGTTATATAATGAGCAGTACTACTTTATAAATGTTCTTTTAATAGTGTTTTCATCATTTATGGAGTGTGTAATACAACAAAAAACCTATAGTATATTAAAAAAGGATCATTATTTGATAAAATCCACTTTCAATGAATCATAAGTAGAACATTGACTGTAATGTGCCTACGAAATGTGTTAAGTAAATAATATTGTTAAAAAGCATTTGTTAAGGTAATTACGTTATTTTCAAGTGAAATGAGTACATGGAGTGGTGCGTGAACAATTTAGTTATATTTTATAATGATAAAGATTAAAAATATGGATGAATAGATATTTATTTTTTATATACTGAATTTGCTTTCATGTTACTGTATATACAACTAAGATAATAATTGATAATTTATGATATGATATTAATATTAATATTAGATTTTAGATTTTTATATTATGTAATATATTTTCACTTTCATTGAGATCATGAAATAAATGTCATATGCTCGTTTATTTTATTCTTGCTTAATAACAGCAATTCTAGTTGTTTTTATAGTATTGTGTTTTGACGTTTATTACTCGGCATCATCTCTTAGTAACTCTAATTTCAACAATATTACAACCACATATGGTTAAGTGTAATTTTATAGATCGGCACAACATATATCGCGGTTATTCCACGTTGTGATCTAAGATGTATTAATTGATGCTAAAAATAACTGTGTTTATGGTGAGTAAGAAGAAGGATTTCACAAAGTTCTATAAAACCAACATAAAAGCCCAGTAGTTAAAATTTATGACGAAATTGTTAAAGTTAAGTGTGCTGATTAAGTATTTTTTGAGAATAATTACTAAAAGACACATAATATGATGAATTCTGGCCTTGCATTCGGTATTTGTTTGTGCATTGTTGACGTGTTCATTGTGTCAATTATTTGCATATTTTGTACGGGTTGGTGTAAGTTTTCAAGCATTAAAAAGTAAAAAGAAGAAAAATATCAACTGATAAGCAACTAAGTGTGAAATCATATGAAACATATAAAACAACTTATAAAACAACTTATTAAACGTTATATAGTTTTTAATAATGTTAAAAAGTTTAATAAATGAAAATTAAATAGCATCACTATTATTACTGACATAGCATTAACTGGTCAAAAAGCTTTGTTAATTTTCCATTAATTTGTATTAAATTATTAATTTTGATTTAAATATCTTGTTACTGCATCTAAGTTCTTTCTTTAAGTTGTTGCAAATGTTTCTGATTATTGAATTACGCGTCAAAGCATACGGAAGCGAATTTTAGTGTATCTTTGAATAGTAAATTGTTTTGGGCTTTGATCATATTTTCTGCAGATTACTGCCCAAATATATCGTTTACAATTTGAGACTGAATTTGTAAGCCGTTTTGTCCTAACTCGGTGCAGTACAATATTTATGATCTGTCGAAGTCGTTGCTGTTGTAAACTTTCTCATTTTAAAATACTAGTTTGTTATTATATTCGTGTGGGTTCGCAAGCTAATTCGCGAATATTTACTCTGTGTGCATGTTCAGCATTACAAACTGAGCCCTTCCCTTCGCATACATGATTATTACGTTATTTGCCCAGGATATCAACTGTACCTGCTCCATTTGCTTACAATTTACATCAATCTTCGTTAGCTCAAGATTCTCAGAGAGTTTGCTCAGCGTTTGCTCCTTATAGTTCCACACGAACACTTTATCACCAAATTAAAAGAAAGAACCGCCCATTTCCTTCACCTCAATGAAAACACCGTTCTTTAGTTCATGAAGCATTCCACTGTAGTTTTTGCTTCCGTTGTAGTTGTGCGCGTACAGCTTCCCGTTCATTGAAAATAATCTACCGTAAAAGGCTTCTGCTGAGTTAATAGTTAGGTTTGGAATGGTAGCAATGAATTTCAAAGTGAGGTCTTCGGTAAGTTCCAGCACTTTTTCATAATATTACAAGTATATGTGAGATCCGCAGTACACCACGTTGTGGAGCTGCGGGTAGAAGACGCACTCTTTCCCGTAGCAGTAGTTCTTGTAAGTGGAGCCCGGATACAGGTGGAAGTCGACCGGTATCTTCCTCAGAATCTCCTTCTTCTGGTTGAAGAGGTAGATGTGGTCGTTGGAGATAGACGCGTAAACGTCGAAGAACTGGTTCAGCTTCACCACGTTCATAAGCAGGTTGTTGTGGAGAATCTCCGGCTGGTGGACGTAGCATCTCTTGGTCGAAGCGATTTATACTTGTACTTGGGTTCTGTATTCCTCCGGGAGCTGGTCCATGCACTTTTCCAGAACTTTGTTCACCTCTTGAGAAAATACTTGGTACTTCAGCTGATCTTCCATGAACTTCTCGTGTTCTGCGTCAACTTATTGTATGTACTGCTTCCCGAATACGGCCTCTAGTAATTCTGTGTTCACCAGCCCGCAAGGTCTAAGCTCAACGGACTGCATGTGTTTCAGCGGCTCGAATTCCACTATCTTGTACTATTTCATTATCATATCAACTGCAATACAATTATGTTCATAATTTTATAGTACAATAGCTCCGGTATTGAAGCTAAACTAATTGGTTTTACTTGGAAAACACTTGTCAACATCGATATTATCACCAATCTTACTTAAATTTTCTGTTGACATATTATTATTTAATAAATAAAATTTATTATTAGTTCTAATACACGAAAAGTCACAAAATTGATAGGGAAATCCACTTATTTGTTTTACATGCTAAAAATTATCATTTAATAATACATATAGACTTCCTTTATGATTTATTACATATAAAAATTCTTCGTTAGATATCATTGTTGCATAAAACGATTATTCTATATCATTATCTAAATCTGGAATTGTAGCAACATATTTAAGTGCAGCATCCTTCAGAACAAATATTTTGTCAAATAGCTAAACGTATATCCTTCCTGCACACATCACATTATGATATAAATGATTTTATATGGCGATTTAATTACCGTTTGAAAACTTAGAATCGCTAAAACCGGGATACAAGTTGTAATTTACCTAAAGTTCAGCTAAAATATCTCTTTATTAGTTTATAAGAACTAACTTGTTATTTTATATCGTGAAATACAAATCAATATTGTTGTATGGCTTAAATACATTCATTATCTGATTTACTTGTAATTACATTTGAAATTGAGTTAGGAGTGAAAATACATAAAAATTAAAACTTAGAAAATTAACTGTTTTTACACAATATTAATTTTTGTGTGTTTAATCCTGTTATTTATACAAATAATAATTATATACTATTTTATTATTTTATTATATACTATTTTGTATACTGACCTGTATCGTTATCGTTTAAAAATAGTTTTGTGGAATGTTTGAATATATTATGACGTGTGTAAGTATTTTATAATATATACATACACAATTTCCTTACTTGACATGAAAAAGAATAAATACTTTCATTGTGGTCATAAGAATAAAATGACTCACTTAACTGTAACCTTATCATCAGTACTAAGGCTCAAATTAATCATTCCATCTTCATCTCATAAATCATTATCAACCACTAATTAATTTAATTTCATAACATAACAACAACAATCTAATCTCAGTATCAAATCTCATCTTCAAGGATTGTCGTTATCCAAACTTGGTAAATTAGTGCGGTATATGTCAAAAACGTAAATATTATATTATATGCTCCTAACTTCAAGCAAACAGTTATTCTGATACTCATTACGTTTCTTTAGATTATAATTCTTGCTACGTTCAAACACTCTTCATACCGCTTATTTACGTTATCATTTTAATATAAATAGTAATTTAACTCACTGGCACACATCATTAATGTTTTGGAGAAGCGCAACCACGTTGTTTGTGAAAGACACTGTGTTACATTCTAATATTTGTAATAATGAATTAATCTTTTGTTTTGCAGGATTAATTAGGGCGTTCGTTTCTTTGTGTCTCTTCTATGCTTTCCTTAAATTTGAAGTTGTCCAGTCTATGGCGTGCATTTAGCTGGCTAGCAGCAAGTCTTCAAGAGTCGGCTCTTCTTGTGCATCTAAACAATACTCGTTTATATTTAAATGGTTATTAACGGGAGTAAAATCTTGGACTTTGTTGTATGGCAAAGAAAGAAGACTAAGCTACATGTTTTCGAGAGGAGAAATATCAATGATATTGTTTTCATCTAAATGCAGTTATTGTAACTTAACAAGAGGTCTTAACGCTGAAATCTCGTAAATCACGCATTCAGCTAATTCTAAATAGGTCAAATTAGTGAAATATTAAAGTGACGAGATATCAATATTATAATTTCTTGTCAAAAGCAATTCTTTTAAGTTAACCAAAGGTCTAAGAGCAGAAATGGAAGTGATATTACAGTCGTTCAGATTTAGATAACTAAGTTTTACCAAGCACTTGAGCGGTTCTACATCAACTTCACTATTGTTAGAAAGATCCAAATATTCTATGTTGATGAGATGACTAAAAATTGACAAATTTTTAATATTGTTAACTGACAAGTCTAATTTAGCAAGTTGACGCATGTGCTATAGAGATGAAATATCTTCAAGCCGATTAGACGATAACTTTAGTTCTTTCAACTGGGTGTATTGGTCTAAAAAGTATACACTTTGTAACTCTAAATTGAAAACATTCAGTACAACTAACTTTGCCAAATATGGTAGTGATGTCAAATCAACTCCTATATTACCAGAAATGCTTAGATCTTCTATGTTAACAAGCGACTTCAATACACTCAAGTCCACTAAATCGTTTGAATCCAAATGCAATTTTGTTAGTTTTCCTAAATGCTTTAAGACATCAATATTTGAGATGACCGACTCGAAAATAGTAAGTTAAGTTAGATGCTCCAGCGATTGAATTCCTTCCAAGTCTATGTATTTGGATGATATTTTCAACTCTTTGAGCAATCTAAATCTATCGATATTCTACAAATTAATCAAATTCGTGTACAGTAATTAGAGATTTTCAAGATTTTCAAGTTAGAGACCGTCCACACTTTCCATGTTGCAATTCTCTATTTTTAAACATTTAACCGTATCGCTCATCAACGCAGATTCAACATTATCGCATTAGTATATTGTAAGTGCGTTTATGTCTAGCATTGGGATGAAAGTCAAACTTTTTAGATTTTAGTCATTGGATATCTCCAATTCTCCATTTTTAATCTAGCACTGATAAGTTTGAATCATCTATGTGTCGTAATCAGATAGCTATTAATCGTTTGTATTTACCTGCATTCAATTTGGAGCGAAATTCATTAACAGTTAATATTTGTTACATACAAAATATGTAATATATATGCAACTCTTTATAACAATTTTTATATTTGTACTTTCCTTAAGATCTTTAATTGAATAACGATTCAGTTTTACTGAGGCGTTTGTATTACTTAAACCACTTTAGTAGATAAGACATTAAAAAGTCTACCTGTATTTGTATCCTAAATGGTGTAATGAATACTTCGATTTCATTATGGAGTTGAATACTATTTTTATCATTTTGAATAAATTATGATGTGTGTATGTATTTTATAATACACAATTTCCTTACTTGACATGAAAAAGAATAAATACTTTCATTGTGGTCATAAGAATAAAATGACTCACTTAACTGTAACCTTATCATCAGTACTAAGGCTCAAATTAATCATTCCATCTTCATCTCATAAATCATTATCAACCACTAATTAATTTAATTTCATAACATAACAACAACAATCTAATCTCAGTATCAAATCTCATCTTCAAGGATTGTCGTTATCCAAACTTGGTAAATTAGTGCGGTATATGTCAAAAACGTAAATATTATATTATATGCTCCTAACTTCAAGCAAACAGTTATTCTGATACTCATTACGTTTCTTTAGATTATAATTCTTGCTACGTTCAAACACTCTTCATACCGCTTATTTACGTTATCATTTTAATATAAATAGTAATTTAACTCACTGGCACACATCATTAATGTTTTGGAGAAGCGCAACCACGTTGTTTGTGAAAGACACTGTGTTACATTCTAATATTTGTAAAAATGAATTGATCTTTTGTTTTGCAGGAATAATAAAGGCTTTCGTTTCTTGGTATCTCTTTTATGCTTTCCTTAAATTTGAAGTTGTCCAGTCTATGGCGTGCATTTAGCTAGCTAGCAGCAAGTCTTCAAGAGTCGGCTCTTCCTGTGCATCTAAACAATACTCGTTTATATTCAAATGGTTATTAACTGGAGTAAAATCTTGGACTTTGTTGTATGGCAAAGAAAGAAGACTAAGCTACATGTTTTCGAGAGGAGAAATATCAATGATATTGTTTTCATCTAAATGCAATTATTGTAACTTAACAAGAGGTCTTAACGCTGAAATCTCGTAAATCACGCATTCAGCTAATTCTAAATGGGTCAAATTAGTGAAATATTAAAGTGACGAGATATCAATATTATAATTTCTGGACACAAACAGTTATTTTAAGTTAACCAAAGGTCTAAGAGCAGAAATAGAAGTGATATTGCAATCGTTCAGATTAAGACAAGTAAGTTTTACTAAGCACTTGAGCGGTTCTACATCAACTTCACTATTGTTAGAAAGATCCAAATATTCTATGTTGATGAGATTACTAACAATTGACAAATTTTTAATATTGTTAACTGACAAGTCTAATTTAGCAAGTTGACGCATGTGCTATAGAGATGAAATATCTTCAAGCCGATTAGACGATAACTTTAGTTCTTTCAACTGGGTGTATTGCTCTAAAAATTATACACTTTGTAACTCTAAATTGAAAACATTCAGTACAACTAACTTTGCCAAATATGGTAGTGATGTCAAATCAACTCCTATATTACCAGAAATGCTTAGATCTTCTATGTTAACAAGCGACTTCAATACACTCAAGTCCACTAAATCGTTTGAATCCAAATGCAATTTTGTTAGTTTTCCTAAATGCTTTAAGACATCAATATTTGAGATGACCGACTCGAAAATAGTAAGTTAAGTTAGATGCTCCAGCGATTGAATTCCTTCCAAGTCTATGTATTTGGATGATATTTTCAACTCTTTGAGCAATCTAAATCTATCGATATTCTACAAATTAATCAAATTCGTGTACAGTAATTAGAGATTTTCAAGATTTTCAAGTTAGAGACCGTCCACACTTTCCATGTTGCAATTCTCTATTTTTAAACATTTAACCGTATCGCTCATCAACGCAGATTCAACATTATCGCATTAGTATATTGTAAGTGCGTTTATGTCTAGCATTGGAATGAAAGTCAAACTTTTTAGATTTTAGTCATTGGATATCTCCAATTCTCCATTTTTAATCTAGCACTGATAAGTTTGAATCATCTATGTGTCGTATTCAGATAGCTATTAATCGTTTGTATTTATCTGCATTCAATTTGGAGCGAAATTCATAAACAGTTAATATTTGTTATATACAAAATATGTAATATATATGCAACTCTTTATAACAATTTTTATATTTGTACTTTCCTTAAGATCTTTAATTGAATAACGATTCAGTATTACTGAGGCGTTTGTATTACTTAAACCACTTTAGTAGATAAGACATTAAAAAGTCTACCTGTATTTGTATCCTAAATGGTGTAATGAATACTTCGATTTCATAATGGAGTTGAATACTATTTTTATCATTTTGAATAAATTATGACGTGTGTATGTATTTTATAATACACAATTTCCTTACTTGACATGATAAAGAATAAATACTTTCATTGTGGTCATAAGAATAAAATGACTCACTTAACTGTAACCTTATCATCAGTACTAAGGCTCAAATTAATCATTCCATCTTCATCTCATAAATCATTGTCAACCACTAATTAATTTAATTTCATAACATAACAACAACAATCTAATCTCAGTATCAAATCTCATCTTCAAGGATTGTCGTTATCCAAACTTGGTAAATTAGTGCGGTATATGTCAAAAACGTTAATATTATATTATATGCTCCTAACTTCAAGCAAACAGTTATTCTGATACTCATTACGTTTCTTTAGATTATAATTCTTGCTACGTTCAAACACTCTTCATATCGCTTATTTACGTTGTCATTTTAATATAAATAGTAATTTAACTCACTGGCACACATCATTAATGTTTTGGAGAAGCGCAACCACGTTGTTTGTGAAAGACACTGTGTTACATTCTAATATTTGTAATAATGAATTAATCTTTTGTTTTGCAGGATTAATTAGGGCGTTCGTTTCTTTGTGTCTCTTCTATGCTTTCCTTAAATTTGAAGTTGTCCAGTCTATGGCGTGCATTTAGCTGGCTAGCAGCAAGTCTTCAAGAGTCGGCTCTTCTTGTGCATCTAAACAATACTCGTTTATATTTAAATGGTTATTAACGGGAGTAAAATCTTGGACTTTGTTGTATGGCAAAGAAAGAAGACTAAGCTACATGTTTTCGAGAGGAGAAATATCAATGATATTGTTTTCATCTAAATGCAGTTATTGTAACTTAACAAGAGGTCTTAACGCTGAAATCTCGTAAATCACGCATTCAGCTAATTCTAAATAGGTCAAATTAGTGAAATATTAAAGTGACGAGATATCAATATTATAATTTCTGGTCAAAAGCAATTCTTTTAAGTTAACCAAAGGTCTAAGAGCAGAAATGGAAGTGATATTACAGTCGTTCAGATTAAGATAACTAAGTTTTACCAAGCACTTGAGCGGTTCTACATCAACTTCACTATTGTTAGAAAGATCCAAATATTCTATATTGATGAGATGACTAAAAATTGACAAATTTTTAATATTGTTAACTGACAAGTCTAATTTAGCAAGTTGACGCATGTGCTGTAGAGATGAAATATCTTCAAGCCGATTAGACGATAACTTTAGTTCTTTCAACTGGGTGTATTGGTCTAAAAACTATACACTTTGTAAATCTAAATTGGAAATATTCAGTACAACTAACTTTGCCAAATATGGTAGTGATGTCAAATCAACTCTTATATTACCAGAAATGCTTAGATCTTCTATGTTAACAAGCGACTTCAATACACTCAAGTCCACTAAATCATTTGAATCCAAATGCAATTTTGTTAGTTTTCCTAAATGCTTTAAGACATCAATATTTGAGATGACCGACTCGAAAATAGTAAGTTAAGTTAGATGTTCCAGCGATTGAATTCCTTCCAAGTCTATGTATTTGGATGATATTTTCAACTCTTTGAGCAATCTAAATCTATCGATATTCTACAAATTAATCAAATTCGTGTACAGTAATTAGAGATTTTCAAGATTTTCAAGTTAGAGACCGTCCACACTTTCCATGTTGCAATTCTCTATTTTTAAACATTTAACCGTATCGCTCATCAACGCAGATTCAACATTATCGCATTAGTATATTGTAAGTGCGTTTATGTCTAGCATTGGAATGAAAGTCAAACTTTTTAGATTTTAGTCATTGGATATCTCCAATTCTCCATTTTTAATCTAGCACTGATAAGTTTGAATCATCTATGTGTCGTATTCAGATAGCTATTAATCGTTTGTATTTATCTGCATTCAATTTGGAGCGAAATTCATAAACAGTTAATATTTGTTATATACAAAATATGTAATATATATGCAACTCTTTATAACAATTTTTATATTTGTACTTTCCTTAAGATCTTTAATAACATGACTCACTCAACAGCAACAATCCAACAATACATCTAAGCGCAATAAATAGGTATATACTAGTTATTTTACTATAGCTAAGTAAAAATAATATATATTTTAATAATTCTCGTGGTTAGTGAATTTCCAGTTAATTAAAATGGTTTTCATCTTTTTTCCAATCTAAGTGATTCTGCTTCCTCATTTATGTAACAGCTTTAATGTATTTACTAGATCTTTAATTGAATAACGATTCAGTATTACTGAGGCGTTTGTATTACTTAAACCACTTTAGTAGATAAGACATTAAAAAGTCTACCTGTATTTGTATCCTAAATGGTGTAATGAATACTTCGATTTCATAATGGAGTTGAATACTATTTTTATCATTTTGAATAAATTATGACGTGTGTATGTATTTTATAATACACAATTTCCTTACTTGACATGATAAAGAATAAATACTTTCATTGTGGTCATAAGAATAAAATGACTCACTTAACTGTAACCTTATCATCAGTACTAAGGCTCAAATTAATCATTCCATCTTCATCTCATAAATCATTGTCAACCACTAATTAATTTAATTTCATAACATAACAACAACAATCTAATCTCAGTATCAAATCTCATCTTCAAGGATTGTCGTTATCCAAACTTGGTAAATTAGTGCGGTATATGTCAAAAACGTTAATATTATATTATATGCTCCTAACTTCAAGCAAACAGTTATTCTGATACTCATTACGTTTCTTTAGATTATAATTCTTGCTACGTTCAAACACTCTTCATATCGCTTATTTACGTTGTCATTTTAATATAAATAGTAATTTAACTCACTGGCACACATCATTAATGTTTTGGAGAAGCGCAACCACGTTGTTTGTGAAAGACACTGTGTTACATTCTAATATTTGTAATAATGAATTAATCTTTTGTTTTGCAGGATTAATTAGGGCGTTCGTTTCTTTGTGTCTCTTCTATGCTTTCCTTAAATTTGAAGTTGTCCAGTCTATGGCGTGCATTTAGCTGGCTAGCAGCAAGTCTTCAAGAGTCGGCTCTTCTTGTGCATCTAAACAATACTCGTTTATATTTAAATGGTTATTAACGGGAGTAAAATCTTGGACTTTGTTGTATGGCAAAGAAAGAAGACTAAGCTACATGTTTTCGAGAGGAGAAATATCAATGATATTGTTTTCATCTAAATGCAGTTATTGTAACTTAACAAGAGGTCTTAACGCTGAAATCTCGTAAATCACGCATTCAGCTAATTCTAAATAGGTCAAATTAGTGAAATATTAAAGTGACGAGATATCAATATTATAATTTCTGGTCAAAAGCAATTCTTTTAAGTTAACCAAAGGTCTAAGAGCAGAAATGGAAGTGATATTACAGTCGTTCAGATTAAGATAACTAAGTTTTACCAAGCACTTGAGCGGTTCTACATCAACTTCACTATTGTTAGAAAGATCCAAATATTCTATATTGATGAGATGACTAAAAATTGACAAATTTTTAATATTGTTAACTGACAAGTCTAATTTAGCAAGTTGACGCATGTGCTGTAGAGATGAAATATCTTCAAGCCGATTAGACGATAACTTTAGTTCTTTCAACTGGGTGTATTGGTCTAAAAACTATACACTTTGTAAATCTAAATTGGAAATATTCAGTACAACTAACTTTGCCAAATATGGTAGTGATGTCAAATCAACTCTTATATTACCAGAAATGCTTAGATCTTCTATGTTAACAAGCGACTTCAATACACTCAAGTCCACTAAATCATTTGAATCCAAATGCAATTTTGTTAGTTTTCCTAAATGCTTTAAGACATCAATATTTGAGATGACCGACTCGAAAATAGTAAGTTAAGTTAGATGTTCCAGCGATTGAATTCCTTCCAAGTCTATGTATTTGGATGATATTTTCAACTCTTTGAGCAATCTAAATCTATCGATATTCTACAAATTAATCAAATTCGTGTACAGTAATTAGAGATTTTCAAGATTTTCAAGTTAGAGACCGTCCACACTTTCCATGTTGCAATTCTCTATTTTTAAACATTTAACCGTATCGCTCATCAACGCAGATTCAACATTATCGCATTAGTATATTGTAAGTGCGTTTATGTCTAGCATTGGAATGAAAGTCAAACTTTTTAGATTTTAGTCATTGGATATCTCCAATTCTCCATTTTTAATCTAGCACTGATAAGTTTGAATCATCTATGTGTCGTATTCAGATAGCTATTAATCGTTTGTATTTATCTGCATTCAATTTGGAGCGAAATTCATAAACAGTTAATATTTGTTATATACAAAATATGTAATATATATGCAACTCTTTATAACAATTTTTATATTTGTACTTTCCTTAAGATCTTTAATTGAATAACGATTCAGTATTACTGAGGCGTTTGTATTACTTAAACCACTTTAGTAGATAAGACATTAAAAAGTCTACCTGTATTTGTATCCTAAATGGTGTAATGAATACTTCGATTTCATAATGGAGTTGAATACTATTTTTATCATTTTGAATAAATTATGACGTGTGTATGTATTTTATAATACACAATTTCCTTACTTGACATGATAAAGAATAAATACTTTCATTGTGGTCATAAGAATAAAATGACTCACTTAACTGTAACCTTATCATCAGTACTAAGGCTCAAATTAATCATTCCATCTTCATCTCATAAATCATTGTCAACCACTAATTAATTTAATTTCATAACATAACAACAACAATCTAATCTCAGTATCAAATCTCATCTTCAAGGATTGTCGTTATCCAAACTTGGTAAATTAGTGCGGTATATGTCAAAAACGTTAATATTATATTATATGCTCCTAACTTCAAGCAAACAGTTATTCTGATACTCATTACGTTTCTTTAGATTATAATTCTTGCTACGTTCAAACACTCTTCATATCGCTTATTTACGTTGTCATTTTAATATAAATAGTAATTTAACTCACTGGCACACATCATTAATGTTTTGGAGAAGCGCAACCACGTTGTTTGTGAAAGACACTGTGTTACATTCTAATATTTGTAATAATGAATTAATCTTTTGTTTTGCAGGATTAATTAGGGCGTTCGTTTCTTTGTGTCTCTTCTATGCTTTCCTTAAATTTGAAGTTGTCCAGTCTATGGCGTGCATTTAGCTGGCTAGCAGCAAGTCTTCAAGAGTCGGCTCTTCTTGTGCATCTAAACAATACTCGTTTATATTTAAATGGTTATTAACGGGAGTAAAATCTTGGACTTTGTTGTATGGCAAAGAAAGAAGACTAAGCTACATGTTTTCGAGAGGAGAAATATCAATGATATTGTTTTCATCTAAATGCAGTTATTGTAACTTAACAAGAGGTCTTAACGCTGAAATCTCGTAAATCACGCATTCAGCTAATTCTAAATAGGTCAAATTAGTGAAATATTAAAGTGACGAGATATCAATATTATAATTTCTGGTCAAAAGCAATTCTTTTAAGTTAACCAAAGGTCTAAGAGCAGAAATGGAAGTGATATTACAGTCGTTCAGATTAAGATAACTAAGTTTTACCAAGCACTTGAGCGGTTCTACATCAACTTCACTATTGTTAGAAA
>CAXDID010001216.1:76436-359402 GCA_963988835.1 Hexamita inflata
GATTTAAATATTCTATGTTGTCGTGAGTCACATTATTATTTTGTGATCATATAAATATATCCCACTCACTTAACTTTCGTTTATACTAGTTCGGTCTTCTGTACAGGAACTGTAAGTTCACGCGAATGATCATTAGTTTTAGATACACCTATGTACGTTAGGCGCACCTCCGCAGCCAAGGCAACCAACGACTCGGGTACAAGCATCCAGGGGCGTAACGCGGCTGCTTCGTGCAAGCCGATCTATACGGGAATCCACCTGCGTCGTACCATCTGCGTTTCTAAGGAAGCAATGGAGCGGTTGCCGCTTTCCAATCCTGAAGGCTCGTTGATGGCATGCCCTTAGCCATACCGATCCTTGATGATGCCAGCTCAGCACTTTGAACCGGGGGATTTTACCTTCCGCAACCGATTTGGCCGAGCCGCATCTCAGGAAGTGGGATGCGGCGAGGAACGAGAAGCGCGATCAAATGAACCCATCATCGACCACACTAAACAAAGCTGGTATTTCAGCAATGCCTCTTCAGCTCTAACGTCGGACGCCGAGCCTAATCGTTTTGTGATCATATAAATATATAATATCTATGAATTCGTTTTGTACGTATAGTCACTCTAAAGGCGCTTCTGCATTTTTAGCAGGTAATATTTCCATTTTATGTTCTTCATCAACCATTATTTTTCTTATTTCTTGAAGAGTCTTGCCCGTAGTTTCTGGTAAGTATTTAAACAGTATTATAAAACAAATTGTTTGAATGGACAAAAATAGAAGATATGAGCACCGTCTTGGAACCAAGGGGAATAATAGTGTTGTAGTTATTAGCGTAAGCCAAAACATAACCATACCGAAGTTCATCATCTTGGTTTTCACTTCGAGTGGAAATATTTCTGAAAGAATAGCTAGATATAAAGAGCTGATTCCCATTTAGTAGAAAAGTATAAACACGATTGTCAGTATTAGTTATAATTTGTTATTAAGTTTTTAGTCCATAAAGTCAAAACTGAGTATTAGCAATCCAACTTGGCAAATCATGCATCCTAAGAGACTGACGAACCATAGTAGGCGTCTGCGAATCAGTCTTATAAATGGTGTGGCAACAATAGCAGCAATGGTATTAACAACAGCAACAATGATGAAACCGATTGTTCCCGAATACGGTGAGTTGAAGCTGTTCGCGAATGTTTGGCTCGCGTATTATATAACCGCGTTCATTCCAGATCCAGCCAGAGCAGGTCCCAAAGTGAGCGCAACCAGCAAGCACTTTCTATACTTTCTTGAAAAAATGCTTTCAATCTGTTCAATAATTTATTTTTCAGTATTTATTTTAAGTTATTTGGTTTAATCCTCATTTATTTAAAGTGAAACATTTTATTCTTCAAGTATTTTGTTTTTATTCAGTGGAGTGGCATGTTTTTACGTATTTGATTCTTTAACCCAGAACAGTAAAACTATTAACAAAACGGAACTAACTGTTCCAGGAATGAATGAGATGTAAAACAATTTGTCAAACGGAGCTATTAACAACTAAATAACCGAACTGATCAACACTCCAACGCTAATGAACAAATTCATAAAAGAACCAAACACCCCTCTCAGATTCGGAGCTACAAACTCGCTGAAGAGCATCGGAATCGCGGTCCTTCCTATAATCGAGGTGCTGAATCCAGTTACTATCTTGTTTACACCCAAATAAACATAGTGAACGGGAGTCACAGATGAAAGCAAAGAGATAAGAGCCATATATAAGATTGAATTTTTACGCCCGAACTTTAAAATAATAGGAGTAGCCGAAAAAGTACCCAGAATAGACCCGCAAAGCACGCTAATGGACAACAACGCAATTATTTGCGAAGTCACAGTGAATTTTGCTGCTACGTGCGAATACATTTGAATTAAAACCACATTCAAGTTATTCAACGCAGTACCACGCGCTAACCCACCACATAAATACACCAGAAATATAATAATGTTATAACTCATTCTTTTGAAGTGAAAAACACTAATCGCTTGATTTATTTGAAATTTAATATATTTTGTTTAGTTTTTTATTTCTTCACCTAAACAATTATTCACATAAACACAGGTAAAGCCAACCGCAAAAGTAACTAATTTAAATAACATTTTATTTACAGAAAATCAGAATATCGGTAGTTAATATGTCATTAAAATTATATTTATGCAATACGAGTTCTGCAATACAATTATTTCCAATTATTTTCTACAATAAACTGTGTTATTATTAGAAAGTTAAAATAAGTTAGTGATTAGAGACTACTTTCAATATTTAATATTATTACAAAAACATAGATGAAAATATTTAAGCATTAATAAGATTCCTGATAAGATAACCTGATAGTAAACAAAAATTTTAACAATATAGTATTATTTAGTATTATTTAATATAATATAATAAATATAATAAACAAAATTATAACTACAATATTACGAGTGGTTACAATATGAAATAATTTCCACATCATAAATGATAGAAAACAAATATATAAAGCTCAATGAAGAATAACTAAATCACGATAATTTAATCTTATAGAAGTATAAAAATAAAGTAAGAGACGATGGCTACTTAGAAATAATTGAAAATAAATATATTAATTCAATATAGTTCACAGAATAGCTGTAAGTTACTAATTTATACATAGACTTGTGTTATGAATTTAAGTTTAGCAGGATATCAACGAAAGTAACGAAACTTGAAATCCATAAATGTAACATTAAAACCATAGATGGTATTGAAAATATGAAATAATTAAATACTTTGATTATTAGTGCTGTGAAGTTAAATAACATAGCACAGATCCGATATTTAGATAATTTGTCGTTTTTATAGTTAATAAATAGTAGCATTTGTGATATATCTCCACTATAAAATATGTGTAAATTGTAGCTTCTTGATCTTTCGAATAATAGCATAAATGACGTGTAAAGTTTAAGCAAGTTGGTGACTTTAACGTATTTGAAACTCCATGGAAATTATATAAAAGATATTTACAAGTTAAAGTATTTAGCTAATCTTGAGCATCTGGACTTATCGTCGAACAAAATTACGAATATATACCTAATTCGTTTTTTAAAGTGTTTATTATCTCTCAATTTAGAAAATAATAACATAACTTGCATTAAGTCGTTGTAGCAGCACGTTTAGCTTTAAAAACTTGACATATCGCGCAATTATATTCAGAAGTTCAAGTACATCCAGAATCACCCAAATTTTGACGCTTATATTATCCACCATTAACGAAATAGCGAAGAATACGAATTGCTCTCAAAAAATGTTCGCAAAATTTACTTCGTCAATGGCTAGCTGAAGCAGAACGCATATTTAGTTCACAAAATAATAAAAATGAAAACGAAGTTCGGAAAACGAATTGAGAGAAGGATTAACACAGCAACTAATAATCTTTTGGAATTCTCTAAACAAGTTGTAAGTTTATTCGAACAAAATTTTTGTGGTGAATAATGATCATATAATATTATAATATATTTTGTCATCAGAACAGATATTGAATTTTTGCCCTTTCGTGCAAATATAATTTTAGATATGAATACAATGTGCTATAATTAATCATGATTGAGTAAAGTTTGTTTTTGTGTTTCATGATCAGTTAAGCAATACTACAATATTATTTTACTAATATTTTGAAATGATTTTATATCATTTCATTCATCATATCTATATTATAATCTCATAACATAAGAAACATCGATTAATCTCAAAATAACTCACTCAAAATAACTCATTTCTATAAATATTTAAAGTGGTAAATAAACATAAATTATATTGAATATAAAGTTAACGTATAAATGTTCACTCCTCTAAAATGTTTGTTGGCGATCGTCCTTCTCATATTGGTCAAAAAATGAAGAAATAAACTGGCTTTGAAGTAGGATATTCAAAAGCGTTGGTTTTGGGCGATAATAGGCGTTTAAAGCAAACAAGAGCCTAATCGAATGCGTATTAAAATGGTGGCAAGGTAACTCTTCCGCAGCATATGCTTGAGGATATGACTAATAAGAATTTATTGGATTCTGATAAGCCGGTGTAGTTCAGAATTCATTCCACTCGTACGAGTATAGTCTGTTTGTGTGGTGTGAATGATTTTCATATGTTCGAAAAGGAGCAGATCTTCATTCCGGATTGGATGCAAGAGTACATGGACTGCAAGCCCGGCGACAATCTGTTCTTCAGTGATATAAAGCTGTCTCCGTGCACCTTCCTCAAGTTCAAGCCCGAGAGCTGCGATTTCTACGAGCTCAAGGACCACGAGAACCTCCTCAACTCAATGCTCCCCAATTTTTCTGCCATATGCCAGGGCCAGTGGCTGTGCTTAACCATTGATGAAAAGTAGCACTGGCTTTAAGTTCTTGAGTGCCAACCAGCGTTCGCCTCCCTCATCAACACGAACGTAAAAGTTGATTTCCAATCTGCGGACGGCCTTGAGCAGTACGAGACCCAGAAAAACGCTGAACTGGAGCTGAACAAATTCAAAGTTGAGGACTTCTTCCAAATTGGAGGCAACAACCAGAACAACCTGAAAGTTCAGAAAATTGAAGTGAAAAACGTGTTCGAAATGGAAGAGGACGACACCGCAACGAAGAAACTGGAGCAGAAAACGTTCATCGGAAAGGGCAGAAAACTCTGAGAATAAGTAGACGTGATGAGAAAGATATTTTTTCGTTCAGATAAACGTGTTGATTTAATCATTATTCACTTAAAATAATTAAATAACTTAAAAGAATATATTCCTTTACATCTTTGAAAGTTGTTATTTTACATGAAAATTAATATTAGTTTGCGGTGATTAGGTTACATTTATGAAGATGTAATGATTAAATTGAGCCTCGAGTAGTTGCAACGATTTTTTAGTTGATAAGGCATCAGTCATTAGTTAGTTAAATTTTGTACTTTTAGGACTCTTTAATTTTTTACCTTGTGTGTTTTAATTCTTCACATAAGCAATTAATATTTTCACTACAAAATGGATACAGAAATGCAACCAAACCAGATAATGAATGTGATTAGACCATATAACGATCTGGATATTTATTTTACTTTTTAAAACAACTAGTTGGTTGTCATAAATCAATAACTTTCAATTCTTGCAAAATTTAACATTAATTATGATATGTACCCAGGTTATTCCGATGCACAATACAACGTTGGAACTAAAATTGCAATTTAAAATCATTTATATCACGTAGTTATGTGTGCTGGAAGAATTTATGTTTAACTTTTAGATAAAGTACTGGTTCTGTAGGATGCTGCTCTGAAATACGTTGCCACAATCCCAGATCTAGATTTACTTACTGAGTAATCATTTTATGCGAGCATATTTACAATGAATGACCATTTATACGCAATGAATCACAAAAGTCGTTTATTCGTGTTGCTTGATGGAAATTTTCAATATGTGAAGGTAACGAGCGGGTTCGCTTATAATTTTTACAATCAAGTTTACATAAGCGCAAATAATTAGTTATATTTATTAAAGTAAAAACTATAGCCATCCATTGCCATTTTCTTATTGCACAATAAGGGTTTTCTATTGTCCCAGACAATAGAATACAATAAAGTATAGGACAATAGTGAATAATATTTCATTGTTAAAGTGGAATATTTTACACTTATATACATAAAAAATTAAATATCCGCGCTCCAATTTTACACCACTCCATTGAAGAAAAATAGCAAAAAATAGCCATTAATTTGTATCAAAATCCATGATCTAATTACACTTTTTCTATTGTCAAAAGTTAATGACAATTATTGTCTTATTGTCCACTATTGTCAAAAGTAAGCTATTGTCAATAGTTGGATGGCTATAGTAAAAACTTGAAACTGAAGTATTATAAAATTGTGGAGAAGAAATATAGGGATCAATCGTAAGTAGAAATAAAACATTTCGCTTCACTACCGGAGCCATTGTTATTTAAAATTATGAAAACCACTGTATCGCAGTTGATATAAAATACAAATAGTTTAAACTAATACAATTCGAGCCGCTGAAACACATGCAGTCCGTTGAGCTTAGACCTTGCGGGCTGGTGAACACCGAATTACTAGAGGCCGTATTCGGGAAGCAGTACATACAATAAGTTGACGCAGAACACGAGAAGTTCATGGCTGGCCAACTGAAGTTCCAAGTATTTTCTCAAGAGGTGAACAAAGTTCTGGAAAAGTGCATGGACCAGCTCCCGGAGGAATACAGAACCCAAGTCCAAGTATAAATCGCTTCGACAAAGAGAAGCTACGTCCACCAGCCGGAGATCCTCCACAACAACCTGCTTATGAACGTGCTGAAGCTGAACCAGTTCTTCGACGTGTACGCGTCTATCTCCAACGACCACATCTACCTCTTCAACCAGAAGAAGGAGATTCTGAGGAAGATACCGGTCGACTTCCACCTGTATCCGGGTTCTACCTACAAGAACTACTGCTACGGGAAAGAGTATGTCTTCTACCCGCAGCTCCACAACGTGGTGTTCTGCGGATCTCACATATACCTCTAATATTATGAAAAAGTGCTGGAATTAACCGAAGACCTCACTTTGAAATTCATTGCTACGATTCCAAACCTAACTATTAACTCAGCAGAAGCCTTTTACGGTAGATTATTTTCAATGAACGGAAAGCTGTACGCGCACAACTACAACGGAAGCAAAAACTACAGTGGAATGCTTCATGAACTAAAGAACGGTGTTTTCATTGAGGTGAAGGAAATGGGCGGTTCTTTCTTTTAATTTGGTGATAAAGTGTTCGTGTGGAACTATAAGGAGCAAACGCTGAGCAAACTCTCTGAGAATCTTGAGCTAACGAAGATTGATGTAAATAGTAAGCAAATGGAGCAGATACAGTTGATATCCTGGGCAAATAACGTGATAATCATGTATGCGAAGGGAGGGGCTCAGTTTGTAATGCTGAACATGCACACAGAGCAAATATTCGCGAATTAACTTGCAAACCCTCACGAATATAATAACAAACTTGTATTATAAAATGAGAAAGTTTACAACAGCAACGACTTCGACAGATCATAAATATTGTACTGCACCGAGTTAGGACAAAATGGCTTACAAATTCAGTCTCAAATTGTAAACGATATATTCGGACAGTAATCTGCAGAAAATATGATCAAAGCCCAAAACAATTTATAATTCAAAAATTATAATACAAAATGTGTGCTTCACGTGCTCGAAAACAGCACCTTCAAAAAAGTGAAAGAAATGGCTGGGTATTTCTATATGCTTAACGATAACGTTTACGTGTGGGATTATAAGCAGTAGAGCGTGGGCAAGTTATCAAGTGCTTTGAAATTAACATAAATAAAAACGTAAATGATGGCGGTGCAATATATTTCGTGGTCAAACGGTGTTCTTATCCTTCAAAACTAAAACGGAAGCTAGTACTTTATGCTGAACATGCTTACTGGTTAGTAATTTGATAACATGTTAGATAATGGTTTGAATACTTAATTGATTTTTGAACAAGCTAATTAAAAAGCAACTAAAAGCACTTACGAGACTAAAGATTTTGACAGAACACAAATTGCTTTTAGTTCAGAGCTTGGATAATATGGATTTTAACTACAAAATTTAATAATTGATGATATATTCGGTTATAAATCGGCTGAAAATATTAATAATGTTTAGATTTAATTACAGTTTGTGAACAAACTCAAATTTGTAAATTAATGTTTTGAAACAACATAATGCAGAAATTAAGATTAGTTCCAAAGTATTAGCAAGACTATTAAAGAAGAGATAATTACGCAAAGAATAAAAAGTTAAAGAATGGTTTAATTGAACGATGCAATAGTTAACAGATTTATTTCTGTTAACAACTTTGAAGAATAATAATGAGCCGACATTACCATCAAAACTAAATTATCGATTGGATAACTAATAATGTATTTTATAAATGTAGTTCCATTCAGCATCACTTATATTTATTTAAATGAATCATTTTGGAATGAAAAAATATAAAGGTTTTAATTAATTCCACATTTTATCATTATATTCACAATATACGATCACCAATGAAAAGTCCACTCCACTAACTTTTATTGCATGGATTCATTTGCAAGAGGAAATCTCTAATTAATTAGAGCATAAATAGGTCATAGTACTAGACCCTAACGACCAGATTGGACTAACGTTATTGCATAACTACCTGTCCCTATTAAATAACCGCGCTAATTGAAATGCGCGATAACCGTGAATTAAACTGTAACATAGCGTTCTCGTCATTACGAATTTGGTAACATAACTTCGGCATTTGAAATACCTTAACAATACCCTCATTATGGTTTTGTTTTGGTTAATGAATAAAATGAACCAGTAACAGATTAATAGAATAGTCTAGGTTTTGATGAACTGCAACGCTATGAACAGTAAAATTTATAGCTTCAAATTCCGCTTAAGAAAATTACAATTGTTCATCGAGATATTGACTATCTTGGTTGGGAGACTTCGCCATTTACACCACAACCGGCTATTTAAATAAAAGCTCCTTTTTCAGCTTTAATAAGACCATAGATTATGTGTAGAGAACCATTTAGTCCATAATATCATATTTAATCAATGTACAGGCATATAGCTCTAGATACACCTGGAACACTTGGTCTTCGTATGGATTGCGACAATTTTTCTCATATAGATGAGCCTCCATTATAAGAAAGAAATTTTGACAGACCACCTAAAATGCCAAAGAAATGATCATATTTATATGCTTTTGTTATTCTAATAACTCTATATTTCACAATTTGTACTGATAGCACTTTATTCTAATTCATTATTCTAGCACATATTATACAAAAATTGGAGTGAAATGTGTTTATATAAAATATGGGCTATAGTGGCGGAAACGGAATGACCATAATCCAGTGCTAACCAACACATATTGACAACATAAAAAATTACACTATTTCACTCCAAAGATGAGTCAGAAATGAACTTCAAGTGCATTTAAAAGTAAGTTCAGTCACAAAATTCTATGAAATGCCATTTTTTGTTAAGGTTGATGCGTCGAGTGATCGCCAGAATAAAATAATATTTCACAGTTTACTAGTTTAGCCAGAACTAGTTTATTATCTAAATATTTACAAGTGAATTTCGTATTTTAATATATTAAACGTTTGATTTTACTTAACACTTTTGTTCAATATTATTAGTACTTCTTATTTACTAAACGAATTATTGGTTAACTTTTATCTTTCTAAGATCTGCGAGTTGAAAGTTTAATTCACTAATGTTATGTTTTATGTATAAATTCAGCAATGTGACAACGTTTTACTTGTTTCTGCTACTAATGCATTTATATTAGGACGTGAAAAATGTATAAAAGTTGTTTAAATTCATATATAATGAATAAATATTGTGTCAATTATAAAATGAAATATTAAATGAAGACAATAAAACAAATAAGCAAGAGTTATCTACAACATTGCTTAAACAACTCTATGTGACCTATAATGTATGGTAAAAACGAAGGTTTAGGGTGGTAAAAACGTGAAATAGTCGTGTATTATAAATATCCTATTGTAGAAAGTTATTCTATGTATTACAATAGATTATTATAAACAAATTTTAACCACTCCTCAACTCCCAAAAAATGAAAACCAAGCAATTTGGATAAACAACGGAAGCGACTAGATGTAAAATTTAGGTCTATGTCGACTTGGATTTGCAGTCCCTTGGAATATCAATTTAAAAGTTTTCCGAATACTTAGGATTTACAGAAACTGTGTGAGAAAACAAATTTAAAAGTACAAGAACGATGAGGAATTAGGTAAATTTTGAAATCAAAATACTTAGAAGATCGACTCACAATTATCCATGACAATTTACAATCTAGGCTGGCATCACCCACACTGGACTTTGAGTCAAATATCATAATAAATTTTTGAACAATATTAGATCAAGCTTTCTCGGCCGACAATAAGTTATACTTTAGCTGAATGGGGTTACAAATTTTATAAGCAGACCGTCGCATAAGCTCTAACAGAAGAACACAAAAAGAAGCGTTTAGCCTTTTGCGAATTGTATAAAGACTTTACTGAAGCTGACTAAGCTCAACTAGTGTTCACCGACGAGTCTATATTCAGACAAACGGCAAATGGAATCGATTATATTCTTAGGAGACCAGATGAGAGGTACGAGGAGGAATTTATTCATTAATGTAAGCAGGCTGGTTGGCAATCTGTAATGGTGCACGGAGCAATATTTGGTTCTAACAAGGCGACACTGTATTTTCAAGTCGACAAAAGATGTATCAAAGCTGTTGATTTCATTGAGATTATGAAAAAATAACTAATTCCGAACCTTGTAAAGAAATTCAAACTTATATATTAATGTGATAATGCATCTCCACATTCAGCTAAAATAACTAAAGCAGCGTTTGCGACATGACGCTACATCAATAGAAGAAAAGTCAAAATTATAAAATGGCCTCCGTATTCGTTTTTTCCTTAATCCAATTGAAATGGTTTGGGCTATAATGAAGCGCCACATGAGGTACTAAAAATAATAGACATTCGAAGAATTCATCACTCACGTCTAAGAGGCATGGGATTCGGTTTCTAGTTTAACAATCAAGAAGCTGACAGCCTCAATGTCCGGAAGAATTCAATAATGTTAGACAACCTATGGTGGATGGTTTGGTAAATGATGAGTGACGCCTCTTTCTTCTTGTTAATATTAAGAATACCAAACCTTCGTTTTTTTCATACATTATATGTGTCTGTGCGAGTCATTCCGTTTCCGCCACTATAGCCAAAATATGTGTATTGTATATAGATTTATTAATAAATTCATATTAATAAATTCATAACTTTCTTCCTTTCCCTACAAACATTTATTTAATAAATATTTTGCGTTCACCTTCTTCTTATTATCCATTTGTAATAACCATTTTATCAATTTAAAACTCTTCCTTGTGAGTATTTGAATCATCTTTATTTATTAAATCGCCAAATTCGCTCAACTTCTCTAATGCATCTGTTTTTTATTCCCAATCTTCTAAACCTTCCGGTGATTCAAATTATAACGTCACGTTCGTATCTATTAATGATGCGTACATTGGTTCACATTTAATAACTTAAAACCAAAAATAGTTGTTATCAATTATCAGTCTTATCCATTAATCTTACATTATAGCAGAATAGTGCGGCATCATTTCGTCAAGCTTCTAATTCTTATTGGAAATTTCAAAAAATTCTGGTATTTCAGGTTTTAAAGTTAATGAAACACATGGCTAAAGTTCCATATAGCAAATAAAAATATTATCATCAGGTTAAGCGTCCATATACTCGTGAATCCAGTCAGGAAAATAGATTTGATCTGGTTATATGTCTTAAAAGTCTATGCCACACATTAACATAATATTAGTACGTGTATTATGAACACGAAATTGGACAGAAGCCCCCTATTTAATTATCCTACGCTCTGAAAGAATAATCATTATTTCTGTTGATACAATTATTTTACCTGAGTTTTGAAAATCTTTGTTTTATTAAGGTGTAACTCGACGTTTTCGGTTATCTTATAATTTTAATGAACGTGAATAGTTCACTGGGAATCCACATTTGTTGGTAAAAGGTTTGCCCATATGCTTATTAATAGATGACATTTAAAGTGGAATTAATTTAATTACATTTTATATATTTTAATCGTATTTTTCATTTTTCTGAATTTACGTCTTTTAAATATTGCACACGACTCAATCAACATCCAATAATAACATGACTCACTCAACAGCAACAATCCAACAATACATCCAAACGCAATTAATAAATTTATACTAGTTATAATACAATATAAATATATATCGGCTCATAGCTTTTAAAATTAAACTTTTATATTATTTTTGGGTTGATTTTGGAAACCCAAAAGATTTCATTTATTGATCATTTAGTATTAGTAATAATTTAATAACTTAATAGCTTAGGATAATCTCAAAAACATCCACTCAATAATCAATTACTTCAATCACAAGAAACATTTAAAAATGATATATTCATTTTAACGCGTTCTTTACTTCTGTACATAAAGGACTCTATATTTTCAGTGTTAATTATTTGAGATGTCATCAAATTATATCAATTCAGAAATGATAGTATTGTTTTATACTTTATCGTGTTATTACTGTGTTACATCCAATATATTTCGTTGCGTTTTGATTTAACATCATCGTATCTGTATTCGTTTAGGGAATTGAACAGTTTCCCTTAGTTGTTGTTGAATTTGTTGTTGTTTCGATCGAAGTAGTTGTTCATCTCACATTGTTCATCTCACAAATGTGATTTGATGTAGATGTTTGGATTTTGATCAGTTGTTACTCGTTATTTTATGGAGCTGTTGTGATTCTGTTATCCAGTGAGTGAGTTTCCTTTTGGTTTTTGGTTACCGTTGAGAATTTTGTTAAATGATTTGACAAGTTCTTTAATTTAATTCTTCTTGCTTTGGTTTGTTGGGAGGTTTGCTTTATTCCGTGTTGTTCTGGTTGTTTTTCTTGTTGTGTTCAGTTTGTTTTTGTGATCTGAACGATTGGTTGTTTTGTTTGAAGGACTTCTTCATTGAACTTGAGCATGATTGGATCAGAGATTGAAGTGCTTCAGAGGCTTCCGATATAGCACTATAATCTGCTTTATCAGGCTTCCGATGATCGGTTCGAGGAATATTTTATTCCTTCCTGTGCGGCTGCTCTTAGTAGTGTGAGAAGTTTCCACTATTGGAGCTGGAATCCTCTGTGTTCAGTGACGCCTACTTGTTTTGCCGATTTATTTGTCTTGCCGATGTATTGGCTTTTTGATGGTTGCTCTTTTTTCTCCTGTTTTCGCCCATCTGGGATGTGAATGTGTAGCTGTCACTTTATGAGACGTGAGAGTTATTCTATTTGTTTTGTTGGAATAAGAATTTTTGATAGGTTCTTTTTCGCTTTTATCGTTATCTTCTCCCAGGTCTGCCAGAGGAACAAATTTATTCATGTCCAGCTTGCCAATCGGTGCTTCTTCAAGATTTGTTTCCTTTTCAAGATTTCGCTTTTTTTAGAGCGAGTTATTACACATTTGAGTGTATATTATAACTATATATATCTGTTAAGAGTTGAAGAATTAATAATGAAATTAATTAACTAAAGAAAAAATTGAAGAAGGAGTGTGGTAATGAAACATTAAATTATTATTATAGTAAACTAATGAGGGAATTCGTTTTAATATAAAAATTAATATAAAATATTTCAGTTTCCAGAACTACCACAATATTCAAAAGTTATAATTGAATAACAAACACCATTTGCACAAATTTTGTATATTGGATAGCAACCGCCATAAATTCCAGTTAATTATATACTTGCAACAGAGTTCGTTTATATTTAATTGATTTTTTAAGTTAATGTTTGTATTTATTACTACTAACTCACTATACTTGTTGATTAACTTGATACTTGATTAGAAAGACCTTGAATTTTGTTCTACTGATTCACAATAATACTTTAGTAACTTGTTATTTCATTCTATAGAGATTATATTTAGTTTTATAAAGAAGAATTTATTGCTTTCATATTGATATTGATTGTAGTAGTCATATTATCTAGTTTTTAGTCAGTTGAATATAATTGAGATGTAATTGTTGAATTTACTAATATTATTTACGTTAGTAATAAGTTATTGTTTTATTATATATCATTAGATAGATCTATATAATTGTTAAGTATTTACTAGTTGATATTAGTAAAGTTATTAAGTTGATTTTTCTATAATAATTACTAATAAAGATCTAAACGGGTCAATTCATCAAATATATTAATGCATTTTGTGTTGTTTAAAAAGTAACCAAAAGAACAACTACATTATGAATTGTTATAAAAGAAAGGTTAAATACATACATATATTCCAGCGCTATTTATTTATCCATTAACTAAAAAATTACTACACTTACCATAAACTGGAACTTGTGATGTATTGCACAAATTACTACAAGAAATTATTGGTTATGATTATAATATAATAGAGGAAGTACTATATTCGCCTATATGATTAATAATGTTGGTACATATGTGTAATTACTATATTTCGATTGATAATGTAGTAGATATAGATGAAATAATGTTTCCATTATCAATATTATCTTAAAAGTTAAAACCAATTAGTAATGTATTTTGAATAATAAATAATAAGTCAGCATCTTGTACTTTTAATACCAAACCACTACAAGTAATTGAATCAAATCTAAATTATACTGAAGAATTTGCAATTAATATATTATGTAATGATTGTTGCATCAATGTTGAGATTTAAGAACCGCTTGCTTCGTAAATTAAATTTGAGCTTTATAATGTAATATCACATTTCATACATATTAATGAACCATATATTATATCATACATAACAGTAACATTTATCAGTGACTCACTAATATGCTAATTATTACTATTAAGACCAAATACTGCAAAACTGTTCATTGTATTTACATTTAATAAAATATTTGAATGAGTGATTGCATCGTTGTAGATAAATACAGTATTAGTATATGTAGACAGTTGTATTTCTTTATTAATTAATATATGAGTTAGTTATTTAGATTTTAAACAGTACTCATACTACTTATTATCAACTAATAACAATTTTGAACATATTCCATTCTATTTTGTTGATAATTATTTAACTAAAAATATAGAACATAGTAATTACATATTAACTGTTATGGATAAAGATAATTATTTCGTCTTCATCTCATTGATCAAAATTTTTGCATTTATGATATTTGATGCAGCACTTCAACAAATTTGAAGCAGTTATTAAAAATGACAATAGTTATCTGAATACATGTATCTCGCGAGTTAAATTTTCGGTTAAAAATCGACCCCATCACCAAATGCATAATATGTAATATTAGAATGTTCAAAATCATGTCAATATGCGTGTCAATATTTTTATAAAGACGCTAACAATTAATCATTCATCCATTCCGGACATTCACCATTTTGACCAATTGCAGATAGGTATTTAAAATTACATGAAATAATTAAAAAATTGTTGATTTCACTTCCAGGAAAACTAAGGTGAGATCAAAGAAAAATGATGAAATATTTACAGATGTCATTTATTTTACTACACTTCATATTTTTATATTACAAATATTTTGTGGATTGTCATGATTTACGAGATGAAGATGGAATGATTAAATTGAGCCTTAGTACTGATGATAAGGTTACAGTTAAGTGAGTCATTTTATTACAAATATTTTAGTTAATTTTGATGCATTTCTAATTTTATTTTATATATAATTTTTATATAATATTATTGTTTCCATAACTTTTATTGAATACTTCTTTTTGAATCTACAATAATCACAAATAACAACTATTTATTAAATTTATTTCATTAATCATAATCTTGATTTATACCCTCTAAAATATTCAAAAGCATCAATATGATGTAATGTAGAACTGTAGTTTGTAAAAACAGTATCATCATTAACCGATAATTTAATCAAAAATTGAACTGTCTCTATGAGGCATATGTGTATCAATCTAACTACTAGAAAGTACTTGTAAATATAACATACCGTTGCAGAGAATACAATAAATGCTACACCTTAATGAATATATTCTTAACAGTAGCTGTAATATCTTTTAACTATCTCATCCACACCCATCTTCTCTGAAAATTTAATAACCTAACATTAATGTTGTGGGATATATTATATTAACGCCTCAAAAGTTCTAATTGTAAATATAATATTCTTACTACTTTGAAACTTGCATTTGAAACTTATAAAAATAATTAAGCAAACAAAAGTTACTGTGAGCCCAATCAAATTTGAAATGCTTCTACTATATCGCTTAATATTACTGGTAAATGATCAAAATAAGTTTAGTAAATATATATATGTAAATATGATTAAAATAAAATATGATTTATGATTAAAATAAGTTGTATGTTATGAAAATTATAAATATTGGGCAACACGATAGTAGACCTAGAGAATACGGTTATGGAATAGCTATCATCCTTCTGCCTCTGTCATAGTTAGAAGCGAATGAACGAACTTGATCATATATTTTATTATTAACTAAATGAAATTTAAAACAACAAAAATCAATAAAATGCTTAGTGAGTGTGATAAAACTATTTCACTTTTAGAATCCCGATTGGATCAGGAACATGAGTTTTTCAATTTGGTTTTGTTATTTTTCCATTTTCTCTTGGACAATTTTTTATTCGTTTATTCTTTCTGTTTCTTTGTTTTTCATTTCTTCTTTCAATTAATTCATTTCACTTTTCAATTCATTATTTTTTTGATTAATTATTTAGACTTCTTTCTCCAGTTTAATTATTCTTTGTTCTAACGTCAAATCACGTTGGCTCAGTTCCTTTTTAAGCGTTTTGGGCGGTGCGTCCAATCTACTACTTATTTTATTTGTCTCCGTTTTAACAATTTCGGGTTTTTAAAGGCCGTTTTTCAATAAATTCATCTCGTTTTTGCAGCCGGGGAACGCGTTCTCCGGTGAGAAGGGGAAAAACTCGGTAACGGATATTGGACACACTTTAAAAATGCTATTTTTGTACTCGGGCGAGAGTTGGACCGGGTTGGAGTGCGTCGAGAGGAGGCGGAGAGGAAGAAATTGAAGCGGAGCAAAATCAACTGTGTTTATGTTGTTAGAATACAAATAAAGAGTTTGGAGAGATTATAGGAATTATAATGGGACTATGTTCGAGATTTTGTTGTCTGAAAGGTGCAAAAAGGTTAGTTTTGATAATTATTGTAATGGGGACAAATCAGTTATAGCATTGTCATGCAAATAAAGAACTTAGAGATTCTTCAAGAATTATATCCCGTCCAAATCGGAAATGCCACAAAATACTACTCGCAACTCAGTTAGGCGCAATAACTTTGCATTTTTGAAACTGGAAAAAGACAATGAGGGGCTCGCGCAATGACTAAGCCTGAGAAACTCCAAATTTAATTCTTGAATGCCAGATAACGTTACCTTATTTAAATTATTCAAATCCAGCTTCTTCAAATTACTATTTCCAGAAAATGACTTGAGAGAATCAACATCCTTGTACTGGGTTTCCTTTTCTCCATCAATATATAAAGAAGAATCCTGAATACCGCGCGATAAATTCTTCTGCTCAAAATTCTGCACTGAACCTGGTTTCATAATATGAAGCGGAGTTTATATTTTGTAGCATATGTACTAATTTTGGTATATTAGTCGCTTCAATTAAATGAAGTATGAAACAAAATTGTACTATTACTTCACTTTGTTTGGCTTCAACGCGATATTGAGTTATTATTGCATCATTGGGCAGACTAATTACTGGCTTTAATTTTACGATAATACAATTTTAACGGTGTTATCGATGGTTTTTTGCATTGGTGAGTTGCTAGCGAGTTTTATAGCGATATATTTGAATGATAAGTGGTCTCCGCGCACGTTTTGTATGATACACTTGCTAACGAATATTATATGTCTGGCCGTGCTGATTCCGATGAAGTACATTCCAAACAATACAGCCAGAACGGCTGTGAGTTGCATTCCAGTGTTCATAGCGGGTGTGACCGCTTCCGTTTTCTTTGCCTCTGTGGTTGGTGTTGCCTCCAAAACGCGAACTATTTTAATTCAGGCCGTTACAATGGGAATCAGCGTTTCGAGCATCGTGATGACCTTGATTCAGCTAGCTTTGACTGCTATTTTCAAAGCAACCTCGTTCTCTTATAACAATCAGCTCCTCTACAACTGTATCGTTTTCTATCTTATTGCGATTGTAACATTCACCTATTGCATTTTCGCCTGGTTCAAACTTGAGAAGCTCCTCCCGACCGCAAACCACCTCGTTCAAAATGAAGTTAAAGAAGAAGTTAAAAGTGATCCATAATCAGTTTTAGACAACGAATCTGTAAATGTGAGCAAATTGGAGGAGTCAAAAACATAAACTCAATAAGTTGAAACTGAACCAAAAGAAAATATAATTATTAGCACTGAAAAAGAAGAATAAACTGAAGGAGAACCACTCCCGAAGAAATAGTTCATGAAAGCAGTACTTCCCACTTCATTCGCGCTCGGAATGAACAATATGATCACGTACTCCATGTTCCCACTGTTCGTAACGAACGTTCAGTGCATCACCTCCATAAAAAAGTCAAAATCAACGAAACCAAACGACTGGTGGAACCTCGCATTCCTCACAATTCAAATGGCATTCGACCTGGTCGGGAAAATAATACCAACGATTAAATGCATCCAAAAAATAAGCCTCAAAGCAGGAATCGCAATGTGCTACATGCGCATGGTGTTCTGGGTGCTGTTTCCGCTCATCACGCTGCCAAAACCAGTTGTTGACCTAGGAGTTGTGATATAACTCCCAATAATCGCAATTGACGCGATCTCAATCATCATCGAGATCTTCTTCACGTTCTCCTCCTCATTCGTACTCACTATGTGCATGATGAAATACCAAGAGAACTTTAACTGCAACTCAGACCGACAAAAAGCTAGCTTTTACCAGAATATCATTTATTAAGTTGGACTTAGTGCCGGCTCTATTCTAGGAACGTGTATGCAAAGTATATTTAAGTGAAAATATTATAGTAAGTTATTATTCGCTATTTATACTAATAATATCCATCTTATCTCACTAGTGTACACTAGTTACTGTCAAATTTCGTACTGTAACCGCCCACTTATAAGCAAAAATCTTAACAATTTACTAAAAATATCTATATTCAAATCTCATTATAATATCGTTATTACTCCTTCATTAATTTTTCAATTTCTAAAATTTACATTATTTCATAAAAGTTTCAATTCAATTATATGACAGTAATAATATTATAATCATTTACAATTTAGACAATCATTTACTGATATATATCATTGTACGTTTGTTATGAATCCGCTATCTACAATACATTAAATCAAAAATAATATAACTTATTAAGATTATTATATGCATAACAACAAGCCACTTCAAACATTATGGATGAAGCATAATCTTAACACTCAACTTAATTATCAAAGCAATCTTCTGACCCTGTTCAAATATATCACACCAAAATAGTAATTAACCCTCTTAAATAAATATTGATAGAAATATTTTTACCTGAAACTATATATAACATCACATAATCTGTTATATATTTTATTATTGCTCATTATACTTTCTCATATATTGGTTAGTTAGAAGGAATTATAGAGGGAATAGTGGCTTATGTTATTTTAAATTTAGTTACAATTTTAATATCAGATTCGGTAGTAGAAGCAGGATTTCATTTTGTAACGCAATCTTTAGAAAATAAAAAGTATAATGCATCAAAGATATATTTTATGTACAGCTTTTTGCTTGGTATTATATTAACTCTTGTAATATCATTATCAATATTAATAGGAGCATAGAAATAATTAACTTCATTCATATTATGGAGAGAGTAAACAGGGGCAGAAAAAACTACATATGTTATTCTAATATTAACTTTCATTTTTTCACATTTAATTAGTTCTTTTAATAAATTCAAAAAAGCTGAAGCGAAAAATTACTTAGTTCTAAATTTCATCGGATTACTACTTTAATTATATATTGTAACGATAACTGTATTTTTTACTTAAACGAATTAAGTTAATTTCAATTCCCTGAAACTTTCCCCTTGTTTAATTATTCCGATAATAATTTCTGCTATTTATCAATTATTCCAAATATTTCATATTAGATAGAAGAGTATCAAATATACTAACATGTTATTTATTGAGAAATCACTTTTAAAACCATTAAGACCCTAAATTATTTTATAAATTTTGTAGTCTTCATTTTTCAATCTGTATTATAATGCAGGTGATTAGCTCATAAAGTTGTTTACATCATAAGTTTTGACTTACTCTGATGCACCAGTTGTAACTTTCACATTTATTTAGCTGGAGCTTGTGAACGCGTTAAATAAATCTATTTCCAGTAATTTAAGTGCTGCTTTTCGCATAAATATGCAGCTGAAGCGTTATGATCGCGTTTTCAGTTTCTTTTTGTCCTCTTTTTGGCTCTTATTAGTAAATCTAGCTTATTAACTTATCACTTTCTCAGTTAGAAATTAGCTGTACAAACTTGTGTACAATGGTGACTTCGACTCTACTTTTGAGTTATATCACGGGTCAGTTGATGGTTTGCTCGGTACTTTCGCGGCATATTCAACCGCAGTTATTTTCTCAGACTTGAATAAGCTAATTAAGTTCATTATCGGATCGTTCAAATTAATTCTCTCAGTTGGGTTCTGGTTCACGGCCAAGTACACGAACACTGGTAACTCGCACTACTCCTCAATGCTCTACTTGTACAAGTACTGCACTGATATAATCGGGTTCGGGTTCTACGTTCTGTTCTTCCAAAAATTTTACAGGCTGAAGAAAATGAACCAATGCGAGCAGGAAATTAAAGAGCCGAAACTTATTTTACAAGAACTGTAAACGATAGAATCGGTGAGCAGAAACGCCTCCGAGGACAGCAAATCAAAAGAGGTTAAAGACTTAAGCGCCTCGAAAACGAAAGAAATAATAAGTTAAAGCTGGGCCTTGGATGAAGTGAAAGGGTCCAAAGAAGAGTGAAATGAAAATAAATAGACATAAGAATAGGAAAAACTGAGTATATACAAAAGTATGTATATTATAATATTATATATAATATTTTTATAAAACTAAATTATAAAACTTAATATAGCATCATAACCAAGACTTTATTAATTTAACTGGTAAATAAACAACTATACAAGTAACACAAAGTGAGTATTTTCAAGCATAAATAATTTTATGTCTAAGTTCTATTTTAATGTTCGTAGGACAAATATTAATATTTCTATTTATTATAGTATTGGGAAAACAAATTTAGATCTCAGTTCTATTTTTTAATCAATACACTTTATATTAAATATATTATATCTATTTTCTTGTGTATGGCCTATATAACATGAAAATGTCAAATTCAGTACTGCAATTAAAAACGATCGATTTGATATGGCTCTAAAATGATAATATAACTGAAATCTTATATGTTGTTACTTACAATGCATACGTTCTAAATTGAATAAACATCCCCACTCCAGAAGAATGTCGGTTTCCAACATCAAAGTGCAGTACCTCGAAATAAAAGAGGGACAAGAGAAGCTGATCCAAAAGCTCGACCTCATCTTGAGGCAATTATCTCCGGACGAGAAGCAGAAGAACGTCCTGTGGACCGAAACCGAGCACGCCAAGTTCCTCGAGCTGGTGAACAAGTTCGGGAAGAACAAGCTTTCGGAAATCGCCAAGCACATCCCATCCAAGAACGTGCAGCAAGTGGCCTCCCACGCCCAGAAGTTCTTCCTCCGTCTCGGCGGCTGGGTCAGAAAGAACGTCGACATGAACCGCGCCAACGCGTCCGAACAGATCTCCTAGTACCTCACCCAACATGGCCTCAAGGGAGAAGGCCTCAAACAAGTCATCGTTTCGCTCTCTGATTACTGATTGTTTCCGGACTTTACAGTTCGAAACAATTCAAAGTGATGCACAAGAAAGTTATAGATTTTACTATTCATATGATAAACAGCATTAAACTAGCTTCGCCGTTAAAACTGATAATGATTCAATAAATAGAAAAAGCGTAGCAGTATCATGGAAAAGCGTAGTAGTATCACAAACATATTTAGTATCATACGTAATCTATAAATATATTATCTTCGTTACTCACTGTATATTACTTTTAGTTTACTTTTGTATACTATAATGCTATTTGAACATTTTTGTCTTTCATAAATTCTTGCTATCTACATATTCTCTAGGTCAAATAAATAATAATTCGTTTAAATATGACGCAAACTCAGTTCAAAAACCGTAGTAGTATCATAAAATTGCGTAGTAGTATCATTATCGATTTGATTGGTATTTGTGATAATTATGGTGCGTTCGTGGTATATAACCTTTGTACAAAGATTACACTATTAATCTGTAAACAAATATTGGGACGTTCGAGATTGAGATAATTTAAAAGCGACATATTGCCTTATTACAACGCTGGAACGGCACATACTAAAATTTAAGAAACAATCCAATCAAAAGATAACAATCCTATGCAGTATACATTTAAAACGCATTTCACTCGGTTCTGGATTCTAAACGGTTCGTCAACATTAGTTTCCACACCATAATGAGCAGCCAGACGAGCACGCAGCTCCTACCCAGTCTGTTGCAGATAGAACGCCAGCAGCTTCTCCTCATCCAGCAGCTGGAGGAGATCATCAGGCGCCACCAAGGCTCCCAGCCGAACCAGCCCAGCAAGTGGACGGAAGAAGAGCACCAGCTGTTTCTGCAGCAGGTCGACATGTACGGAAGAAAGAAGCTCACCAAGATCGCACACACGCTCCAGACCAAGTCCATCCAGCAGGTGGCGTCGCACTCCCAGAAGTTCTTTCTGCGCCTCAGAACGTGGATCGAGAACAACGTCTACATGCGGGACGTCGAGGCCAAGCTGAAGATCCAGGCGTACCTGCTGGCGAGCGGCCTCAAAGACGAGGGTCTGCGAGAGTTCATGGCGGACTTGCAGCGCGAGTGATTAGACTTCATTTTACTTGGTTCAGCCCGGACAGACTCAGGTCCTCTCTTCCGACCGCCTTCCCGCTGTCTTGGTATCTGCTTCGCGATTCTTGCAGCCTGCTAACCTATTGATCTGGACTCATCTCCTTCCAGTGCACGCTCGCCCTTTTTCCGTCGGAGCTTCTCAGCTATTGAGTTTATCTTTAGCTCTACTTCAGGTATGAGTTATCCTTCTGCCTGAAGCTCTACGCTAGACTCACTCCAGAGCCGACCCCGAACTCGTAGTCGCCCAGCCGGAGCTGCATCTCTTCCTTCAGCGACCTGTTCATTTGGTTCAGGTACTGGATTTCCGTTTCCAGTTCGGTCTGGTAGTTCTGCTCCAGTTCGCGTTCCCTCTGTTCTCGGACCCGTTCGTTCTGGAGGTTGATCAGAAGGTTCTGGTAGAAGACGATCGTCTCGCGGAGTGAAGTATCGGAGGAGCGCGGTGGGGCGAAGGACTGGGACTGTATTTGGTGGAATGAGAGTTATTTATATTATGATGAAGAATTTGCTTCTTGTTATTCAACTTACTGGACTTAAACTGGTTCCTATATGTTCTAAGTAGTGAAAACAGAGTTTTGGTACACACAGCATTCAATATCGTCGGTGGTATTTTAGAGCGAAGACACCGAGCTGGACTGCTGGCTGTTCCAACCGACCCCGGTTTCTCTGATGATCTCGGCTTGCTTCATCCATTCCATAAAATCGTCCGTTATTATCTGAACCTGATTAATTACTTTGTCAGCATCGAATTAAACACGTGGACCATATTTTCCGTCCTTGAGGAGGAACTGGCCGTTGCAGAGCAGGTCGGTGATCTCGTTCCCCACGAACTTCTGGAGGAGCATCTGGAGCAGGTTCTCCTCGGTGAGGCAGGCCTGATAGGGCTTGGAGCAGTCGAAGAGGATGAAGTCAGCCTGTCTGCCCACCTGGATCGTGCCCACGTTTTGCTTCAGGATTGCAGCCGGAGAGGTGGTCACGCGCTGGAGCATCTTGAAGGCGTTCGGACAGCCCTTTTGCTGTCGGATGAAGTTGAAGGCAAGCTGGCAGGCGGCGAGGATGTTCTGGTTGTCGGCGGATCCGGAGCCGTCGGTGGAGACCGCGTATGGGATGTTGTTCTCGATGACCTCTTTGTAGTTCAGGACGCCGGAGAGCAGGATCGTGTTCGCGAGCGGGTTGTTGATGATCGGGGTCTGGGTCTCGCGGAGGATCTTGATGTCGTTCGCGGTGGACTGGACCTGGTGGGCCACGAAGGTGTTTCCGTCCAGCATTCCGATCGAGTGGAAGTACTCGATGGGCGTCATGCCGTAGCGCTGGGTGAACATCTCGGTGGCGATCTTCTCTTCCGAGGAGTGGATGTGGAGGAGGTGGGGCTCGTGCTCGCGGGACCACTGCTTCTGGGCCTTCAGCATCTCGGGCGAGTTGGAGAAGTCCTGGTCCGGGCCGGGGATGATGGTGGCCATCTTGTTGTCCTTGTGCTTCCCGTAGGCGGTGTCCAGGCGGAGGATGGCCTGGTCGACCGTGTCCAGGATCTCTTTGTGGAAGTTTCGGTCCTGGCTTCCCACGGCGATGACGGCCCTGGTGCCTGCCTCGTCGTTGGCCTCGACCAGCTCGTCGATGTAGTACTTGTTGTAGTTGCACTGGTGGGCCAGGTAGGTGGTGATGCCGAACTGGATGTCGTCGAGCCTGCACTTCCTGAAGACCACCTTGAAGGGGTCGTCGTGGAGCTTCTTCTTGAGCTGCTCGTGGTTCTCCTTGATGAACTTGGAGAACGGGTTCACCACGTTGTCCAGCCACTCGGTGAGGATGTCTTCCTTCCGGAGGCCGATGAGGCAGGTCTCGTCGTGTCCGTGTCCCTTCACGAAGGCGGGGAAGGCGACACTGTTGGCTTGAATTATCTTTCCATCGATAACCTTGTTCACTATCGAGATGGACTTGTCGTTCTAGAACTGCTGAGATTTCTCTTCGGTCAGCTTGCCGTACTCTATTATCTTGTCGTCGAACAGCACATACGCGTCTTTCACCACGTCCTGCTCGCTTAGCATCGTCGCCAAAAATCTGACAGATATCAACTGTTTCATCGTGAGGTGAAACACTTTAGATAGCTAATATCGCATACTTTTGAATAGTAATATTTGATCATTTCATGTTAATTTACATGCAATATAAATTAAGCTTCAATAACTGTTGATAAATAGATAATATAAGTTTAGTGTATACTAAAGGTATTACTACTTTTGATATGATTTGAAAAACACACGAAAAAAATAATATCTAACTAATAGTAGTAAAATAATTTATTATTAACTAAGATGATGTTAAATATTAGTATTTGTTATAATCAATCTATTCAATATATTAAACAATTCATTCATTAAATATTAACTAATATAGCGTTTTTTCGTTTCCAAAGATAAAATAAAATTTTAGCAATTACACGCAATTTAGTGTAACTACATTTATTTATAATTAAAAAATGATATAAGCATCGTGTAATATGTATGTGTTGTCCACTCTAACAAATGGAAACGAAAGCGAAGGAGTACTACTACTTCACGGTCCTGGGCTTCAGCGCGATCCTCAGCTACTACTGCATGATGGGCCAGACGAACTTCTGGCTGTACTTCTACGACAACACCACCATCACCACGATCTCGATGGTCTTCACGGTGGGCGAGTTCCTCGGCAGCTTAGCTGCTATAATTCTGAACAAGAAGTGGAAGACGAAGACCTTCAGCAGCGTCCACGTGGCCACCAGCGTCGTGAGCCTGGCCGTGATGCTCCCGCTTACCTTCGTCCAGGGAAAGACGGCCAGACTCGTTCTGCTCTGCATTCCGGTGCTGTTCTCCGGAGTCACCGCCTCGATGTTCATCGCCTGCGTGATCGGCCTCGCCTCCAAGTTCAACCCGTTCTACATCCAGGCCGCCACGCTGGGCATCAGCGTCTCCAGCATCTTCATGTCGCTGCTTCAACTCGCGCTCTCCGCCGTATTCGACGCGTCCCAACTGGCGGCGAGGCCCAGCAACATCTACAACTGCCTCGTGTTCTACGTAATAACGATCTTGATATTCCTCTACACGCTGCTGGTCTGGAAGCAGCTCAACCGGCTCATCGCGCCAGAAGTTGTAGTCCAAGCGGAAGAGCTGAGCCAGATAAGCGAGTCCGCCTCCAAGGCCGAGCTGCTGAAGGACTGCGAGAGCGTGGTGACCGACACAGTGGAGCCCTCCAGAGCGGACGTGCAGGTGGTAGAGGCGGCGATACTCGAGCAAGTCGTTGAGCCAGAGGTCGTCCAGATGAACCCGAAGGAGTTCAGAAAGGCAGTGTATCCGACCGCGATCGCCCTGGGGATCAACAACGTGATCACGTTCGCCATGTTCCCGCTCTTCGTGTCCAACATCCCGTGTCTGTCGTCTAGCTGCCAGAAGAGCCTGGAGAAGTGGTGGAACATGATCTTCATGAACCTCCACATGCTCTTCGACTTGGTGGGCAAGCTGGTTCCCTCGATCAAGCACTTCAAGCTGAAGCTGGCGCCGGGCCTGGTCATGTGCTACTGCCGCGTTCTGTTTTGCGTCTTGTTCGTGCTGATAACCCTTCCCAGAAACAGGCCAGTAATACGGAGCGACGCGGCCTCGTTCGTGATCGAGATTGCTTTCTCGCTGTCGTAATCACTTCTGTACACGTCCTGCATCATGCAGTACCAGGACAACTTCACGAACCCGCTGGACAGGCAGAAGGCGAGCTTCTACCAGAACGTCCTGTACCAAGGCGGCATCGGACTCGGCGCCATAATTGGAGTCTGCATCAAGTTCTTATTTGAATGATTAGAATTTCAGTTTTACTTAATATTATATTGTTTTCTCACTCGTTCATGTTTCATTGACAATAATAACAACATAACTTACGTAACAAGTTACTGCATGATGCTTTTCAAATTGTAACTAACAAATTGTACAGTTAAGTATGATTTTATATATTCTATCTTTTATTAATTATTTTTAGTTCACTCCATATAATGCCGAAACATGACCCGTTTCTTCAGAATGTGCATATTATCGCCGTTTCTATTTTTTGTTTGATGTTGGTGATTATTTCCTTTGGTGTTGCGATTGAGACTCATTGGAAGTTTCAGAGCAAGTTTTTGTACAAGTATGGCGTTAATCTTCCTTCTCCTGATTCCCTGTCGCGTGGTGATGCTTTTAAAGATTAAAAACGCTTAAATTTACAAACTTATTTCAAATTCTATTTCAAGCGGCACATTTAATTAAAAATTCAAATAAAATCAAAATATGAACGAAAAAGAAGCCGAGTTTTTAATCGGAGAATAAAGTGTCGTTTAATTTGAAAACGGATTGACTTTCGTAACTGTTATTCAAAATTAAGGGGAGAAAACGCTTTTAACGGTTCAAAACGGAGATCTGAAGTGGTTTTAGAAGAAAAAATGGGCCCTAATTATGACAATTGTCGGGCTCGGATGGATCGCACTTTTGAATATGAAGGCGAAAACACACCGATTGGAATTATAAGGGAAAATGGAAAAGGAAATTGTGGTTGCTGTTTGAAATATTTATAATCCTTTAAATATTTTTGTTATTAGTTGTGCGAATCAAATAGAGTCATATTCCTATATTATATTAAACAACATTTAACTAAAGATAAAAATATAAGTTACTATGTAAATTAATCACAGTATATATTATTGTTAAGAACAAAGTTTTCACTTAATTATAGTAAATGTAGAAGAAAGAATTTATTATTGAGGTTGAGTAACATAAATTTATGTCATACTCTACTTTTTCTAATTTTGGAAACATAGAAATACAGATAATAATACTGCAATACAAATTACTATCAATGGAACCACAATATATACTGATATAAGATTGGGTCCTGGTTTAATTGGTAGTATTTCATCGCATGTGTATTATTGTGTGTTACCTACTTAATTACACTTGAAACCATTTTCACACGTGTTTTCACAATCAGTTATATTAGGATAAACTGTCATTGGAGTGAATTGTAATTTTATAAGCACGTATATAAATGGTATAATTAAGCTCAAGTGTATTTAATCTCCGCTCCAAAATATATTTACAAATACTTTCTAAATATACATTAAAATTCATATCTTTTTCTGTTTTGATTAATATATTTATTACAAAATAAAATTTTCTTACTTATCCTCAAAAGAAATGTGTTATACTTAATTCCAACAGAGTAGCAACTAAAGAAAGAAAACATCACACTGTAAATTACGTTTATACCCTTTTTCTCTGATCATCACAATTTTTTCTAACCAATGACCAATAAGAAACCAACAAACTAAAAAATATAGAACGATGAAATAATAAAGATGAACTTCAAGATGAAATAATTCTGCTTACACCTTACATCACAGACTTTTTATTATTTCATCCAGTTATCAATATGAACATTTTATCACTAATTAATTTAACTTTTAATTCTTTAGAATATAAAACTATTTAATAGTAGGAAGTTTAATTAAATACAAAAACTAGTAAGTAAAGACGATTTTTATATAATAGTAACGTTTCAGTGATAATATTTGAACAATGATAATATTAGAAGTACTCACTTCTGCGTCCACTCATAAATGCTTACACTAGATACTAGTGCAAAACCTAACAGGAATGTTAATAGCTTTAGGACAAGCGACTTTTTACTGTCGCTTTCAGTCATCTCAACAGCGATGACTTCTTCGAACATGATACCGATGAAGGTTCCAGCGGCAAAACTCATAAAGCAATCTTAGATAACTAAAGCTGTGATTGGTAGTTCGCCAGATCCAGTTGTAAAGTAGATAATGAAGAAAGCAATGATCTGAGCAACGGGTGTAGCCATGCAAAGTGGAACTAAAAAGGCTAAGTTTTGCTTGAATGAAAGACCTTCACGAATTCCACAGATAGCTTGGCATACTTGTTCGCACCACTTGTGCAGTACTATAGCTAAGAACATTTATAGAGCGTCATCAAAAGTAGTACAAAGACCCAAACTAATACCTTCGGATACATCGTGAATTAAAAGTCCGACAAGGAGCATAATGACAGAACATATTCTTTTTGGTTTTGGGGCCTCTTCTTGTTGATGAATTTCGCGATTTTCATCGGGTTCGTGGTCGCATTTAACATCATGACTGTGCGTGTGACCAAGTTTCACTAACGCAACCATTATGAACAGGCCACCGAACGTAATGTAAAAGCTGAGAGGGAAATCTTTGACCAGTTTGTTCAGATCTGCACCAGTTTCTGGAAGGATGTGGATAATTGAAACTCCACCAAGAACGCCACCCGCGGCGCAGTTCATGTACGACATGATTTTTTCCACATTTTTATTGTTCCTAAATAGATACGGTAGCGATATACCAATTATACCTACAACTATATTAGCGAAAAAAGCAACCAACTGTAGTATTAAGACACTTTTCTCGATCATCTATTGGAGTGGACATGAATTTAGCTTTAGCTGTTCCGGGTTCGTTATTGATTAATATTCTTATGTTTGTTGGGATACATAACAAATATCAATAATAATATCAAACAATTGCTTGACCGGATTTTAGTATATTTATTAAGTGCTTATCATTACAAACATCATAAAATTTATGACATAAATATTATATACCTGTGTTTCCTTTTAGCGATTCTGTTATAAAATTATGCATCACCATAATCAAAGCAGATACATTTAATTTTCATTTCTTTAGAGGAATAATGGTGTACACTTAACAATAGCGTAGGTGTTTCAGTATGTTGCTTTATATTATACTATCATATAGGTTCATACTTGTATTTTTAGTGGAAACCATTACCACTTCAAATGCCAATGAAAAGAGTTATTCACTGATTTTTGTTAGACAACTAGTGAACTACTATAGACCTACTTTTCTCATGGTATATACAAGAACTAACACAAATCAGCTAACAAAGAATATAAAAGCTCTATATTATCAAAGTAACTTTGAAGCCGAGTTCCATATTTTGTATTGTGCAAAAGTCAATCGAGTCTAAACTAGGATATTTACATCGTAAGTAACAGGATTTTAGTTCATGTCTTATTCTTTAAAGATATTATCGTTTATTCTTATAATTCTGTCATAATGGGAAAGAGGGAACAAATAATTTTATTAACCTGAAATAATTGATAATATAGCTTCTTAATTTAGAAAGTAATAACATAGCTGATTTAAAGAAGATATTTCGTTCTATTATTTAAGATAGTAAATTCGTCAAATCTAAAATAATTTATAATAGGTACGTTAATAACAAATTGTATAGTTACAGCCATAAACATAATAATAAACTTATTAAAAGTTTTCATTTAATCCTACTGCTTGAACTATAAAAAGTCAATTTTGAAAATAGGATCTAATGTATATAAATGTAAAACTTCAGTAAGCTGGTAGTATTTTTAGAACTACAACTAATACATAGTAACAATACGAGAGCTACCATAAATTTATCTCAAAGATTCTTTAAAAGTTAACTTCAAAATTAGGTTAACTTGATTAATACATTCAATATCCAGTGCAATTTTAATAAATATCAACTAATGAGTTATAATAATTAAGAATTCAGGTTGAATTGATAAAATCTAGCAGATGTCAATTTTTAACTGTAAGTTTGAGTTCCATTATAAAATTGTACTTATAAAGTGGGGTTCAATTACCAAAAGTATAAATGATACTATAATTGAGGGACTTCCTTAGTGCTACCAGATAACTTGGTAACCTTATACTTGTATAATTATGGTTTTGAATCTTCAACTATAAATTTGATGTGTATGGTATTCTTCTATTCTTATATAATATACTAACTTGGATTATTGGTAATATAAATTTGTTCTTCTAGATTAACAACACTCATTGCTTTTAAAAGAAGTACTAATTACAGAAATTCACTGTACAAACAAGGGAAAGTAAATATTATTTCATTTCAATCTTTGTATAATGATATAAGCCTAGTATACTAATGTAGAAAAGATAATGTGACTTATAGACTAACTTAAAATAATTTGAGAAATTCTGAGTTGCACATGAGCAAAACCAGAAAATCACTTAAATAAGTACTAGGCTGATAAATTAATCCAAAGACGCGAAATGGACTAAGACAATAATTATAGTTTTTTCATTTAATATCTATTTATAATGATAAGTGCCAGTCCTCAGTAAGCTGTGAGATATTGTGTGCAGTGAGATATTAAAATAGAAGGTAGACAAAAATGATAGTGAATATATACATATATAAGCATTAAAATATAATCCAAAACAATTTTTGCACAAGCATATGATAGCTTATGCGTCTCGGCTGATTGATAATATATATTAAATTGATAATATATATTTCCCATTTTGTTTATAAAATGTATTAACAAACGTGCATATATCCTATGTTTAAATTAGATATACACAACTGTTTAAACTTTAAACAGTAAACACTTTTATATCAATCAATACTCAGCTAGCTAGATATATAAACATTTGCAAAATTGATATTGCGACGTGTTTATAAATTGGGTTAACTCCACTTCTCATTTAATGTTCAAGGATTACCCAGTTTCTGATTGGTACCAACCAAACGAAGAGGCCGTAAAGGTTTTGCAGGCCAAATAGTTCGAGCTGATTGTGGTTCACGCCCCGTGGTGCGGTGACTGCCAATATACTCTTCCACTCGTGAAGAAGCTCCTTGAGAAGATTAATAATGTTAAAGTGGTAGACTGTTTAGTCGACAGACAGAAGAAAGATCCCGCTGGAATCGCCGAGAAATACCAAGCGAAAAGAATTCCAACTCTCATTGCATTGCAAAATGGTTAAGAAGTTGCTAGAATCACCGAATTTCCAGAGATAACCATCGAGCAAGATATTGCTGCGAAGTTGAAGTGATTTGTGTCATATTTTAATTACTTATCAAATCCATGCTAGTGAGAAATAGGAGAGTAAAATCAAAAGCTATTATCAAATATCAAAAATAATTAGAATACGAAGAAAATAAATAAAATAAAATGGATTAGATTGTCTAACGATACTAATATGCTTTTCACATATTTTCTTGTTCATTCCAAGTCTGACGATTGGATATTTTGACAGTAAAGTGAGTTTTTATATGTAAGAGATGATTGAGCTGGTCTTTCTCAGTATTTCAACAGAAGCCAGGTTTCCAGAAATATATATTCTCCTAATTTATTATAACGAAACTTTCATACCGCAAATTATATCTAATATGTATGTGTAAGAAATATAATAAGTAAGTAATATAATAAGTATGTAATATATAAGTATGTAATATATAAGTGTGTATAAGTGTGTATAAGTAATAAGTGTGTATAAGTAATATAAGTAATCTAATATGTATAGTAATAGTAAGCAGATTTTATTATTGAATTCAACTTTATCTTCTAATTATTGGGTGTATAGCGCTCATAAAAACGTTAACAAAATACTTCACTTCTTTTAAACGAGGACGTAGGCTCTGAGATCCGTTCCGTCTTCGACGAGTTCGTTTTGGTTCTTCGGTTTTGTGACTTTCAGGTCCTTTTATTATTATAAAAATTAACGGCCGAACTGGTTGCACTCTTTGGGAGTGGGGAAGAGGAGTATTACGCCCTGCCCGCGCTGCTTTTGGAAAATTAATTCTGGCACTTCCTTGAATTATTTGAGCACAAAGAGAATTTGAGCGTTTTTAACGGATTTCTCATGCGAAAATATCTTGAGGTAAATCCCAGCCGGAAAATCGGCTACCGTTTTAGCCGGAGAAGCGGATTCCTTGATCGTTTTAATGGATTCCTGCTGCCCAAGCGGTGATAAGCGCGGAAGCGGATCGGGCATGAATTACGGAATATCATCTAATTAAATTTCCTAGAAATCGTCGAACTCACCTGAGTTCAAGTCTGGATTTATTACGAACGCAGCAGCTTTAGACTACAGCGCATTCGCGGTCTTAACCCGCTTCTTAAAATATACTAGCAGCGATACGAGAATAATTAAGCTTACTACCGCAACTGGAACCATTACGTAAATAATTGTGTAACTTTGATTTGATGGGGCTTCATATTCAACACATTTATAAACCGTAGTTTGATAGCCACCTTATTAAATTTTATCTTCTACGCATTAAAATCCCAACTCACATTTGCTTTTACACTCTTCCAATGTTTTATAATACTCAGTCATTTGAGGTGTGTTATTCCATAAGATTACGCGGTTACATTCATAAGATATTAAGAACTTTCTTTTTTTCCGATTTTCACTTCTAGTTTAAATCAGTAGATTACATAAGTTTACATACGGCGGTTTGTGAAGTTGTCCTGGTACTGCATGATGCAGGACGTGTACAGAAGTGATTACGACAGCGAGAAAGCGATCTCGATCACGAACGACGCCGCGTCGCTCCGTATTACTGGCCTGTTTCTGGGAAGGGTTATCAGCACGAACAAGACGCAAAACAGAACGCGGCAGTAGCACATGACCAGGCCCGGCGCCAGCTTCAGCTTGAAGTGCTTGATCGAGGGAACCAGCTTGCCCACCAAGTCGAAGAGCATGTGGAGGTTCATGATGGTAGAAGCTTGTCTTCCGCCTGTCCAGCAGAAGCGCGTTTAAGCCATTATTAACTTAGTAAGTTATGCGTTTGTATAAATTACTGCACGATATCATGATGCACAGTGTGATTCATTGTACACATATATTTAAGAATTGCTTAATTATTAAATCAATCATATATTATTTTAAATATGTATTTCTGTTCATTCAAACATAAACTTTATCATCAAATGCGAGTTAGTCTGACTAATTCTATTTTTTAACACTTTTGCGAATCGCATAAACGACTAAAGAAATTGCGAGGATAATAATAAGCCCAAAACCTCCAAAAGTGCAGCACATTGTAGCATAGTAGGGGGTTTTGTTATGGTTAACAAACTCGACACTAGCGCATGATATTTAGTAGTAGTAACCATCAACCTCATATAATATGTTTTCTCCAACTTTTAACAAATAATATTACTCCTACTTTGAAGATGTTAATGATATGCAATGCGTACGAGAATTATAGTATCCCTTATTTACTTTAAATCCGAACAGCAATGATTTCTATTACACTTATGAAACGCCCCCGATATAATAATATTTGTCCCTTTTGTTAAATTTCGAGTCTTTGAAATTTCCAAGCATACTATAATAATCAAACGATATCATAATTCCAATCACAATTGGGGCTGTGCATAGCAGTGAAACTATAGCTGCAAATATTGATTTCTTGGTTGCTTTTGCCATATAATGAAGAAGTGGATAGCACAAGAAATTTGTAGTTAAATAATGAATTTATAGATAAAGAATTATTCTTGCTGTGGATAAACAGTAGATAATTTATGATTAAAAATGTGCGACAGTAAATGTACGATGTGATAAATATATTATTTCAAATACTATTTTGTTAAAATAACGACAATTAATTGCAAACTATTTTTTGATACATTTGTAATACTCTAATATTATCTTCACAGTATATATATGAATGCACGCTACAGTGTTTAACTTACATTGTCCTTAATGATTAATCACTTATTATTATAATAATATTCTAACTTCTAATTCAAACCAATTTATTTATTTTACCAATGTAATCAGTTTTTAAGATTAGATCAATGGATATTAAGAACATAATAATTTTCATGTTATGTATAATGTTCATTCAAATAAGAACTTGATGCAGACTCCAACTATGGCGCCGAGACCGATGCCGCCTTAGTACAGGACGTTCTGGTAGAAGCTCGCCTTCTGCCTGTCCAGCGGGTTCGTGAAGTTATTCTGGTACTGCATGATGCAGGACGTGTACAGAAGTGATTACGACAGCGAGAAAGCGATCTCGATCACGAACGAGGCCGCGTCGCTCCGTATTACTGGCCTGTTTCTGGGAAGGGTTATCAGCACGAACAAGACGCAAAACAGAACGCGGCAGTAGCACATGACCAGGCCCGGCGCCAGCTTCAGCTTGAAGTGCTTGATCGAGGGAACCAGCTTGCCCACCAAGTCGAAGAGCATGTGGAGGTTCATGAAGATCATGTTCCACCACTTCTCCAGGCTCTTCTGGCAGCTAGACGACAGACACGGGATGTTGGACACGAAGAGCGGGAACATGGCGAACGTGATCACGTTGTTGATCCCCAGGGCGATCGCGGTCGGATACACTGCCTTTCTGAACTCCTTCGGGTTCATCTGGACGACCTCTGGCTCAACGACTTGCTCGAGTATCACCGCCTCTACCACCTGCACATCCGCTCTGGAGGGCTCCACTGTGTCGGTCACCACGCTCTCGCAGTCCTTCAGCAGCTCGGCCTTGGAGGCGGACTCGCTTATCTGGCTCAGCTCTTCCGCTTGGACTACAACTTCTGGCGCGATGAGCCGGTTGAGCTGCTTCCAGACCAGCAGCGTGTAGAGGAATATCAAGATCGTTATTACGTAGAACACGAGGCAGTTGTAGATGTTGCTGGGCCTCGCCGCCAGTTGGGACGCGTCGAATACGGCGGAGAGCGCGAGTTGAAGCAGCGACATGAAGATGCTGGAGACGCTGATGCCCAGCGTGGCGGCCTGGATGTAGAACGGGTTGAACTTGGAGGCGAGGCCGATCACGCAGGCGATGAACATCGAGGCGGTGACTCCGGAGAACAGCACCGGAATGCAGAGCAGAACGAGTCTGGCCGTCTTTCCCTGGACGAAGGTAAGCGGGAGCATCACGGCCAGGCTCACGACGCTGGTGGCCACGTGGACGCTGCTGAAGGTCTTCGTCTTCCACTTCTTGTTCAGAATTATAGCAGTTAAGCTGCCGAGGAACTCGCCCACCGTGAAGACCATCGAGATCGTGGTGATGGTGGTGTTATCGTAGAAGTATAGCCAGAAGTTCGTCTGGCCCATCATGCAGTAGTAGCTGAGGATCGCGCTGAAGCCCAGGACCGTGAAGTAGTAGTACTCCTTCGCTTTAGCCTTCATTTGTTAGAGTGGACAACACATAAAGATATAATGAAATGGTATATTGGGTGAAGAAAACATTTTAATATTATATTTCATATATTTAGTGCAACTTTGATTTAATGTTAGGTATTTGGTAAACGTGTTTGCTTCAATGAAATATTAATTTTTTATTATATCTAATCTGTAATGTAAAATCAATGTCATATATTTAATGTTAGTTTTTACGACGGTAGCCAATATAGATAACTAAGCATTTTATATATTTACATATTTTACATGAAATGATCAAATATTACTATTCAAAAGTATGCGATATTAGCTATCTAAAGTGTTTCACCTCACGATGAAACAGTTGTTATCGATCAGATTTTTGGCGACGATGCTAAACGAGCAGGACGTGGTGAAAGACGCGTATGTGCTGTTCGACGACAAGATAATAGAGTACGGCAAGCTGACCGAAGAGAAAGCCCAGCAGTTCTAGAACGACAAGTCCGTCTCGATAGTGAACAAGGTGGTCGATGGAAAGATTATCCAAGCCAACAGCGTCGCCTTCCCCGCCTTCGTGAAGGGACACGGACACGACGAGACCTGCCTCATCGGCCTCCGGAAGGAAGACATCCTCACCGAGTGGCTGGACAACGTGGTGAACCCGTTCTCCAAGTTCATCAAGGAGAACCACGAGCAGCTCAAGAAGAAGCTCCACGACGACCCCTTCAAGGTGGTCTTCAGGAAGTGCAGGCTCGACGACATCCAGTTCGGCATCACCACCTACCTGGCCCACCAGTGCAACTACAACAAGTACTACATCGACGAGCTGGTGGAGGCCAACGACGAGGCGGGCACCAGGGCCGTCATCGCCGTGGGAAGCCAGGACCGGAACTTCCACAAAGAGGTCCTGGACACGGTCGACCAGGCCATCCTCCGCCTGGACACGGCCTACGGGAAGCACAAGGACAACAAGATGGCCACCATCATCCCCGGCCCGGACCAGGACTTCTCCAACTCGCCCGAGATGCTGAAGGCCCAGAAGCAGTGGTCCCGCGAGCACGAGCCCCACCTCCTCCACATCCACTCATCGGAAGAGAAGATTGCAACCGAGATGTTCACCCAGCGCTACGGCATGACGCCCATCGAGTACTTCCACTCAATCGGAATGCTGGACGGAAACACCTTCGTGGCCCACCAGGTCCAGTCCACCGCGAACGACATCAAGATCCTCCGCGAGACCCAGACCCCGATCATCAACAACCCGCTCGCGAACACGATCCTGCTCTCCGGCGTCCTGAACTACAAAGAGGTCATCGAGAACAAGATTCCATATGCGGTCTCCACCGACGGCTCCGGGTCAGCCGACAACCAGAACATCCTCGCCGCCTGCCAGCTTGCTTTCAACTTCATCCGACAGCAAAAGGGCTGTCCGAACGCCTTCAAGATGCTCCAACGCGTGACCACCTCTCCGGCCGCGATCCTGAAGCAAAACGTGGGCACGATCCAGGTGGGCAGACAGGCCGACTTCATCCTCTTCGACTGCTCCAAGCCCTACCAGGCCTGCCTCACCTAGGAGAACCTGCTCCAGATGCTCCTCCAGAAGTTCGTGGGGAACGAGATCACCGACCTGCTCTGCAACGGCCAGTTCCTCCTCAAGGACGGGCAGTACGGCCCCAGAGTGAAGTTCAACGCGAAGAAGGTCATCGACCAGATCCAGATCATCACCGACGACTTCATGGAGTGGATGAAACAAGCAGAAATTGTCAGAGAGACCGGCGTCGGCTGGACCGCTAACTTGTGAGCCTAGCTTTTTATATAACTTATACCGGATTTAATGTTTTACTATTTTGATTTTGCCATTATCTTATATCAGTCTGGAATATAACTTTATTAGAAATATTACATACAGGTTTCTGGTATTTTGATATTGAAGTTAGTAATTATTTTAATTATTTTTCAAGACTTACTTAGATTGAGAAATCGCTTTGGAGTGATTTATATTCTTGTACATTATATCATGTGCATATATGACATTTTACCGCTTCAAATGTCTCATTAATCAGAATCAGAGAATAGCCAACAGTCTAGTTCGGTGTCTTCGCTCTAAAATACCACCGACGATATTGAATGCTGTGTGTACCAAAACTCTGTTTTTAGTGCTTAGAACATACAGGAACCAGTTTAAGTCCAGTAAGTTTAATAACAAGAAGCAAATCCTTCATCATAATATAAATAACTGTCCTTCCACCCAATACAGTCCCAATTCTTCGTCCCACCGCGCTCCTCCGAAACTTCACTCCGCGAGACGATCGTCTTCTACCAGAACCTTCTGATCAACCTCCAGAACGAACGGGTCCGAGAGCAGAGGGAACGCGAACTGGAGCAGAACTACCAGACCGAACTGGAAAAGGAAATCCAGTACCTGAACCAGATGAACCGGTCGCTGAAGGAAGAGATGCAGCTCCGGCTGGGCGACTACGAGTTCGGGGTCGGCTCTGGAGTGAGTCTAGCGTAGAGCTTCAGGCAGAAGGATAACGCATACCTGAAGTAGAGCTAAAGATAAACTCAATAACTACGAAGGTCTGACGGAAAACGGGCGAGCGTGCACTGGAAGGAGATGAGTTTGGATCAGTACGCCAGCAGGCTGCAAGAGATGCGAAGCAGGTACCAAGACAGCGGGAAGGCGGTCGGAAGAGAGGACCTGAGTCTGTCCGGGCTGAACCAAGTAAAATGAAGTCTAATCACTCGCGCTGCAAGTCCGCCATGAACTCTCGCAGGCCCTCGTCTTTGAGGCCGCTCGCCAGCAGGTACGCCTGGATCTTCAGCTTGGCCTCGACGTCCCGCATGTAGACGTTGTTCTCGATCCACGTTCTGAGGCGCAGAAAGAACTTCTGGGAGTGCGACGCCACCTGCTGAATGGACTTGGTCTGGAGCGTGTGTGCGATCTTGGTGAGCTTCTTTCTTCCGTACATGTTGACCTGCTGCAGAAACAGCTGGTGTTCTTCTTCCGTCCACTTGCTGGGCTGGTTCGGCTGGTGGCCTTGGTGGCGCCTGATGATCTCCTCCAGCTGCTGGATGAGGAGAAGCTGCTGGTGTTCTATCTGCAATAGACTTGGTAGGAGCTGCGTGCTCGTCTGGCTGCTCATAATGGTGTGGAAACTAATGTTGACGAACGGTTTAGAATCCAGAACCGAGTGAAATGCGTTTTAAATGTATACTGCATAGGATTGTTATCTTTTGATTGGATTGTTTCTTAAATTTTAGTATGTGCCGTTCCAGCGCTATAATAAGGCAATATGTCGCTTTTAAATTATCTCAATCTCGAACGTCCCAATATTTGTTTACAGATTAATAGTGTAATCTTTGTACAAAGGTTATATACCACGAACGCACCATAGTTATCACAAATACCAATCAAATCGATAATGATACTACTACGCAATTTTATGATACTACTACGGTTTTTGAACTGAGTTTGCGTCATATTTAAACGAATTATTATTTATTTGACCTAGCGAATATGTAGACAGCAAGAATGTGTGAAAGACAAAAATGTTCAAATAGCGTTTAGTATACAAAAGTAAACTAAAAGTAGTATACAATAATATACAGTGAGTAACGAAGATAATTTATTTATAGATTGCTAATGATACTAAATATGTTTGTGATACTACTACGCTTTTCCATGATACTGCTACGCTTTTTCTGTTTAATGAATCATTATCCGTTTTAACGGCGAAGCTAGTTTAATGCTGTTTATCATATGAATAGTAAAATCTATAACTTTCTTGTGCATCACTTTGAATTGTTTCGAACTGTAAAGTCCGGAAACAATCAGTAATCAGAGAGCGAAACGATGACTTGTTTGAGGCCTTCTCCCTTGAGGCCGTGTTGGGTGAGGTACTGGGAGATCTGTTCGGACGCGTTGGCGCGGTTCATGTCGACGTTCTTTCTGACCCAGCCGCCGAGACGGAGGAAGAACTTCTGGGCGTGGGAGGCCACTTGTTGCACGTTCTTGGATGGGATGTGCTTGGCGATTTCCGAAAGCTTGTTCTTCCCGAACTTGTTCACCAGCTCGAGGAACTTGGCGTGCTCGGTTTCGGTCCACAGGACGTTCTTCTGCTTCTCGTCCGGAGATAATTGCCTCAAGATGAGGTCGAGTTTTTGGATCAGCTTCTCTTGTCCCTCTTTTATTTCGAGGTACTGCACTTTGATGTTGGAAACCGACATTCTTCTGGAGTGGGGATGTTTATTCAATTTAGAACGTATGCGTTGTAAGTAACAACATATAAGATTTCAGTTATATTATCATTTTTTATAACAAGAAGATATCAAATCGATTACGTTCACAATTAAACTTTGGAAATGAAAGCTTTTAAATATATTTTCTTGGTTTTAGGTTGTATATGCAACGTCATACTAAAAATTAATAATAATACTTTGATCAGATACAAAATATAACTGAGATCTATTATTATTGTGTTTTATGCGCAACATTATTAATACACAATTGTATGCACCACTCGAAAATTTAAAAATAGTATAATTTAAAAATATAACTGAGGTAGATAATTTTAGATAACATTTTTGTGAATGATCTTATAGATATTATTCAGCTATTCTCGGCTTGACTTTATCATTTAGTTTTGCTTAAAAGGAAATCTAACGAATTAGAACAAAATAAGAACTTCAAAATCAAAAAGAGAAATGAATCATCTTTGGCGATTCGTTTTATTTGTTTCAACTCTTAAAACGAATTATTTCAAACGAAATTTACATTTGAACTGAATCTGTTTTCATAATTCGTTACCAGTTCAAAAATGTTCGTAATGAATAAATAATAAAATATTTCATATTCTTAGTTGATATAGTTGTGTTTTTGATTTAAGTTCTATTATTTTGATCTTGATAAACGATAAATAGGAGAATACTTAATGATGAAATAATGAGTTCGACGATAGCTTTAGGATCGACAATATCATTGGTAAAGCCGTTTACTTTTTGTTAATTTTTACATCATCACCACCAGATCTTCTGCTTCTATTATTGAGACGTTTTTACAAAAGTAATTATATATGTAACTAGTTAAAGGCTGTTAGATGAATACTTTACCATTTATACCTACCATTTATACCATTTTATTGTTAATACGTTACCACTATCACAATTGTAGCAAATAAATTAAATAATATAAATTAATAATACATAAAAAACTGAATGTCATTGTGAGTCAGTACTTTCTGACTACATTCTCTGAAGGGCTAAATTGCACTTCATAGCATTTTCATAGATTTCACACCTAATTGAGTGAATATCTTTTTTTATTTGTTGATTGTTTGTTTCTTACTTAACATAAATTTGTTTTAACCTACTATTAAATCTTGTAAAATGCAACTTGAAGATCAAATCAAAGGATGGCTTTCTCTACTCCTAATAATTACTTCTATTAATACATAGCTTCTTAAACTATGCTATTTGCTGTACTGGAATATAATTTTACTGAACAAATAATTCAACCATGTTTATGGTGTTTAAACACGAAATATCAGTAATAAAATTTCCCCAAATATATAGTTTCTCTAACTTTAAAGGAGATAAAGGTAATACATCATGAATTAAATTTTAACAAATTATTAGCTCTTTAAGACAAGGTAGATTAGATAATACAGAGATATTCTATATTTTATTTTTACGAAGACGTAAAAAGGTTAGATCTTATAAAAACGAGAGCATTGAAATATCAAATATGTTATTTGAACACAAATCTAGACTTGTTAATTTCTTTAATAAACGAAGCATCGAAATATCTGATATATTCATATTTTGCAATGATAACTTGGTAATATTTAACGTAGTCAATGGATTCAAGCAAATTTCTGGATTTTAATCTATTTCAAAACTATCCAGTTGGTTTAGTTATTATATTCCATCTAATGAATTTATAGTTGACCGTTTAATTTTAATTTATTTCAAGGATTCAGGAGCGTTATAAAATATTATATCTCTGCAATTCTTAAATATAGCATTTTGTATATTTTATTAATTAACACAAGACATATCAATTGTTGTTTTGACATTTTATATTATTATATCGTTATTATGAATAAATTTTTAATATATTCGTTATTTGTTATGAACAAGCTGCATCTTTGTTGCTGTTTGGATTGGAGATTATTTTTATATAGTATTTATAATTAAAATAATCACTATTATACTTGTTTTTGTGTGAATTATTATATATACCAACTTGGTTATAACCTAAATATTGGTTTTCATTGTTATTTGGTGATCTAAAATGTTATATAATTGAATTTTTTACCAATTTGCAATTATTTAGTTACTAAACTTCGTTATATATTATAAATTAATGTAATAGATATATAATATAATAAAAAATTACTTAGTTTCAATTTAATACAACTAAAATATATTAATTCGTATTTAAATAATAAAAAATGTATTAGTTGTATTATTCATGATATATTTCAATTATTAATTATACTAAATTACATATATGAAATGGAAATATATATTAAACTAAAATGGAAATTTAATTAACAATATTTCTCACTTCACTATTCATTTAATGAACTTTGAAGTTATAAATTCAGACTAAACAACTAAAAATACACGTTAAACATATACAACTTCACCATTTATGACAAAATTTGAAATAGCTCGTGTTATCGGCGCCAGAGCATAATAAATAGCAATGGGTGCTCCACCAACTATAACTATTAACTCAGTGGCTGGAGCACTAGACCCTTTAGTTATAGCTAGAGAAGAACTCAAAGAATTTGCTATTCCCATGATTATTCGTAGACCACTTCCAGATGGTACTTATGAAGACTGGCCAATTTCAAAATTCGATACAAGAAAATAGTAAGAGTGATGTGATATATGAATAACGCTATATGTATTATATTAGATAACTGCTAATACTAGATAATTACAAATACACGTTTTTTTATTATCTTATTTCAAAACAAGAAGATATGGATTAAATTAGTAATATTGAACAAATATAACATTAAAAACATATTCATAATGTTGTTAGCGGATCAATAAACCGAAGCCAAAGAAATTCCCATAATTATTCTCAAAAATTATAAAGTTTGTAAAAATTTTGTAGATTTCTTTTATTTATTCATATTATGATATTAAACTGTAATTTATTGTAATCAATTTGGAATCAACTACCACTCCTCACCTTTAACAAAAATGAGTCATCCAACTATTTACTGGGCCTAAAATAAGCAAGTTGTTTATATGCGCATTGCACTTGTTGGTGCTAGTGACGTAGTCTGCGATATTGAAAAAGAAACTTTCACTTTCGCTGCCGTTTCCTATCAAAAGAAGTATGAATGTAAATTCGCTCTTGCTAAGCCAGTCATCAAAGAAGAATCCAAGTTCCGTGTTCTTGGTTAATCTATTGAAGTTATCCTCAAGAAGGAAGAGGAAACTAAGGAATTCTGGCCAACAATCCAAGCTGGTGCCAAGCTCCCATATGTCAGAATCGACTTCGAACGTTGGATCGACGAAGATGAAGACGAAAAGCCAAAGGCTGCCATCCCAGATTTCGGCGGTATGGACTTCAGCCAAATGGGTGGAATGGAAGGTATGCCAGACATGAGCAACTTCAAGATGCCAGAGGAACACGATCACGACCATGAAGGTTGCGGTTGCGATCACGGTGAAGAAAAGTGCGAAGACGGTTGCGGCTGCCACAAGTGATTTATTACTCCAAATTTTACAAGTAGTTTTTATACTTTTTCTTTACAGAGGCTCATAGACATGTATTACATGTTTGTTGACATGCAAATAGGCTTTCCGGTTGTGATGCTTATACTATTTTAACATTAAGATTAATGCCTTTTAAAGAAAAGCGAAAACCAGAAAAAACGCAAACGAGATAGATAATTTATGACACTATTCCCAGATTTAAACCTAAAAACACAATATCATATCATAGTTATCAACAAAAAAATCTCCAAAACAAATTCATCAGTTCGAATGAGCTAACAGGAGGTTTGACGTGTGATAACTTCGTGCGAGATATTTGGTTAGAGAGGAATGCTGACTACATTAGCAATAAATATTAACACTTTAATCAACCAACGTCAAAAAAGTTATTTGATTCTTCTTAACTTTGTTATTCCATTGGTTATTTACTCAATAATTAATTATGTGGACGTTTTGGTGCTACTCATTGATCTGCGATATCCGAATTGAGTGCTGCGAGTTTTTCAAGCTGTAAATTGATCTGTTTGTACAATTCTGTGAGATTATTCTAATATATTTGTTTTATTTTCAGCACTCTACATTGAATATTGTCAATTCTAACATTATTATCATTAAATTTGTTTTTAAATTACGTTTGAACGTAAAACAGTATTTAGTTTCTGTAAGCATTAGATTTGTCGTACATTTCCTTCATAAAGTCCTTTTCAGCGCTTTTTCCGTCTAAAACGCACTAAATAACTTTTTCTTTCGTTATTTCCGCTCCACAAACCTTTTTATCCCTCAAATCGAATGCTCGACTATCTGAAATTATTATATACTGCCCGAACTAAATCGCATCACCGATTCTAGCAACGAATTAATAGTTCAAATCGTTTTCGAACTAAAGTAAGCATCCCCGTTTATTCAGGACAAAGGTATCATTGCAAAATGTGAAAACTTTCCCCCAGTACAAATCCGACCGAATCACGAAATTGAATTTGGAATCGAATAAAACAAATATCTCATTTATTAAACTGCAATAAAGCTGATTGCTCAAACAGAACAAATACGGAACCGAATCGGCTTAGTTTATTGAGCACACATAAACTAATTCGTAATTGCTAATATAATACAACTTAAAATTAAGTAACACATAGATTACACCAGAGACTATTTAAAACTACAAATTACATATTTGGTCAACATCTAATGCAAAATTGAACAAAACGGTTAAGTTTCTATCTACTAGCGCTAAATTTACACTGTAAATGCAAATAAAAATATCGATATCTGGGACTAGCTGCTGTATCTAGCGTATATACGAAATATTCATTTGGAGCGGTGACTTCAACTTATTATATTAATACTTATATTGTTATTTTCACTCCACATTATTATACTCATCAAGCTAAAAATAATGTAATTAAAGTAATGAACACGTCATTTAAATCTTTATTTCAGCGCGAAATTATCAACCCAACAACCACAAATACTATTATGGTTACACTGCTAAGACCGAATATTAAAAAGCTCCATTTGAAGGTCCCCATAGTAGTTTCAATTGCATAGTACCAGATTTCGTTGTATTCTAGTTCACTTTCCTCTATGAAGTACATGTGTGCTCGATTCTTTCTATTCATCATATACTATCGATTAATCTCACATTAGCTTTTTGTTTGAACCATATCTTAATCACAACTTGTTGCTACATCGATCATAGGAACGGAGTAATTCACTAAAACATTTACTTGATATGTCTATCTGTTTTCAAAAGATGTCCCGTTATAAGTCTTACCATAGTACTTCAAAACGGAGACTTAACTAGGTTTTGATGAGCACCTACTATCGTTCTTAGTCCATAGAGCGAAAATTGTTTCTTTCTCTTTGAAATGGACAACGCGCTTTTGTATACATGTTCTCATAAGGGGAACATACGGAGTGGTGAAGTCATACAGATATTATAGATCTGAATCGTAGAGCCCTATGAACATTAGCACTTTTAGCTCTGTGTTTTTGTTCTAATCCATGAGCACACGAACATCTTTTTCATCCAGTGGAATTTTTACATAAGGGAGTGAAATAAACTCAGCGAATGGAATATCCTTGATGAACGTACGCACAGTATTCTCACTGGTTTGTACCAGAATCGCAATCCCTGCTAATGCAATCTTCATCTTCAAATACTATGTCATTGGAAATAGTGAATTGGAATCAGGAATCTCCAGTCTTAAACATGATGTTTCCTTCATTTAATGTCGCTCTGATAGTCATCGCGGATGCACATTATAACGAGTCCAAGCTGTACCAATAGTCCGCAACCGCCGTTATGGCACCTATAGTCGACTTTATATCGTACTCCAGGCTCAGACGCACCTGGAGCGTAAAATCGGAAAACATAGCGCCAACCATCATCTGTACCGCAAGTCGCTCGTCGTCAGTGTACTTTGCGTATTCGCTCGCTGATGTTGGATCCAGAAGATAGCGTGTTATTTGGAGGAAATCAGTGTTAATATCACTATAATCGCCACTAATATATAGTGGATTCGAGCTACTTATTGCTCGAACTGGGATTTTAAGCCACGTATGATTAACATAGAACTCAAAAAAGACATCAAACGAGGTAAGAGAACAAAAAACTGGTTCCACCTCGAAGCCGTAAATTCCAATAGCCAAGTCAAACACAAATCTAGCCTGAGAAAAACAGGATGTCTAGTTGGATCTGGTATGCACCACGTTTGCAACTGAGCCCAAAATCTGGTACTCACCGTCCATCAGAATCTCAAAGCCGCCGTTAGTTGCATCCAAAGTTTGGTCGTAAAGTGGAATTGTTGCAAATGTATACGATATTGTTATGTTCTGGTTAAAGATATAAGTGAAGGCGATACCAATAGCAGTGCTAGGAAGGCGGATTAAGCCAAGTGCCTAAGAGTTTAAGAGGATAAATGCAGTTGACGACTTTCTATTTAGCACCTTACACATATTATCACTTGGGATGAAGCTCATAAGTGGGTTTGGTAATAAGTGTAATGAAATTGTCTTTGTAAGTCGGTTGCCTACGATTGATGACGCTGGTGAAAAGCACTGTTTGAAAGACTTTTGTGTTACCGTTAGAACGTAGATAAAATTCATTCAGATAGAAGTGATAATATTTTAAAAACATGAAATTTACGTTATTACTCTATTGACATAAATGATATTAAATTATTTAAACCTGAAAATCAAAACTATCATGCATTAGAGAGAACACAAAAAGTGAACAACTCAATAAAATACATGAGAACAACACGTTTTAAATAGTTTAGTCTCATTCTTTAAGATAATTTCAGAAATAGATAATAGAAAATATGAATTAAAAAATTGTTTTTATAATTTGAAATGAATAGAAATAAATAAATAGTGAAATATAAACACATGTAAACACTATAACTTCACCAGAAATAATTTCTAATTAAAACGTTTAACCTTTAATGACAACTTAATATTTAGTTGTAAATATAACATACCGTTTTCAGAGAATACATTAAATACTATTCCTCAATGAATATATTTTAATAAGTATAAATACACAGTAGATGTAATATCTTATAACTATCTTATCCACACCCATCATCTCTGAAAATTTAATAACCTAACATTAATGTTATATAAATATTAATAACACAGTAATAACACGATAAAGTATAAAACAATACTATCATTTCTGAATTGATATAATTTGATGACATCTCAAATAATTAACACTGAAAATATAGAGTCCTTTATGTACAGGAGTAAAGAACGCGTTTAAAATGAAAATACCCTTTTTAATGTTTCTTGTGATTGAAGTAATTGATTATTAAGTGGATGTTTTTGAGATGTACCAAAAGAGTGAGCCGATATATATAAAATTATTTACTTAAATATATTAAGATTCGCAAAATACTTATTTGTATACTAGACCTACAAGGCTCAGCCATTTACAAGCTTTCTTTATAAAACAAGCCTTCTTTATTTACAAGGATTTTTGATTTACAAGTTTTATTTCGCCCAAGACTTGGAATCGATTTATTCCGTTTAGATTCTATTCCACACCACGAAATGAAAAAATGCAATATGCCCACTTCCCATTGAGAATGTGAGTTCTGGCGCAAGGAAAACGGATGGATTTGAGCGCAAAAATCTAATATTCAGAATTAGCATTAAAAATATATATGTTTGCATTGCAACTTTTATATAACCACCAGTTTCCCATAATAATTGAATAATAGCACTTAAGTAGCATATCTAAATCTAGCTTACTCACTTTGTGGAGCTAATTAAACTCTTTGCTAAGCTTCACAAAGCTAATTGTTTCTGAAGTCAGATTCAATCAATATCATTGCGTAACGCTATTGCCAAACTATAATGAATTAAGAAGCTGTGTACGTGTTCGCCTACCTACGTTCGCTTAATGTGTAACTTATAGTCTATAATGTTCAAGAGTATTTGTTTCAGCTGAATTAAGTTATATCATCGTTTTTAGATTTCTAGTGAGTCATAAATAGTTAATAATAATCAATATATAAAGAAACCATTAATATCTAGTATTTGTTATAAAGTAAAGAAATGATTACGTCATTATTGTTATTGCGCTCTTTCTGACCTGATTTATTAATAGTATCATTGCATAACTAAGTTCAGAAATTACCATAAAAGCTCGATTTTAAAGAATACACAGCCGTTTATATATTTAATCATGACTATAACATAGATTGCTTTTAATTAACCAGATATGAACAAGTTTCACTTCATTTTCATGATGCATTTTTGAGTTTAGCTGGCTCAATTACCAAGTCAGCGTGTCCCTAAAATTAAGAGGCCTATAAACACTAAATATTAACTTAATTTCTACTTTCTCAATTTATGTTGCAAATAAACCATAAATTTAGATTTTTCAATTCTATTTTTATCTTAAAGTTATTCAATTAACGTACAAAGTTATATTAACCTAAAAATGAGATACTCAAAATACGATGGATCTCATATTAATATCTAATATAAGCTTTATAAAAAATGGATTTCTTTGAAGATGTGGAACGAATATAAAATTAAAAAGTTAATATTTCATATATTAAGTTTGAAATATAAGTTGCCATCAAAGGAAATCAATATAACACTCCTCTATACTCGTTAAGAAATTGTACATCAATAATACGAAAGCCACTTTGTGACCGATGAGACACGATTCAACATGATATTACTCAGAACCTTATATACCCTTTTACATGACAAACTATTTTAGACACGTGTTGGTTAGAAAGGTAGGCAATTTGGGGTAATATTCTAAATCTTGGTGTGGGAAAATCCTTTATTTATGTCGAAAACTTTATTTTAAAGAAGGCTTGTTTTATAAAGAAAGCTTGTAAATGGCTGAGCCTTGTAGGTCTACTAAGAAATATTCTTTTTAGATATTAATTCAGATGATGGCTTTGTTGAATATAAAATCTTAAAACGTAAATATAGTTTAAATCACTTTGCTGTTTTATAATCTTCCAATTCTTGTTCCAAGTTCTACTCAAACTTCTACTCAAAAATTATAGATATAAATAAATAATTAATATAATTATAATAAGACTATATTAAACAAGTTACTATATTTACTATATTATATTGAAACTAGAAGAAAATCACACCATAAATTGCGTCTACCAATATCAATGTATTGTAAATATATAATGTTGAAGCGGTATATTATTTTATTTCATATTTAAGAGTTTTAAGTTAAGTGAACCACTCCAATGATTATATTGAAAACAAATCAGTGTGAGATTATCAATCCTACAGAAACAAATATTACAATAGCTGCGCTTGTGAGCCCGAATATTAAGACGCTCCATTTGAACGCCGCCGCAAACGTGTCTATTGCATAATATCTGATTTCGTTGTACTCCAGCTCACTTTCTTCTACGAAGTACATACTAGCTCGGTTTTTTCTGCTCATCATGTGCTCTCTATTAATCTCGCATTATTTGTCGTTGCAGCTCGCAGCAACATCTTGCACAGCTGAGTAGTTCACGAATGCGCTCACTTGAAATGTTAACTTGTGCTCAAAATGAACTCCATTAAACGTTTTCCCATAGTAGCTCAAAGCGGTTTGACCGGTTCTAGCAGTGCACCTAGACTCGTTCTTTGTCCATAAAGCGAACACCGTTTGCTCCTTTTTGAAGTGGACAACGCGCTTCTAAACGCACGTTCTTTGCAATGGAATATACGGAGTGGTAAAATCGTACAAGTAGGAGTCGGCTTAGTCGTAGAACCCGATGAACATTAGAACGCGCGCAGTTTCGTCAATGAGCTCGCCTTCTTCCAAAGTGAACTTTACATATGGAAGGGAGATGAACTCGAAAAATGGAATCATCCTGGTGAAGGTGCGCACGGTCTTATTCGCACCTTACACCAGAATCGCAACCGATGCCATCACAATGTTCTGCTTCAAGTACTGCTCAAATTCAAAAAATGGACTAGAACTCGGGACCTCCAGGCAAGGAAGCTAATTTACGAAGCCTGTTTTGAACATAATATTCCCCTCATTCAACGTTGCTTTCAAAACCATATCTGAAGAGCAAGAAAGAGAGTCCAAGCTGTACCAATAGTCCGCAACCGCCGTTATGGCACCTATAGTTGACTTAATGTCGTACTCCAGGCTCAGGCGCACCTGGAGCGTAAAATCGGAAAACATAGCGCCAACCATCATCTGTACCGCAAGTCGCTCGTCGTCAGTGTACTTTGCGTATTCGCTCGCTGATGTTGGATCCAGAAGATAGCGTGTTATTTGGAGGAAATCAGTGTTAATATCACTATAATCGCCACTAATATATAGTGGATTCGAGCTACTTATTGCTCGAACTGGGATTTTAAGCCACGTATGATTAACGTAGAACTCAAAAAAGACATCAAATGAGGTAAGAGAACAAAAAACTGGTTCCACCTCGAAGCCGTAAATTCCAATAGCCAAGTCAAACACAAATCTAGCCTGAGAAAAACAGGATGTCTAGTTGGATCTGGTATGCACCACGTTTGCAACTGAGCCCAAAATCTGGTACTCACCGTCCATCAGAATCTCAAAGCCGCCGTTAGTTGCATCCAAAGTTTGGTCGTAAAGTGGAATTGTTGCAAATGTATACGATATTGTTATGTTCTAGTTAAAGATATAAGTGAAGGCGATACCAGTGGCAGTGCCAGGAAGGCGGATTAAACCAAGTGCCTAAGAGTTTAAGAGGATAAAAGCAGTTGACGACTTTCTATTTAGCACCTTACACATGTTGTCGCTTGGGATGAAGCTCATAAGAGGATTAGGAATTAAATGTAGAGAAATAGTCTTAGTGAGCCTATTTCCCACTATTGTGGATGCTGGTGAGAAGCACTGTTTGAAAGACTTCTATTCCAACATAAAGATATGGATAACAATCATTATAGCGGAGTGACTTTTGTAATTTAAACTATACATTGTGTCTTAATTTTTATGAACATTAATAATGTATATTAGATAGGCATATACTAAAAATACTTATATATACTTAGTTGTATACTTGGAAAGTAACTTATACATTCTACTTATTCTTAATATGTTATTGTTAAGGCGTGACATTTGATACGGCTTTTTTTGGCCGTATTTGGGCGGCTACCAAATACGGCATCAAATTGTAATGTAGCCGTACTTCGGCCGTATTTTTGGTTTTCCTGGCCATTTTTGAGCTATATATTTATATATATATAAGATTCGATTATAATAACACCGTATTTTCTTTAATAACACCGAACATCAGGTATATCGAAGAAATATTAAGAAAAATACCAATAAAAGATAATAAAGATAATAAAAGCAAAATATACAATATTTTTACGTATATTTTTGTTCAAGAAATAAATAAGATACTACATAACCTCGAATTGAGACACCCACCCCCTTTCACTTACAGACACCCGAAGTGCTCAGATCACCTTCGATTTTTTATAGTAAAGGTGTCTATAACTAAACTACAAAAGGAGTTGTAAGTGAATTGAACATAGTAAATCTCGTTTGTATTTACTAGATTTTTTGAGCTTTTGAACTTTGTATGAACATATATATAAACTATATGCTAATCTTCTAAATTATATACTTAATCTTCTATATAATGGTAATTTATGCAATGATAATATGAAAACTGCTCGGGTGTCTGTATTCGAACAAGGGTGGGTGGTTCAATTCGAGGTAATGTATGTTGAATACTACATTACCTCGAATACAGACCCCCGCTCCTATTCACTTACAGACCCCTGATTTCTCAAAAATATCAAGGGGTCTAATCTGGCTGATTATGGCTCATATTTTATATATGATTTTGTTTTTCATTTCAGTTACTATTTATAATATTACTATGAATATTATTTTTAGAGTTGTTGTAACCATTCGATTTGGAGTGGTGTCTATATCATGGTAAACAAAATATAATGTATATAAATGCTAAATAATTATTCACTCCAATGACAGTCTTTCCCAATAAAACTGACTGCGAAAACAAATGTGAATAAGGTTTCAAGTGCAATTAAGTAGGTAGCACAATATAATACATGTGTGATGAAATATTACCAAACGAGCCCAAACCTGATCTTTTGGCAGTGTATATTGTAGTTCCATTGTTGGTAGTTTGCATTGTTGTGTTACTGTCTATATTCCTATGTTTAAGGAAGTAGAAAAAGCATAATACCACTTAAGCTTTTGCAATTCAGCCTAAATAATAAATTCTTTCCTCAACGTTCTTATAATGAAATTTAATAAAAACTTTTGTAAATATTATCTATTTATACAATAATTTAATACAAATAATATTAGATAATTTAATTTATAATGTATTTTAATTCTTTTTGGTTTCAGTTGTAAAATATGGATTTGGAAAATACAAATGTTACTCAATAAAACAAAAATGTGATCACTAATTCCCAGCAAATCATTTTTAGGCTAATAAATGCATCACGGTAAACTATTCCTCTGGTTTACAACCTTTACTTTTTTGTTTCTCTCAAGGGTGTAGCTTTTTCACTTATAAGGGGTCCTTTTCAACCCCATTATAAGCGACATAAATCCAAAATAATATTATTTTGCTATTATATTAAAACGCATAATATTTGTCACTCGCTTACAAGGGGGTTGGACATGAAGCAACCCTGTAAGCTAAAATGCGACCCCTTCTGAGTGAGGTTATGTAGTACACAAATTATTGTTGTAAATAATTCGGTTAACGTCCTGCTAAAATAATAAATATTATTATTCCTTAAAAACAAAAACAAAATAAGACCCTTTCACCTCCCGTCAATGATTTTGTTGAACAGGTTCAGAACTTCCGTGTAGAAATCGTTCTTTAGGATTTCAACGACATCTCGGATCCCGTTTTTCTCCATAACTTTAACTACGGCCGATCGTCCAATCCTCAACACATTTGAATCAACGCGAAGTTCTTGAACATTCTTCTGTACACGTTTAAGGTCGTGTGAGCAGAACTTTGATATCTGGATTATGTTCGCATCATCCTCCAAAAAAGGAGCAGATTCAAGGTAGAGCATCAATACAGCGTAAGATACACACGTCCGCACCTTCACAGAGGCCTCGTGGTGAATATTCTCCTGCAAGTAGTTGTAAATCTTCTTCTTCACATCACGCTCCTCACGGTCGAAATTCGGAATCACCTTCTGCAAATACTAATGCACACGCGTGACATCGTTACGACCATACTTCTACAACGCAAGCTCCAACTTGTCATTCTCCTCCGCAGACCAGTTCGTCCGACGAAAACGCTTCGTCTGGTCCATTGGAGTGGACAAATTGTTAAAATACATGTAATTATGACATAAATGCGCATAGCAAATTAATTACTCCAAATACATACAAGTAAAACAAAAGACAGTTATATATCTATCACTTATTCATCGTCCAACCGACCCCGGTTTCTCTGATGATCTCGGCTTGCTTCATCCATTCCATAAAATCGTCCGTTATTATCTGAACCTGATTAATTACTTTGTCAGCATCGAATTAAACACGTGGGCCATATTTTCCGTCCTTGAGGAGGAACTGTCCGTTGCAGAGCAGGTCGGTGATCTCGTTCCCCACGAACTTCTGGAGGAGCATCTGGAGCAGGTTCTCTTCGGTGAGGCAGGCCTGGTAGGGCTTGGAGCAGTCGAAGAGGATGAAGTCGGCCTGTCTGCCCACCTGGATCGTGCCCACGTTTTGCTTCAGGATCGCGGCCGGAGAGGTGGTCACGCGCTGGAGCATCTTGAAGGCGTTCGGACAGCCCTTTTGCTGTCGGATGAAGTTGAAGGCAAGCTGGCAGGCGGCGAGGATGTTCTGGTTGTCGGCTGACCCGGAGCCGTCGGTGGAGACCGCATATGGAATCTTGTTCTCGATGACCTCTTTGTAGTTCAGAACGCCTGATTGAAGAATCGTGTTCGCGAGCGGGTTGTTGATGATTGGGGTCTGGGTCTCGCGGAGGATCTTGATGTCGTTCGCGGTGGACTGGACCTGGTGCGCCACGAAGGTGTTTCCGTCCAGCATTCCGATCGAGTGGAAGTACTCGATAGGCGTCATGCCGTAGCGCTGGGTGAACAAATCTGTTGCAATCTTCTCTTCCGAGGAGTGGATGTGGAGGAGGTGGGGCTCGTGCTCGCGGGACCACTGCTTCTGGGCCTTCAGCATCTCGGGCGAGTTGGAGAAGTCCTGGTCCGGGCCGGGGATGATGGTGGCCATCTTGTTGTCCTTGTGCTTCCCGTAGGCCGTGTCCAGGCGGAGGATGGCCTGGTCGACCGTGTCCAGGATCTCTTTGTGGAAGTTCCGGTCCTGGCTTCCCACGGCGATGACGGCCCTGGTGCCCGCCTCGTCGTTGGCCTCCACCAGCTCGTCGATGTAGTACTTGTTGTAGTTGCACTGGTGGGCCAGGTAGGTGGTGATGCCGAACTGGATGTCGTCGAGCCTGCACTTCCTGAAGACCACCTTGAAGGGGTCGTCGTGGAGCTTCTTCTTGAGCTGCTCGTGGTTCTCCTTGATGAACTTGGAGAACGGGTTCACCACGTTGTCCAGCCACTCGGTGAGGATGTCTTCCTTCCGGAGGCCGATTAGGCAGGTCTCGTCGTGTCCGTGTCCCTTCACGAAGGCGGGGAAGGCGACGCTGTTGGCTTGAATTATCTTCCCATCGATAACCTTGTTCACTATCGAGACGGACTTGTCGTTCTAGAACTGCTGTGCTTTCTCTTCGGTCAGCTTGCCGTACTCTATTATCTTGTCGTCGAACAGCACATACGCGTCTTTCACGACGTCCTACTCGTTTTGCATTGTTGCCAAAAACTTGACCGATATCAACTGTTTCATCTGGTGTGGAAAAAACAAATAATATAAACACAGATTACATATGTGATTACTAAAATTATGTGTAATTTCATTTATTTTTAAATTAGTCATAATGTTATCAATAAGAAGATCTAACTATTAAACTTTTCATTTTCATAATATTAGACTTATCCCAAATATTATTTGACCGATCAACTATTTCTTATTCTTAACCTTTAACGCTTTTAATAAACTATTTTATCTATTTTAACGTTGTAAGCTACATCACTATTATTTAACTTCGTTGCAAATTGAATAATGAATAAATACGGTATAGCTGGTTTTTGTGCGCAAAAGGTGGTTTTTGTGCGCCTATATATAGCATATATAGCTATACCTATATATAGCAAACTAATTATCCTTGCAAACTTACATTCACTTTGAAAATAAGTTTTCTATTTGACTCTTGATATCATAAATATTAATAACATCTTCAAAAAGCATCTGATTATTCTATTTTGCCATTACAATATTCTCAAAATACCATTTATTCTTTAAATACTCTCTCTTTAAATATTAACATCTTGATCACTTAGCCCTGACTATCTTCTTAAATACGTTGAATCCAATTATCGGCTCCAGGACGTGGTCTATGACCCAGTAAAGATGCCCAATAGCGATTCCGATCAGCCCAGTTAAGGGGCTCTGACCCATCGCGAGACCCAAAACGACGTTCACAAACGGGAAATATTGAGCGCGAACAGGCAGAATCTGCATTATAACGAGCATCGCATTCGGGTTAAACCGGGTCCAAATATACGTCAAGGAATTGAACATAAGGAGTGATGGATAAGGGAGCTTTACGAACGCAGAAGCAAGTAAGCAGCAGAGGTAGATGTACACGAGCATTGCCTTGAACTCGCGCTTGCGGGTTGCGAAAGTCTCGCGCTCGAGCACAATTAAATAACGCACGTTAGAAATAATAAACATTAACCACTAAAGCGATAAATTACCAAAGAAGATAAAAGACGTGATTAACCGATGATACTCGTGATTCTACGTGATCTAAGGCCACGACAATATTAAAAATCGAGGATCAAGCAACTTCAATGTTGTGGCAATAGTAATTAATAAAGCTGATGTTAAAATCGCTAAAGATATATCAGGCAAAGTTTGAACCACATTCGATAAGGCAGTCGACACCTGCTTTACAAATAATTTAACGTAATCCATAAATTAGAGGTGGATAAATTATATAGGTCATGTTAATTTGCTATAATATAATTAATATATAACGGAAAGTTGCATCACTAACATCATTTGGCATCATTGATCAATAAACTATTTTTGTAGATTTACAAAGCTGTTTGTATATTAATTGAAAATATATTAATATGCGGATAGTTGACGCGTAATTCTTAGCATTAATTCAGTGATGTGTGAACGTTATTTTTGTAATTTTGTTTCAAATTATTGCAACTGTTAGTTTCTTATTATAGATAGGACTTCGTAGTTATGAATTTAAAACTAGTTTTCCGGATTATTGTAGTATTTTTGGTAATATTCTTCTCTATCTTTCAGATCTCCTACCATCTCCTGTTCTTGCATTTACAAACCCATGTTTCCAAGTGTCAACTTATTCCAAATATATTTCTGGTTAAATCTTTCATTTAAATTTTATCCATTGCTTTTGTTTTTGTTCTCGGTAACATTTCCGGTGAGCAAGTCAATAATTACGATTAGACTATCATAGGAGGCGCATAAAACTAGCGTTCCGCCCCCAAAAAACGATATTTTTTGCATCTATGAATTTATATCCCTCTCTGGCTACTTGACCAGTTTCCGTTCCAAATTATTTGTGAGTTAATACACGAGACCCTTTTTGTAGTCGAAAGTGAAGACCTTATCACAAAATTATATGAAATGACCAGAAAAATCTGCATCTTGCCTTCTAAATAGCCCATTCTCAAGTTTATAAATAGTCCCGTTGTAGTTTCCACTCCCATTATAATTGTGAGCGAATAAATTACCATTTAATGAGAACAAACGGCAAACAAAAGCTTCAGGCGTGCTTTTAGTAAGGCCAGGTATTACAGCTACTTTCTTCAAAGTCAGTTCAGAAGTGAGCTCTAGCACAGAATCGAAGTACTACAGATAAATACGGCCGGCGCAACGAACCACTTAATGTAGCTGCGGGGAGAAGTCGAACGGCTTTCCGTAGCAGTAGTTCGGATGAGACGTTCCTGGGTACAAATCGAAGTCAACTCTGATCTGCTTCAAAATCTGCTTCTCGCGGTTCGTGATAGTTATCATGTTGTCTTGAATCACCAGAAACGTGAACTAGCTCAGCTTCACGACGTTCATCAGCATATCATCATTGAGTTTGGACATAATTGAAGTGGATGTTTATATATGTTGTTACAAATTTGTAATAAACGTTTTATCTTTAATTTAAGATAAATATTTAGTCCAAAAAATATATAAAAGAACAACAGTGTTGATTTGTGGATTGCCATGATTTACGAGATGACGATGGAATGATTAAATTGAGCCTTAGTACGGATGATAGGATAGTAGTTAAGTGAGTCATTTTATATAATAACAGAATTTGAACTAATAAAGGTCAGAAAATCATATATAAAATTAATTCCTAAAACCTCAAAACATTCTAGTTGAATAGTTTCTTATAAATTATTGCATCTAAATCGATTATTTTCATTGAACAGTCTTACCGTTTATGTAATGTTTTTAATCATTAACCAAGTATGGAGTGGTACGCGTTAATTAAATTAAAGAATAAAAACAGATGAATTACAAAGGTTATCACAAATAGAACAAAGTGGTTGGCAAATAAGACTAAACGAGATATCTCACGAATAAGCTTTGGAAATCAATAGTCTATACATCATTGGTACTCTGTTCTATTTGTGAGACTTAGTGTACTTGTAAGACTTTACCATATAGTTTTTAGTACGATCTTCTGAATACAAGTTATATACTGACATAATCCTTTAACTGATAATATTATTTAATACAATGTATTGAAACCATGTTTTCAATATTAAAATAGTGTGCAAAAATTCTGAAAATTGATTGGAAATTAATTCACATTCGATGACCATTATCATCAAAAGTTTTCATGTGATATTAATTAGTACAATAATTTTGTATTATTACTATTATTTTTCAGATTTTTTACTAACTTACTCCAAGAGTGTAATTCGTATTCTTTTGCCAGATAAAAACTACGTTGGTGTAATGATTTCCACTTCAAATGAAAGCAATTATACTCGCATATATCATTGGTGGCTTGAACAGAGGTGCAGCCTTAAGTTAACTTACAACTGTTATGATTTTTATGTATAAATCTAAAGCTAAATACAATTTTGCACTGACTATAGATACAATTTGTCTGCTATCTATTGCTTCGATCTTCGGCTCTATTTTCGGAACCATGTTGTAACCTAAACTTGTGAAAAAGTTTGGTCGTTACATTACACTTCGGATCGTAGCTGTATGCACATTAATCATAAATTCATTATCTATACCAATGATTCATTGGGGCTATTTGTTTGTGTTTAAGATTCTTTCTGGAACGTTTACTGTTATGCAAGTAACATTGGTGCCTGCAATCGGCGCTGAAGTTCTAGCGCCAAAAATTAGAGGTGTTGTAGGAGCTCTTACAAATATGAGTCTGTAACTTTCAATGATAATATGCAACATCATTTAATATTTCATTTGTTTAGATACAAGACTATATCCAGTTTCTTTAGTATTTCCGTGCACAATGTCAGTCCTGATGATAATACTGACATTCATGATGAAAGAAGAACCATAGAAAAAGGATGTAGAAGCACAAAGCACATAAACCTAGGAAGCAGCTGTAGTTAATTAAGCACAAGATGCCTCAAAAACTAAGCTAGAAAGCATATTCTAGAAGAAATACATTAAAAGCTTCGTTGTTGCTATCACGATGGGAATGGCCATAGGCGCAACTGGAATTAATCCAGTGTTATAATATTCTACAATTATTTTTAAAGATACCTTTAATTCCAAGAAATCTGGAACAATTGGTGCTTTGATCACGTCCAGCATCAGCCTTGGTGCGTCTCTTATTGTCATGCCGTTTATTAGAAGATTCAAAAGAAAGCAATTATTTGTAAGTGGTCTTACCCTCATGTTACTTTGTTTTGCAGCTTTGATACTTGTTTTGTATCTCAAACTAGAAAAGACATTGAGTAACGACCTGGTGCTTTGTATTACTGCTGTAATGATTTTAAGTTTTCACATGTCGAGTGCCTCTTTGTTCTATATCATTATTGGAGAGGTATTCCCGTTAAAAATCAAAACCACAGCAATTAGCATCGCTATGGCCACTGCGTCTATTTCAGTTATCATTTAAACCTACGTATTTCCACACATGAAATAGCAAGAAAACTACGTATTCTTTTTGTGCTGGATGTTTTTAGTGTATCTTTGCGTTATTTTCTTTGTTCCGGAAACGTCCAACAAAACCTTGAAAGAAATAGAACTGGAAATGATTCCTAAAAAGTATCACGAAGTTTCAGACGTTAAAGAAAAAGTGGACGAACCGTCTGTTGTAACTGTAGCCAACGCAGATATAGTAATATCGCCTTCGGTTTCTGCTGTTGATCAGTGAGATAAGTTATATTTTAATTGTTGAATAAGAATAATTTTTGAAAATATCAACGTGTATTTACAGAAAATTAAATACATGGAAAATAACACGAATTAGAAGAAATCTCAATTTTGTTTAATTGCTCAGATCTTATGTTAATGTAAAGTCTCACAAGTACACTTGATACTAAGGGTGTTATTTAGCGTAGCGTAGTGCCTTGCTACGCTAAAAAATGGACGCATAATACACCAATAATAACTCATATATAATATATTTAATCAAATTGTTGACTGACAATTTGCTATTTAATTATAATTTAAGCAATAATATTAACGTATGTATTTGAATACACTTATAATATCTAATAATATCAAATCGAAGTAAACTAACATTATAATTGTAATTTATGTGTAAATTGTAAATTGCTCTAATATATTCTAAATACATCCACTTCAGCAACGAACACTCATTATAAACCTTTATCTCTCCTTAGAAAAATAACAACTTAGGACACCATTATTAAATATAAGGCAGTACCCTTACCAAAGACCTCTCCATTAAACTGCCAAAAACCTAAATTAAGAACCTGCTTGACAGTATCTCACGAGATCAGTACGGTAAAACCTATTGTTAAAAATAATTGTTCTGATAAAGTTTAGAAGCCTCATAATTGGAATTAATTTCTCTCTGAAAACTCGGAACTGGAATTTGAGCAATCAAATTTAACCTTGATTATCTCTCAGTTTAATAGTTTAGACAACGATTTCCTTCCGTTAGTAAATATGATAAGATAGAATATTAACGGTCTCGAATTCAAGAACTAAAAACTTGATGAACTATTGTATTTGTCCACCTCACACGAAGCCACGATGGATTTACTGATCACAAGTCATGCCCAATTATATTTAAATATAGTAGAGTGAAATTTTAGCTATTCAAATATTGAACATCCTGCATATTAATTATAAACTTTACCAATTTGTAATACCAATTTGTTTTCTTTAAATAATAAAATGTTTAACAAAAATTAAGCAGTAGCACTTTGCTAATTAAAGTAAATTAATTAGTTACACTTTGGTCGATCTTATCCAACAATACATCTAAACGCAATAAATAGGTATATACTAGTTATTTTACTATAGCTAAGTAAAAATAATATATATTTTAATAATTCTCGTGGTTAGTGAATTTCCAGTTTATTAAAATGGTTTTCATCTTTTTTCCAATCTAAGTGATTCTGCTTCCTCATTTATGTAACAGCTTTAATGTATTTACTATGTGTGATTTAACATCTTTTTTAATATCAAGTAACTATTTTACTTTATTCTATGGTATGCAATGTGAACATATATACATAATATTAATAATATTACGTATATGTGTAGCGGTTTAATTAGTTTTTTACTATGATTTTTAAGAGACATTTTAGATCTTTTTTGTAGAAAGTTAGTTTTTACATTAGTTGAATATTTAAAATTAGATTTTTGTTTTATCTTATTGTGTTTTTAATATTTAAATATTCCTTTAAAATATTTTGAGCTTTTGTTTTTGGATAAAGTTATATTGCTCTTTTTAATAGCAAGTTCATTTTAATTCATATTTCAGTATTATATATTTTCTTTTTGTCATTTATTTATTTTGATTATGATTTAATATGTGTTTTCTTTTTATTTGTTATATTTGCATTATCCGTATTCATCGGATTATGTGTTGGTGAGTCATGTTATTTTTTCAGTCCTCGCTACACTCAGGAGAATTATCTCTCCTGAGTGGATCAAGTTGTTCGGGATCAATGTGGATGTTAATGATGTCCTCAATATTGCGTACTTCATCAGAGATTTCATCAGTGTTCAAATTATCTTAGCAAGTTTCCTTGCTAGAGACTGCTGAAATATCTTCTTTTTCGGCGTGTTGTGCTTCTCCAGGTTTCTTCTTCTTGGGTTTTGCTTTTCTAAAGACAGGTTGCACTTTGAGTTTCGATTGGATGTTCAAGTGTTGCAACTCAAGGTAGTTCTTTACCTCCTCCTCATACATTCTGGATTTCTCTACTTCCATTTTTATGACATTGTAGGCAATATCCTTATACAATTTCTGCATGTCGCAATATTTTTTCATTTACTCAATTGTCTTAGGATACATTTAGAGTTGTGGTGATACTACAATTGGGATAATGTCTCCATAGCCAAGTTTTTTGTATTTATTAATTTTTTGGTTATATGCTTTTTGAGTGTCAATGGTAATGGTAACATCAAAGTGTTGAGAATCTAGTTCTGTCACTATGTCGGGCCTGCTATTGCTATCTTATAAGTGCTATTGCTATCTTATAAGTGCCAAATAAACTACAATCCAAAATTGTAATTTTGTCTGTACAACTATATTTATCTATATTTTATTTATTCTCACCACTTCACCAATGAAGAACTTTAAACCGTTATCCTTAGCAAGAAAAATTAGCCACCAGGCCATTCCGCTGCGTTTTACGTCAGCTAAGCTTAGTAGCTCGCAGCCAAAATTGAGATCGTGCTTATCAGTGAACTAGGAGATACATATTATGCCGATTCTCCAAAAAATTGACGAGAGCTCCGAAGAACACTAGTTAATAGCGCATGTGCATCAGTCTGAGATGTGGAACGATCTCTTATCCGAGGGCTCAGAATTTGAGGTTGAGCAGACGAATCTCAGATAATATCCCAGTTCAACACTTTGGAGAACGACTTTCTCCCTTTGATGAATATGATCAGGTAAAATATGAACGGGCTTCAGTTCAAGAATCAGAGAACGGACTAGCTCTTGATTCTCTCCAGTTCACACGAAGCCTCAATGGACACTATGATCGCGAACCAGATTCAAACGATACTGAGCATTCAGTGATAGATTAGATCATTATATATTTTTTAATATATTTTTTAATGTAACGGCTCATTTTATAATAAAAAATAATATGTTTAAAATAATATGTTTATATTAGACAGGATTTGGAATTAAATTGATTTGCTCAGTTTAACGCAAAGAAAAATTCATAACATACGAAAACAACCAAGCGATCAACTATAAGTTCGAGAATTGCAGCAATTTTCATTATAACATCCCAATTGGTATATATGGCTATATACTGGTTTATTGGAGTTCTGATATTGATATCATTAATATTTATTTCTTTTTGTTTTAGTGTTAGCGTACGTCTAAATTAATAGAAATTGCAATATCGAGGAAACTAAAAAATTCATTATAAAAGCTGACAAAGCTAAATTGTATAGATTATAATGTTAAATCAAGTTGTCATTTGTTTTAATATGACCGTTGTGATATGAGTGATTCAAAATTATCATTTCCCCTAAAAATAAAATATTACATTACTTCCGAATCTCTCAAATTTGGAAAATGAAAAAATGTTTCAGCATAAAATTCATTTAAAAATAGCAAGGAAATTGCGGAAATTTTTAGAGATTGATTTACATTAAAAATGTAATATTTTTATACTTTTCACATCATTTTAAACAACTTATATTTTAATCCACTTCAAAAGTAAAAATATGAACTTTGCGTCTTTAGCGTTCGTATTTTAATGAGTATGACAATTTTAAGCTTAAAATCGAAGTTATCTTTAAAATAAAAGTTCCTTGATAAGCGCTAAATTTATTTACATTTTAAGATATAACTTTAGTATAAACAGGCTGCTAAATATTATAAAACTACGTCCTGAATATCAGTATTTAGAGGAAAATCGTGGGAAGCGAGCAAAAACAGCATGTTGTCAATGTTTCATTTTTAAGTTATTTATTCAAATTTTGCTTCAGTTGGAAGCAACAAAGTTTATGTTATGATACAAAAATATTATGGTGTCCGAACCCAGTCAAACGACTCAGTTTTAGTTAAAAGAACCAATCTCGTAATATCAGACAACAGATCTAAACACTTGTAAATTTCATAAATCTAAATATTCAAGGCAATCACTAAATTTTTAAGAAGGTTTTAATTTAACAATTTAGCATATTACTTACTAAAGAAAGTAAATTAAGTTACTCCTTCTCACCACGCCTTATCTTACAAGAGGATTCAACCTCTTTATCTTTTTATCAGTCATTGCTTCAAATAATATTACTGAAGCACGTGTAAACTTATTGCTTCATAATACATCAAATAAATAAGTATCACTGGATTGCCTACCGATTTTCAATTTTACACATAATAATTTAAAGTTGTTAAAATATATCGCTTTTCTAAATATCCAGTGTGAACTAGATATAGCCAAAGAAGTAGTTTTTTATATGTTGTTGTATAATTCATTAAAGCAAGCTAAATGTTACAACTTCAGCATAAAATTTTATTGGATCAGTTCAAGTCGTATTTTAGACTTTGCGTGAACTACAATAAACATATTTGAGATTCCTAAATGGCGTATTAATAAAATATTGATGATAATGAAGATAATTTTAAATAGTATTTGAAGTCCACTCCGAACTCAAGATTTTCTATTTAGCCAAAGTAAACCACTTACCAATATTCGCCAAAAATTATAATATTGCTTGGTGTCATAATTGTATATAGTAGCCCCACTTTGAGATTTGCTCAATTAAGTTTAAGTTAAATTTAGTTAAATAAAATAAAATCAGATTAATTCTCTCAGGCAGATTGCATTTGTTACAAGTAACTAGCTCTTGAAGCTTAAGCTGATGTATTAAATAATTTTTATCAAACCACCCAAATACAGCTTAAATCTCAATGTTTCTAAAATTCTCTAGCTTAACTCATTCTAATGTTAAAATATGTATTAAAAAGTTTTGGCCTCAAAATTAAATATTTGTTACGTTAGCCCTAAAAGTGATAACGAAAATAAAATACCCAAATTCGGGACGTGAAAAATTAGTCAAGAATTTCCTTATAATTCTAATACTTTTGAGACTTCATTGAATTAATGAACGGTGCAGAGCTGGAAGGAACGAGACTTATTATCAAGTAGTCCTAGTCTAGAAGTTACTTTCGTTGAAGCACATTGAATTTTTGGTCATATTTTGGTGAAGGCCAAACAATCTTCAAGCTCCCTTCACTAAATTAATTTGCGAAGAAGGAAGAGTATATGGATAATCAGTGAGTTTTATATTATAAAGACTCCAACTAATAATATTTATGAAAACAAACTAAATTACTCACACACCAATTTTACACCAGTGGTCATGTTTTAATTATGAATATTCCTCATTATTTAACAGAATAGTTATTTATTATAACCACCGTAATTTATGAGTGTAATCTACTATTTACCAGTAGCTCTGAGTTGAAACAAGAGAACGACCACCAGAGTCTGTCACGCTGTTGCTTAACCGAAAATTAGAGATTTATCTATGTCAACCTCAAAGTACGGAAAAACGCTTCAAAAATTATTGTACACTCAGTAGTTAACAGTTTACTATATTCAATCAGCTAATATAGATTTAGCAAAGAAATAACTAAAGGAATGAATTATTGAATATCACATAATTCAATTCATTCTGAGATTAAATATCAGTATTAAACATTTGCCAGAATATACATAATATTTATAATATTAAATATTAGTTTTCACTTCAAATGTAACGTCAATAAAGGAATTGGTCAATAATTGAGAAATAAAAACTGAATGCTGAAGCCGAGAAATTTAAACAAAATAATAGAATAAACTGGACTCTCGTAGCAAAGCAAATGCATGATCGATCCCCGACGTAGTGCAGATTGTAATACAGAAATAATAACCAAGATAGAAATAAAGTGAACGTCATCTGGAGCACTGAGATGTCTCACGAATTAATGTTGCTAACATACATGTATGGCAAAAAGTGGAAGTTTTTACAAACGAACTATTTTCCAGATTTTACTACGGAATAACTCAGGCTCAAAGCGGCCCAGCAAGAGGCCCGAACGTTAAAATATAAAAACCTACTCAAAAAAGCTGAAAACGACTTCGTTCTTGATGGAGCAGAACTTTAATTCATGAATTTGGCACTTGTTGGTCACTAGCAAATCATAGCCAAGTTCAAACAAGTGCAAATAAACGAGCTTGGACGAGTTTAGCTAGATCCGTTACAAGTTTTATTTTACAATAAGTTGGCGGAAAGCAATTTCATTGTTGAGCAAGAAGAGAAGCTAAGGGTTAGAAAAATATAATAAACAGTGAAACAAGTTAAATAATACAAGTGGATGTACTGAAGCAATCGTAAACGTGAGAACGTGCTCGTATCACTCTTATGTCTATAAATATTTCGGCACATAATCAAAATTATAGTGAAACACAAATTATTAGCGTTATAATACGCAGTATAATTTTAAAGTGTCTTACGAATTAAATAATTTTTTTAATACTGTCACTCAAGAAACACGACTTCTAAACCATTTTCTTCAATCGTAGAATCTGCGCTTAGATCAGAATTTGATTTTGAATAAAATATTACAGGTGCTAATTATCGTCAACGAACCGACAATTTCGATTAAATACGTGGCTAATAAACTGGGCTGAACGCGGATCTCGTGACACTGGTAGTTTTAAAAAGTTTCATCAGCTTGAGTTACAAACTGGTTTTCTGAGTGCGTTGATAACTTTAATTATGAATTTAATGATATGCATGTTGAAGCCGATCTATACATCAAATAATGATAATATCAAATAATGATAAAATTATTTAAATAATATTCTCATTTCACAAATTGTATTTCAGCACCCATTTTAAGAATTGATATTTATGATGTCTAAACAATTCAATACTTAGATTTCGTTGATTATATTTACCCCTTTTGTTGACGAGTTTGTAATTTGTAGAGTTCCAACTGCATTATAATTTCCTACTATTTTTGCTCCAATATATAATGCATGACCTGTTATATTTGTATTTACAATTGTGACATTATTAGCTTAAAGCAGGGTTGTACCATTAAATTAACCCACAATTCCGCCAGCCCAACATTGAATATCCGCTTTGCACAATATAAGTATACTTTCACTGTTTGTATTAAACAGATAAACAGCTGCGTATGTTTAACCTATATAACTTCCTGAGAAAGAAATATTATTAAATTGTTATATGGCACTAATTCTCGAATTGGATATTGATGATTCTTTAATAGTAATATTATTACTGACTAACTATTTTCCAACAAAACCACCAGAATATGGCACAGATACATTAGCATTTGTATTAATAGTAATGTTATATAATTAAATATTTTACATAGTTACTGATGAAATAGATTATAATTCTCCTATTATAGTACCCGCGTGGGAATTCCATAATTACACGCTAAATACACTAACATTACTAGATTATATATTTATATCTTTAAAAGCTATTTTTGACTGAGAAGCAACAAACCCTATCACTGCTGCAGAAAACGCGTGATAAATTGTGCCGTTTGACTCGGTTTGGGACTGAACTATTATTATATTTTATATGATCCCGATGTTGCTAGCTTACCCACTTATTAATCCAGTTCTTACACCAACTATATTGGAATTATTAATACATATATGATTTATGACCCAATTAAAAGCTAATTATGAACCTACCAATGTCGAAACATTAATACCATAATTATTATTCATTTCCCACTGTATAATAAAATATGAAATATCAATATTACTTGAACTATGTGTTATTCCTATTGTGCCAATTTCATTAAATATGCCATTTAATGTATAGTAAAATACATTAACATTACATATTGTCAAAGTACCATCTACAGCTCCAATAGCGCCAAATTAACTGAAATTTGAATTAAGTGAGTTGATAGAATATTGGATGCAGACTTATTGAATAAATATAGTTTCAGTACTATTAATTTTTCCTAGAAGATAACCAGAGGCAAAAATATATTAAGTTTACCAAAAATCATTTTAATTAATGGATATTCCGATAATTTGTGTTAATGAATTATTGATGAAAGATATAATTCCTCCGAACTACATAAAATTAATATTATTGGATACTATATTCGAAATATTAACAGGGTTAAGTAATGTGCCAACACATATTTATATATTATTAATTTTTAAATGACTGTTACTAACTTTAGAAATCATGAAAGAAGAGCTATTTCCTGCTGTAAAAATTATAGGCTTAATAACAACTGAATTAATACTTACATTACTAGTTATAACGATTTATGCTATAAGCGCAATACATTATGTACTTATATAACTTCCACACACTTAATATCCTTTTATACTCAAAATATTTTATTACAATTAAACTAAATTAATAGAACCAGATGATATATTACTGAATGATAAATTTAGAATAAGATTGTTAATATAGCATTTAATAGAACTAGTTTATAAAATATTTAAATAGTTTCCATTACTTACAAGTATTTATGTTTAATCAAAAGAAATTATTGCCATTTACTGAATAACAACCTAAGTGCTAAATGTTAGTAGACTGCCGGAGTTAGTGAAGTTTATACTATTTAAACATATTTTAAAGTTTACATATTCTTATTAGTTTTTAAAAACAGTAAACGTCTAACTTATTGATTAAATATTTATAAATGCGTTCTATATTATTTCTTCAAAAACATAGCCACTATCGAAATTGGATGTGTTAACAGCATTAGTTACATCTTATATATTAAATTATTTAAATGTATAAGACTCTAAGTTGCATGTAAAAACTAACTCAGTTTCAGTACTATATTTAAGATACTAGAAACTATCTAGTTGTTGCTTTAGCAATTTGTTTACATTAATCAAGTTACTTATATTTGAGAACAAATCAATTTCAGCTTTTGAAAAATTTGACATAATATTTTATTCTAAAACATTATAATTCTATTATATATTTTATTATATTGTGGTTATGTTTGTGCTTATCTTTTCCTCTAGTTATGCTATATTCAATTATACATTAAATTCAAGATTTGAATAATTTGATATTATGTAATGTTCAAGATTAGACGAATTAGTAATCAAATTATTATTTAATTTTGTAGTGTTATCATAAATAGTTAGCTCCAATGCATTAAATGTAGACAACAATTTTTAGTTGATTAGCGTAGCATTATCATATATGCTTTAATCAAGTATTGAAAACATATTCTCTAAGATATTTTGTTATTTAGTATTGTTTGAAATAATTTGACATTCTAAATTATATATAGTACTTATAAGTGTTTAATTGATTCTGTCAATTTTAGTATTTACGTTTAAATCTAATAGATTTAAATTTTAACCTATTTAATTATCTAATTGTGTATAATTGTTTAAAATATATTATTCAATCTTTTCGTTAGCTTAATTAGATTAAAAATCCATTTATTCAATAATATATATAATATTTACACATGTAGAAACATTTAATACATATCCCTATTAACACTCGCAAATTTCACCGTTATATATAAATGGATTGTTACATATTATGGTATTATTTGTTGATATATCTGAATTTAATATATTAATCATACAGATCCCATAAGCGTAGCGTTTATCTTCTTAACATATAGTATTACATCGAGTTACTAATTAATTAGTGAATTTAATATTATCTAAATCGCCTTCTGTTATTATATTTTAATTACCACAAATATTAACAAAATTTGCGTAAATGTTTAATAATTATTATAGTTATGCAACAATAAATGAAGCAACTCCTTAAAACTAATGGCTTAAAATATTCACATATGAAAGTTAAAATTAATTTATCTGTAGATTAATATTAAATACTAAACCTGACGAGTGAGAACTATTAAATCTAGATTATATTGAGGTATTTTCAATTATAATATTTAAACTTGATTCATATAATACACCTGCAATATTATTACCTGAAGCAATAAATACTAACTCAGACTAAAATATATTAATTTCGCATTTCATGCAAATTAGAGCGCCATAATGAATCTTAAAGTTAATTGTGATATTAATAATGGATTGTTATATACTTTATTCATTTGAATTGAATCCGAATACTGCAAACGTGTGATCATTATTTATAATCGTTTAAATTATTGATTGCTTTACAGAATTCGTATTAATGAATATGTTGTAGAATTTATTTGATTAAGACATTGATATATTATTTTACATATTTATTTTATTTACTGCATTCAATTTCATACAATATTAATAATTTTAATTATTCAATAAAATATTTATATTACAGATGTTCATTTTATTTGTTTCAATTGTTTTAAAAATTACTATAGAAGCTAGCATTTTAAATATAATTATTATTAACTACTGTTAATGATCTTTGATCCAGCAACAATATCAGTTGAACTTACTAGAATAATCACTTATTGGCCTTCTGAATAGTTATCTCTATCGTTTTATGTACTCTGAGAATTTGGTAATTGTGTCAGAGTGATCAATTACTATAAAATCGGAATAGATTATTCAATGACGTACCGTATCATCAATAACTAAGCATAGTATGAAATATGTACTTATATAAATTTATATATCCCACTCACTTAACAGTCTGCTTCGTCTTTGTACAGGAACTGTGTAAGTTCACACGAATGATCATACACCCATGTACTTTTGGCGCACCTTCACAACCAACGACTCGGGTACAAGCATCCGGGGCGTAACGCGGCTGCTTCGTGCAAGCCGATCTATACGGGAATCCACCTGGGTCGTACCATCTGCGTTTCTAAGGAAGCAATGGAGCGGTTGTCGCTTTTCAATCCTGAAGGCTCGTTGATGGCATGCTTTTGATGGCCATACAGATCCTTTACGGCAGCTCAGCACTTTGAACCGGGGGATTTTACCTTCCGCAACCGATTTCGCTGAGCCACATCTAAGAAAGTTGGATGCGGCGAGGAACGAGAAGCGCAACCGTATAAACCCATCATCGATCACACTAAGCAAAGCTGGTATTTCAGCAATGCCACTTCAGCTCTTACGTCAAACGTCTTAGCTTAATCGTTCATATCTTATAAATTCATATAATTGTTATCAATATATCAATATATAAATTAATATTAAAAACCATAAGCCATTCACTGTACATTTTGAATACTCTCTACAATCTATCTTTGAGTAGTATTATTCAATACTATTATTATTATATAATTAATCTACAATTTACAGTTACAATTTTTTGTTTTGTTTTATGTTTGAGGTTTGATAAAAGGTAATAATACTGAATTCAAATTTGAATATATTTTACTAATTATTAATTAATATTTCAATTATTGTTGATACAGTTAGGTCATTATATATTTCAATTATTAAATCAAAACTCATTTTTTGTTAATATAACCATTAATGTATCAGTTTTTATAATTTTTTATTTGTAGTAAGTAAAATGTTAAAAAGACAAAGACGAAAAACATGTAATTAAATTATTACTACTAAAAGCTAGTATTAAATAAGTTATTATTTTTCTAGTATAAATTATTCATAAACAAGCGTAATAAAATTAAATATATTTACGCAATGTAATGTAATGTAGTAATTAATTACAGACTTACTTTATATTAAACAAAATTATTTGTAAGACATATGTGAATATTTTAAGCCATTAGTTAAGGAGTTGCTTCATTTATTGTTGCATAACTATAATAATTATTAAACATTTACGCAAATTTTGTTAATATTTGTGGTAATTAAAATATAATAACAGAAGGCGATTTAGATAATATTAAATTCACTAATTAATTAGTAACTCGATGTAATACTATATGTTAAGAAGATAAACGCTACGCTTATGGGATCTGTATGATTAATATATTAAATTCAGATATATCAACAAATAATACCATAATATGTAACAATCCATTTATATATAACGGTGAAATTTGCGAGTGTTAATAGGGATATGTATTAAATGTTTCTACATGTGTAAATATTATATATATTATTGAATAAATGGATTTTTAATCTAATTAAGCTAACGAAAAGATTGAATAATATATTTTAAACAATTATACACAATTAGATAATTAAATAGGTTAAAATTTAAATCTATTAGATTTAAACGTAAATACTAAAATTGACAGAATCAATTAAACACTTATAAGTACTATATATAATTTAGAATGTCAAATTATTTCAAACAATACTAAATAACAAAATATCTTAGAGAATATGTTTTCAATACTTGATTAAAGCATATATGATAATGCTACGCTAATCAACTAAAAATTGTTGTCTACATTTAATGCATTGGAGCTAACTATTTATGATAACACTACAAAATTAAATAATAATTTGATTACTAATTCGTCTAATCTTGAACATTACATAATATCAAATTATTCAAATCTTGAATTTAATGTATAATTGAATATAGCATAACTAGAGGAAAAGATAAGCACAAACATAACCACAATATAATAAAATATATAATAGAATTATAATGTTTTAGAATAAAATATTATGTCAAATTTTTCAAAAGCTGAAATTGATTTGTTCTCAAATATAAGTAACTTGATTAATGTAAACAAATTGCTAAAGCAACAACTAGATAGTTTCTAGTATCTTAAATATAGTACTGAAACTGAGTTAGTTTTTACATGCAACTTAGAGTCTTATACATTTAAATAATTTAATATATAAGATGTAACTAATGCTGTTAACACATCCAATTTCGATAGTGGCTATGTTTTTGAAGAAATAATATAGAACGCATTTATAAATATTTAATCAATAAGTTAGACGTTTACTGTTTTTAAAAACTAATAAGAATATGTAAACTTTAAAATATGTTTAAATAGTATAAACTTCACTAACTCCGGCAGTCTACTAACATTTAGCACTTAGGTTGTTATTCAGTAAATGGCAATAATTTCTTTTGATTAAACATAAATACTTGTAAGTAATGGAAACTATTTAAATATTTTATAAACTAGTTCTATTAAATGCTATATTAACAATCTTATTCTAAATTTATCATTCAGTAATATATCATCTGGTTCTATTAATTTAGTTTAATTGTAATAAAATATTTTGAGTATAAAAGGATATTAAGTGTGTGGAAGTTATATAAGTACATAATGTATTGCGCTTATAGCATAAATCGTTATAACTAGTAATGTAAGTATTAATTCAGTTGTTATTAAGCCTATAATTTTTACAGCAGGAAATAGCTCTTCTTTCATGATTTCTAAAGTTAGTAACAGTCATTTAAAAATTAATAATATATAAATATGTGTTGGCACATTACTTAACCCTGTTAATATTTCGAATATAGTATCCAATAATATTAATTTTATGTAGTTCGGAGGAATTATATCTTTCATCAATAATTCATTAACACAAATTATCGGAATATCCATTAATTAAAATGATTTTTGGTAAACTTAATATATTTTTGCCTCTGGTTATCTTCTAGGAAAAATTAATAGTACTGAAACTATATTTATTCAATAAGTCTGCATCCAATATTCTATCAACTCACTTAATTCAAATTTCAGTTAATTTGGCGCTATTGGAGCTGTAGATGGTACTTTGACAATATGTAATGTTAATGTATTTTACTATACATTAAATGGCATATTTAATGAAATTGGCACAATAGGAATAACACATAGTTCAAGTAATATTGATATTTCATATTTTATTATACAGTGGGAAATGAATAATAATTATGGTATTAATGTTTCGACATTGGTAGGTTCATAATTAGCTTTTAATTGGGTCATAAATCATATATGTATTAATAATTCCAATATAGTTGGTGTAAGAACTGGATTAATAAGTGGGTAAGCTAGCAACATCGGGATCATATAAAATATTATAATAGTTCAGTCCCAAACCGAGTCAAACGGCACAATTTATCACGCGTTTTCTGCAGCAGTGATAGGGTTTGTTGCTTCTCAGTCAAAAATAGCTTTTAAAGATATAAATATATAATCTAGTAATGTTAGTGTATTTAGCGTGTAATTATGGAATTCCCACGCGGGTACTATAATAGGAGAATTATAATCTATTTCATCAGTAACTATGTAAAATATTTAATTATATAACATTACTATTAATACAAATGCTAATGTATTTGTGCCATATTCTGGTGGTTTTGTTGGAAAATAGTTAGTCAGTAATAATATTACTATTAAAGAATCATCAATATCCAATTCGAGAATTAGTGCCATATAACAATTTAATAATATTTCTTTCTCAGGAAGTTATATAGGTTAAACATACGCAGCTGTTTATCTGTTTAATACAAACAGTGAAAGTATACTTATATTGTGCAAAGCGGATATTCAATGTTGGGCTGGCGGAATTGTGGGTTAATTTAATGGTACAACCCTGCTTTAAGCTAATAATGTCACAATTGTAAATACATATATAACAGGTCATGCATTATATATTGGAGCAAAAAGAAGCACCGATTGGTAAGCTGGACATGAATAAATTTGCTCCTCTGGCAGACCTGGGAGAAGATAACGATAAAAGCGAAAAAGAACCTATCAAAAAATTCTTATTCCAACAAAACAAATGGAATAACTCTCACGTCTCATAAAGTGACAGCTACACATTCACATCCCAGATGGGCGAAAACAGAAGAAGGAAGAGCAACCATCAAAAAGCCAATTCATCGGCAAGGCAAATAAATCGGCAAAACAAGTTCGCGTCACTGAACTCAGAGGACTCCAGCTCAAATAGTGGAAACTTCTCGCACTACTAAGAGCAGCCGCATAAGAAGGAATAAAATACTCATCGAACCGACCATCGGAAGCCTGATAAAGTGGACTACAGTGCTATATCGGAAGCCTCTGAAGCACTTCAATCTCTGATCCAATCATGCTCAAGTTCAATGAAGAAGTCCTTCAAACAAAACAACCAATCTTTCAGATCACAAAAAAACTGAACACAACAAGAAAAACAAGCAAAACAACCAGAGCAACACGGAATAAAGCAAACCAAAAGGCTCTCAACAAAACCAAAGCAAGAAGAATTAAATTAAAGAACTCGTCAAATCATTTAACAAAATTCTTAACGGTAACCAAAAACCAAAAGGAAACTCATTCACTGGATAACAGAATCACAACAGCTCCATAAAATAACGAGCAACAACTGATCAAAATCCATACATCTACATCAAATAATGTGAGATGAACAACTGCTTCGATCGCAAACAACAAAACAAAAACAATGATGCTTACAAGAAAAACTGGAAAAAACACTCTTGGAACCAAGCAGACGTAGTCTAAAAGCTAACGAAAGTTTTACAAAAAACTCTGAAACAACAAGGCAACTACTTCAATCGAAACAACAACAAATTCAACAACAACTAAGGGAAACTGTTCAACTCCCTAAACGAATACAGATACGATGATGTTAAATCAAAACGCAACGATGACTCATTCATGTACGTCAAAATACCAATAGGCTAGACCAACTTCAGCAAGCAAAACAAAGGAGGAAACAAGTCGTTTGGAGGTTATAAGTAAGGAAACTTCAACCAAAAATTCATATGAGGAGCTAGGCAGCTGTCATATTGACTAAATAATTGCTATCTGAACTGGCTCCGTGAGGGGCCATGATAACTGAATCGTGTACCGAAAAACTGATAGATTAAAAGTATAAGCAAACATTGAAGAAGCAAATTGAAGAGAAAAATTGAATCACTAGATTGATTATTAAAGTAGAAGAAAATATTCTGCCATCTAACGATGGTATTTTATAGCGTGTGTGTAGAGGCACATGTTATGAGCTAAGATAGCTCTCAGTTACGCGTGTGGAAATGGGGATTTCGGATGCTGAGTGAGGACTATATTGGAGCAAAAATAGTAGGAAATTATAATGCAGTTGGAACTCTACAAATTACAAACTCGTCAACAAAAGGGGTAAATATAATCAACGAAATCTAAGTATTGAATTGTTTAGACATCATAAATATCAATTCTTAAAATGGGTGCTGAAATACAATTTGTGAAATGAGAATATTATTTAAATAATTTTATCATTATTTGATATTATCATTATTTGATGTATAGATCGGCTTCAACATGCATATCATTAAATTCATAATTAAAGTTATCAACGCACTCAGAAAACCAGTTTGTAACTCAAGCTGATGAAACTTTTTAAAACTACCAGTGTCACGAGATCCGCGTTCAGCCCAGTTTATTAGCCACGTATTTAATCGAAATTGTCGGTTCGTTGACGATAATTAGCACCTGTAATATTTTATTCAAAATCAAATTCTGATCTAAGCGCAGATTCTACGATATGTAGCGGTTGAACGCAACGCTGCCCACATGAATCGCGCTGTCAAAAACGCACAGGTACCTACACCTGCACGTACCCACCTCAATGCTTTATTATTAACTAATGCACGAGTGGAGCAGCTACACAGCACTCTGGATTTAACTCCGATCCATATTCTTGCACTTGGTGCGCAAAGTAAACAGCGACGGGAGCAAATCGGAGATCTCAGCGCTAAAATGACGCGTCAGCTTGCTGAAAAACTTCTACGAATGCGATGTTATTTACTTATACGTTTTGGAAGCAATATGATTGGCCATTTACGACGGACTCATCAAGTAATCGGTTTTAAGGCACTCCAAATACTGCGCATACTCGCTATCAGTCCACTTATTAGACTGCACTTAGATATTTACCGGAATTTAACTCAACGCATTCCAATTCGTAGGACTTCGCAATAGCTTGTTAAGTTTGGTATTGATCAGCTCTTAGTTTTTCCAATTATTGTATTTTCAAGAAAATTAATTCTTAAATATCAAGTTATTTGCTTAGTATATATTTTACTTATTAATCGGAAACCTATACTAAAATAGAAATAGATTGTCAAGAACGTGTTTAATATTTTTATTTTATTACTAACTGTATTAACTTGTCTTTATTATCATTTATTATAACATTAAAGTATAATTGTAATAAGTAAGATATATAATGATTTGTACGTAAACAACTTTACACCAACCGTTCGCATACGAACCATAATTAGAATGCAGCTCTTCCAGTCGAACTATTTGCCGCTGCTCCGAACGTGCTCTTCTTTCTCCGAGTTCGAGTCTCTGATTAATTTGTCCAGTCAATAATTGAACGTGAAGCCACGTCAAATTATCAGTTTGTTTCAACTTTCCGTTCATTTTCAGGTTAAATGTGAAATTGTGGATTATGCGAAGGAGCACAGCTACATTAACTCAGTTTAACTATTTAAGTAAATTCAAAGCAAATTCCCGAATAATCAACCAGAAAGTATTTATCTGGCGGTGAAAGAAGCACAGTAGGAGGTTGAAACACCACTAGTGCTGTTCTCAACGGAGATCACACAGAAGTACGCGGACAATGAGCCAGACTGGTACGAGTATATGTGGTTCTAGGAGAATGAGCCGTTGTGAGTCAATAATTTTTTGTTATATGTGGGATAATCAATGATTTTAAATATAGACTACAGTTACTGTAGTACAGTATAAGTAAAAGATTTGGAGACGTAAATTGTATTAAAAATGTAGAAATTAAAATTCATATTATTATACTAGTATTTCCGTCGATTAATGTATTGAGTTAATGTATTGTATTTGTCTTTAGACTTTCAAATCTATCTAACTCAACTTACTAAAAGTGACTTTTATGAATGGTTTCTGATACACTTCAACATTGAATGACACTTGTATACTTTTCATTTTTTAACACAAATTCAAATAGAATATGAGATTTTTTGTTTTTATTAAATGATGAATGAAATCGTATTTATACTTGTGTTTATTCATATATCATTTAACACTTCAAATGAACCGAGGTTACAAAACAATTCTGGCTCCTCTTAAGCTAAATAGGTCATCCATTAAACCACGTGTTGATAAATTTAGGAATTGTTCGTTGAACAACATACAAACATTGTGTTCACTTGATACCTACGAGGAATTGGAGTGCATTGTTGACGTGCACCAGTAATCAAATAAACTGATAAGCTAAAGCGTGTGTGATAACTTCGCACAGAGCTCCTTCTCTGGGAGCAACAGCAGTTTACTTGAAGACGAAAACGACTTCGACGCGAAAGAACTCTTCAACCTTTTGGACCTCCTGTGAGTTTTAGTTTATTCTGCTTCTATGCGCTTAATACTGAACTTGGTAACGACCAGATTGGAACTCACTTAGAAGATGAATTCGTCAGAATATTTGGAACCTCTGTTGATTTTATTTTGTAAGGATGATATTTGGTTAGATAAATGCTTCTTATTGATTTGATCATAGAAAAAGGCGTAATTTACGTGATGCATTAATTGTTTTTACTTGGTTATTATAAAATACCGATATATTTATATCATATTGTTGGTTTGTTGTTGTTGAGTCATATTATTTGAACACTTTTGTTTAGTGTTAGAAAGAGTCTTAGAGAGTGTTAGAAACAGTAGTTTATCATATTTTGATATGAATCTAATTCGATTATATTAATTGGGAAGAAGTTCCCACCTCCAATATGAGAACATAAATTAATTTAACAATAATGGGAAGCTAGAATTCTAATAAAAATGTTATATTATAGGACTTTGTTTAAAAATATAATTTAAATGGTGAACCCATATAATAGTTTAATATTCTTAAAATTATTAAAGACATTCCTATTATGTTCAAAATTAATTATATTGAAACTAACTTCGAACACGTTGACACATTTAAAACAGTAATGTCTGAATCAAATGTTGTTATCATTTGTTTTGACTCTTCATAACAAGAAACAGTAGATAAAGTTCAATATTATATCCCTCTGTTAAGAATGACAAAACAATAAATTCTGATTGTTGACACGTCTAGTTCGTTTTAACAATAGAATGTACAATTAGTTTTGTATGTCAAAGAATTATTGGAGGAGTTTTAAATACAAACGATAGAAAAATAGAATATTGTTGAAAAAATTGTAGAATACAATATGAAATGAAGTATACATTATTTTTATTTGCTAAATATTAATATATAACCTCAATAACTTATAGAATGTTCGGAACCTTCCTCTTAAGCAGATGCTTCTTTTCTAATTTAAACAATACCTTCTCCGTTATAATAGTAAGCTTCTGTTGCCTCGCCGTTTCTGGCTCTAATCCATTATTTTTCTATTTAATAATCACCAGCTAATTTCTTTTCTATTTTTGGCCATAACCAATTTATGAAAATAGTATCTCCAACAAATTAGTGTTTAAGAGCTTCTGATCTTATCGCATAACTAACAACTGATGATCCATTTGTATTTTGTTCTTATTCCTTCACATTTTTAAGATATGTTTTAATCTTTTTATATCTCCTAATTACATAATTTCTCAATTTTATTTAAAAAGTTAAATATGCAACTAAAGAAATAACAGCCAAGATACTAAAAACTGTTTATACAAAGGCTTATTTTCTAAGTTTAAAATTAAAACTAATTCTGCAACCCAAGCTAAGGTTAGGTTTGTTAGTTGATTTAACAAGAATACTATCATTATCTACACTGAATTGAAGACTTTGAGTAAATTCAGCAATATCATCCTTATCGTTGTTGATTTTATCAATCAGCAGATCTTTATCTTGTTAGCTGAGAATTTGGAAAGCGCTAATATTTAGTAATTAATAATTCTTGTTTTATTCTTCAAATAAGGATTGTGCTTATTAGTTAGCAACTTTGCGTAGTTCAGAGCATTTAAATTAGCCTTCATAATTTAATATTTCTTCTTCAATAGTGTGCATGAGACTAACCAAGTGTTTCCTTTATATTTTATTTCTTCCACATATTAAAGTCTTGTGGAGCGTGTAGTTTACATTATTCGCTGTGAATGCATCAGTTTCAAATTATTTGTTAAGCATAACGTGTATTTTACGGTTCAAATTTACTTTATTATTATGGTGTTTGAGCCCAAAATCAGTTTTTGCCTTGAATTTGTTGACCTTCTTGAGAGTGAAAGTTGGTTCGCACCCAATTATCGTGTTGTTGATGCAAATAGCTCTTGATGGACAGTTTTGTTACAATAACGAATATGATGTAGACTTGTTTACATACGACTTTGGTAAAAAGAATGATATTATTTTTATTGGAGTTTTAGAGAGGGGAATTATTTTGTTTTGACGGAGGGCGACAGAAACTATGATTGAAAATAGCATTGCTAATGATAGTATAACAGCTGAAATTATACCACACGTTTGCTTTGAAATAGATATGGTGTGATACAGACTTATTTACCTGTTAATGAATGAGGGCTTTTTGTAAGTAGGTATTGGTCTACGTACTTATTGAACTGGCGGCTTAGCCAAATCTTGCAGCTTTAATGGGCTCTTGGCAACACGGCTAACAACAGGTGCTTCCTTTTCCTTGCTTAAATTCACCTCTGGTGAGAAGTGAACGGACTTTTTAATTTTCTTAACTTCTTAATCATCAGCAAGCCCATCCGCGTTTTCCTTGAAGGTGTTTATTTCAGTGAACTTCAGGTGGTCATCAAATTCGTTCGTTATTGAGTAGTTTTTGGTCTTTAAAATTGACTCCTGCGGAATATAATTTGACTAAACGAACTGCTCAAGTATATCAGATTACCTGATCACAGATTGAGGAGTTTTCTCAAAATCTATGTTGGCCTTTAATTATTTTGGAGGTGAAGTATGCTAATCCAATAGATTATTCTCCTTTTGAAGTTATGCAACATATGCAGCATTGCTTACTGGAAGCACACCAGTAATTTAGAATGCAGTTTGAGTCAAATCATAATTTGGTTGAGGTCTAGTTTCTTCTTGAACCTACTTAGCAAAATTGTTAATAACAGTTACTTAAACTGGCGGAGTTTCTGGAATTTCAATTTTTTACGTTTTTGGCTCGTCAAAATCATCTTGCTTTAGCTCCTATGTATTGCTTTGTTAACTTTACTAATATTATTCACGTGCTTTAGTAAATGCCTCAATTTGGTCTTTTTTAGGACCTACTACTTATTATCCGCCAAATATACCAATAGCTTGCTTTAACTACTATATGGTTAGTTTAGCAGGATCAACATTGATAAAGTCTTCCTATGACATTAAAGTGAAAATAAAAGACATAAAATTTAATTATTTTAATATAATAAGCTCCTAATTCTTTTCCGCTTTACAAATGCAAAGACAGACGTTTAATAGTCCAAATCGCGTTTAATCTATAACTCCATTACCTGAATCACCTACTAAGCATTCTCCTATGAAAAAGGTTAGACTTTTTGGGGGCTCACCCAAGTATCGCATCCTTAAATCTGGTGATATAAGCTAATATTGTAGAAAAGACTACTACGATTCATCAACAGTTAGTTTGCCACCATTGAAGATCAATCAGTCTGTGCGATTTAAAGAAGAGTTGGTACCTGTTATATAGCAAACTAAACAATTTGAGCATATTGTTGTTTGGAAGCCAAAATGAATACGTTATTTAACACAAGATAACACAGGGTAATACAATCATCATTATAGCATAATAATAAATTGCAGCTTCTTGCATAATTGCATTTATTTCAGAGAATGATTGAGTTTGAGTAATTTGTAGTGTATCTTAGTAATGCGGTTATCTTTATTATTTCAATGCAATATACTGTACACATTTTCAATATTTCATTGATTGCATTATTTGCAACTAAGTTTGGATTTGTGAATTGTCATGCTGATTTATGAAATGAGCCTTAGTATTGATAAAATTCAGTTAAATGAATTCATTTTGTATTGTACACATTTTCATCCGTGTATCTTCGATATCTTCAGATATTTAAAAATACATTCATATACTTGTAATTCATTTTGCAACTATTATTTACCATTCTTTTGTAAAATAATTTTTACACTTCAATATCTAATGATTAAGCAGCAGCTCTTGGATCTTCTGCAGGCGCAGCATAATTTAATTCGAAAGCTAGATTCGCTTTTGCCCCACTCCACCACCAATTAGAACCTTTAAAACGTATTCTGGACGTAAAGTGAGCATAACCAGTTCATATTTTTGGTGAACAAATTTGGAAAGAACAAAATCTCGGAGATCGCGCGGAACATTCCCGGAAAGAACAAAAAACAAGTTGCAACTCACTCCCAAAAGTTCTTCAACAAATTAAAAATGAACGCCCAAAAATAATATTTTGGGAAAGAAAACGAGGACGAAAATGTTCTCAAATACCTCGAGAAAAACGGGCTGAAGGGAATCGGGCTCAAATAAGTTCTGATGCAGCTTTAAATGTGAAAGTATTATTTGAATAAATATGCGATTGTTTATATATTATAAATATCGACATTTGATTATGTTTACACGTAACTTTTGGAATGAAAAGCTAAATTAATTAATTACTATGCAATATAGATAACCATATTTATAGTTTCCTCCAGCGTTGCGTATTTAGCGAGTTATAGTAGTTCATATATTTAAAAAGTGGCTACTTCGAGCGTCTTGTTCGGTCCAAACCGTATCGGGAATTTTTTAATTGATACTATAGATAATATAATAATATATACAGATAATATAATAATATATATATATTATCATAAAAACATCAATCATTTTTGGACCTTTTTTAACTCATCAATACCTTCCTCCAGCACACTAGTATAAATTACTAGAATAAATTTTGATTTAAAATGTAACGAAGTTAATTGTTATTCAGTCTTAAGACTAATTATTATATTTCATCTTTTTATTACTACATTACCTTTGTAAGGGAGGTGCTATTTCGCTCACAGTCAACTCACTTATAAGGGAGTTCTGTATGATGGAACTAAAGCAAGTGATCAATAACATGCGTTTTTACCCCATAAATCATTCAAATTCGACATTTTCCAAAGATACATTTTGGATATATTTTTGCTTATAAGGGAGTTGAAAATGGTAACTCCCTTAAAAGCAAGGTTATGTAGTATTTAGTTAGTCAAGTGAGCCGATATATATTTTTTGTTACCTAATTAGTACCTGATTTTTAACATTTAAATGAAAAATAATGAATAGTAATGAAATACAAAAAAATTAGAAATATACGATAAAAAATTATTTTGCTCCCCCATTGTGTTTAAAATATCGCATTGCCACAAATTGTACTGCAAATTAGATAAGGTGCTAATTATTAATTTGGCACGACTTCGAAATCAATATGAAGATCATTTATGAACTCTACTACCTACTTCTTTCCATTAATTTAGAGAACAAACTGAAGAAAAGATTAGAGAATAAACACCCAACTTCTCCAACACCCAATAACTTCACTTCAAATTGGACTTTTGCTAAAATTAAAAAATGTTTTTGATAAACCTAATATTTTTCATTTTTTCACATATTTTTTCACCATAAATTAAGTAAAATATATATCGGCTCACTCTTTTGGTACATCTTAATAACATCCACTCAATAATCAATTAATCACAGGAACATTTAAAAATAAGTAAAACGTTCTTGTGTTTTCATTATTATATTTGTAATAGTTGATATAGTTAAGTGAGCTATTTTATTATTTGAACAAAACTCAAAATAATAATGTCTTTATCCAGAGTTATTTATTACTTTTTGGTTTAAAAAAATTAGTAACTATGAGCAACATTGTTCCATATTAATAATTATACGTTATCGTATTTTATATCTTTATAATTAATGACACATATGAGATTCATTAAGAATTAAATAAATTATATCTTAAAATGTTTCAAATAGCTTTTATAAATAAGGTAACAGCATTTCATTAGCGTTTTATAATTCACACTGTTTAAATCGTTATTATTCGTTATTCTTATTTACATTCAGAAATGTAAGGGTTAGACGTACATAGGTATAATAGAATACATATATATTAGACAAATACGTAAAACTTTATAATTAGATTTACACTACTTAAGATTTATTTATAATAATTGTTATTTGAGATAATACTAAATACCAATTTGCCTTCCACTTCTATATTAATGTAAATTCCTCATTTAAATATCAAGTTTATAACAAAAAATAATTAAGTCATGTGTGATTAGTTTACTATACTTGATAAATTTCATGAATCAAACAGAACTACATCATATAAAATATAATATTAATAAATGAACTGTGTTTTACTTATTGTTGACAACACCTAAACTTCTATTAATTAACTAAATATTTTGCAAAAACTAGAAGCATAAGATAGTTTTATCAAATTATTATAATGTTTTGCAGTTTAATCTGTAAATTATTAAAAACTATCAAAACAACATGTTAAAAAATACAAAAATTTACTTTAATCCAACAAAATATTTGTAATTAGCGAATATCCTGATTATAATCCGATATCTAATTAAATATTTACAACTAATAATTAAAGATGTTCTGCAAGTTTTTCTACTGAATCGTTTTAAAGCCCATAACAAGAAGATATGTACTAAATATTTTGTTTATTTAAAAATATTCTTGAGTCTATATAAGATATTAATAAATATGGCGTTTATCTTCAAAATATTTAACCAAAATCAATATTAACAAATGGTTAAGATTTTAAAATATACAGTTTTTGGAACTTAGTATACTAACCTGAAATATCAAAATATATAATAGACCCATTGATAGAAAACTAATCAATTGGTAAACCATATAGTGTTTCAAAATTTTCAGCTTACAAATTTGATAATGTAGAAGGGTATCAATTATGTGAACCTAGTGTGAAGTGTATAATATAGGAGCTATTATTTATTATGTACTTACTGACCGTGTTTTAGAATAGAATGGAAAAGCGTAACTATTTGCTGAATCTCTTAAAACTTTTGGACCTTTAGTAACAGATTTAATATGTGGTATGACACACCCTGATTGTGGATTGCGATATACTATTAAAACAGCTCTTTGTCATCCTGTATTCAATTATTTTTCACCTAATAACTAATAATATATTCCTAATCTAACATGGTTAGATGTATTATCTACATAAAGTATATATAAGTAATGGCTTATAGATGAATATGAAACGTTTCCTGAAGAAGTAACTTCAAATTATGGTTCAAACTCAATAATTGATATTATTAAGCAATTGAAATTGTTAATCCCATTCTTTTAAAATAACTACTTCAAAATTGCTGAAAAAATATAACGAAAATAAATTAATAATCGATCGCAGAGTTAATGCAATATTAAAAAATATGATAGTTCTAAATCTATTTTCACTAACTCCAATAAATCAAAAATTTCTCATTTCTAAATTTCTCCAAATAATTTCTAATATCAATAAAATGAAGCATTGAAACAACGAAAAGCGTTATTAAATAATTATGTTTTTGGATATCTTCGTAATAGCAAATCAGCAATGCAGTATAATGTGGATATTTAAGTGTTACTATCAACTCGTGGTTTTACAGGAAGTCATAATATATAAGAATTATCAATTATATCAGAAATTTCGTCAGATATTGAAGCTAATCAATCTGAATATTAAAATACTTATAAAAACGATTTTCTAGAGTTAATTGATGATGATTTTCTTAAATGTGATATTTTAGACGTTGAACAAGTATTATCAAATGATTTAACAGATGTAAGCATTGATATTTGATAAATTATCAAGTTTATTAAGTTATCAATACACTTATGGTAACTTACAGTAATTGTATGATTAAATGATTATAAATGTTATATTAATAAAGTATTTATAAATACATGTAATTTGCTGGGCTTTATAGCTGGTTATTAACCTTGGAACTTGTTCGTCCTGTTCGGCTGGAACCATTTTCGATTGTAATAAATGTGTTTGCGAATCATTTGGGTTTGTTGGTTCAGATCCAAGTCAATGTTTGAATTGTTGATGGGATCTAAATTCAATGTGAATGAATGAGTGCCACGAGTAAGCTGGTTTTGTCGGAAGTGATTCAGGTGCGTGCTCTGATTGCTGTTATAATTCTTAAATTGTTCTCAACTCAGAGTGCGTGCTCTGCTCCTCTGTTGACAGCTATTCTTTGTATGAAATTAAAAACAACTGCATTTGTCAGCCTGAATATTAAAATATAACACTGCACTTGCAAGAAGAACTCTGCGAATCAAGCGGTTGCAATTGTCTGCGTTCCAGTTGTAATTATCGTTTTCGCCGTAATTATCAAAAAGAAGAAAATGCGAAGAAAGAGGCGCAAAACGATAATTCTGGTAGAGAAATTCAGGTCTCACAAATCACTGTTCCTTAAATAGCCGATGTTGTTCAATGAGTGAAAGGAAAATGAATGAGGTTTTAATTAGTTTAGATTGCCAATTATTAATATACAAGTTTTTTGCCATTGTTTTGTCTTATATCATGTGTTGAAGCGGAAATACATTATTGTTTATATAAACTTGAATATATGGTTGAAAATTCACTCCAAATACACACAAATGTTAAATGTCTTAACTTTTATAATATTTTGAGTTCAAAATCGTAAATACTGAGTAAATTATCTTCAATGCATTTTCAGACGTTAATTTAATGACAAATATTCTGATTTTTTTAATCAGTTTAAGTTAATGAATTTTTCAAATAATCAATACTGAGATTTACTCTAATTAATTAATAATTCATTCATTTTTTATTTAAACGTACTTTTAATACAAAAATAGACTTCAAATGTCGATATAGTACACAAACCAACTAAATATACTATGGTTGTAAATGAATGAAAAATAACATCATTTTACATCATATAAATAGTACTAAACACTGTATACACAGTATATATATAAATTTATAAAACTTTACACTAAATCACAACTTCATTTTTTCTTTTCATGTGTTTTATTATTTCTTTTGCCAACGTTAAAGCTATAATATAAATTAACGCTCAACAATTTTATTTTATATGTATCATAAATTTTATAAATTTAGAACAGTTATAAATTTATGTGTACATTCTATTATTTAACCGTAAAATGCATATCTCTATTAAAATAATTTCCGTTGTGATTCACATGTACCTATTTTTGAAATGAATCATTGTATCCGTTACAAAACAATACTTAAACTTCAGTAATTTTCACATTTGTAATGTTTTATACCCCGCTCCAATGACCAACCGAATCTACATCCAACAACTCTTAGAGATAAAATTCCAGTAAGAGCAGCTCATGAATAAACTCGATTCAATTATAAACGAGGCTAAACCAATTCCAATTCAAAACTGGACAGAAGAAGAACACAGTTTATTCGTTTAGTGCGTTAACAAACTAGGAAAGACTAGAAACGCTGAAATAGCCAGAAGAATCTAAAATAAAACTGCTACTCAGGTCGCATCTCACTCGTAAAAGTTCTTCCTTAAGCTTAAGCAGTGGGTACATAAGAACATCAACTTCACAGATTTAAATGCAAATATTTAAATTGGTTAATACTTAGCTGATCAAGGATTGGAAGGTGAAGGGCTCAAACAAGCCATGATAGCAATAGTTGATCTTAACTAATGATGTGTTTTATGATACAATAATTTAAATATTTATATCAATATGAATTTATCAAATAAAATCATTTATGTTAACCTTGATACAAATATGTAATACAATTAATAAATAATTAATAAATAGTAGTATATGGTATTACACTCACAAATCAAAATCAAAAATTGTAAATACTGCATCGTACTCTAATTCTTGAGTGTAATATTCCTTTTATCTTTTATTTTGTTATTCTTTCTAACTTTCACTGTGTTCTGGAGAATCCTTGCTAATATTAACATAAATATTATTAGATTTGTACTTAAACATGTAATTAACTTACTAATAAACAGTTTAATAGTGTAAATTAATTCTTGGTTATTAATTTTTAAGATAATCAATTATCTTAATAGCAGTCTCCTATACACCTTATTACTTTTATTGTTGTTTTACATACTACTTAATTAAATCACGATGTGGTTTGATATCATCATAAAACTACTTACTCCATGTATTATGGTAGAAATCATGAATCTTTTTTGGAGTAACCTACAGTATTTCGGACATATCTTTCCACAAATAAAATTAAGAACCTTATTATCTAGTTAAAAATTCATGGTGTGCTTCATATATGTCCTTACATTGTATTTTTAATTTTAGGTTCACCACACTTACAAATGCGTCAGAAAACATTTATCTGAATTAGTTTGTCATATGTGAAGTGGCGCATTGCTTATAATATAATAGTTTAATACCTAAATACTTACATATTTAATTATTTAAAAATGTAAGTATTTATAAATAACTTTCACTATATAATAAATAAAAACACAAAAATATTATCTATAACGTTGTTACAGATATATAGACATAACTAGATTTACCGTCTTAAAGCTGTAATAATTTTGTATTCAGTTAGTGTGTCAAATCAATTCAGTATATTAATGTGTTATATATCAAAGTAATACCATATCCACTGAATATAATAATTGCACTCATAAATTACATTGAGTACACTCTCTATATCAATTTTTACATTTGTAAAAGTAATCTTGAAACATCTAAAAAGGCATATTACCTATTTCTTAATCATGTATCTGTAATATTTCAGAGTCTTGTATCTCAAATCACCTAGTTAAACAAATCTAATCTAAATTTTACAAATGTACATGTAATTATTTAATAATATTTTCATATTTATTTTAAACATTTATCTATTATTATCAGTATAATTAAATACAAAGTGCTACAATGTAGTGATACAATAAACTCCACATCATTGGAAGTTTCAATTTGGATTATTAACATTAATATTTAAAATATATGATTCAATTCCTTTTTTAAATTCTATTTTCTCCATTGTAATTAATTTTATTATGATAAATTTGATAGTATCAAATTGATACATCATTTTCTGTTCGTGTTGTTTTCTCAACTTTTTAACAACTGTTTTACTTGTTGTAGAATTGATAAAGTAGAATAAATATAATTTTTAATAATTTTGTCTACCTGATTAACCCGCCTCACTTCAGCACCGCCAGCACGTGTTCGAGCCCCATTCCCTTCATTTCTTGGAAGTAAACGTCCAGGTCCGCGACGTCGCCCAGAATTTTGTTCAGGATCCCAAAGCAGTTCACGGTGAACGAATACATCAGTTGCAACCCGTTAATCTCCGTTACCCCGAACAGTTTTGGAGCCGTTTCGTTCACAAACACCTGAAACTAACGAATCGACTACTAGTACAGATTCGACAAACTGGTATTTTATAATTGCTTAAGGGTTAAGAGAAAATGAGCAGCCCTGAAACTGAGCGCGATTGACGTCGGAAGGAGCGTTTTCGCAATCTGGTCCGTGCAGTCCCTGAACGCGCTGAATAAAGAGAAATCGGAAGACGAAAGCTCGGGTTATTGCTCGTTTAACTACAGCGCGAAGTGCGAAATCTGTTAGTCAACCTCCTTCGCGTAGGAAGGAGAACAACTCGCGAATATGTGCTTGTAAAGAAGTAATAACTTGTAGCCAACATGCATCTGCGAAGTCTGAATAATGCGCAACAACTCAACATCTGTGATCTCCTCCATCAACTACTTTGTAAACGCGTAGAAATTACAACAACCCACGAAATCAAACTACTCAATCAACTTCAAACACGTTAACTTCAAACCATCATACACCGGATCGAACTTCACCTTCAACTTCATCGTAAACACATTCTAATAATCAGTCTTTTACTCAGTCACAAACTCGCCCACCTTCCTTATCACAAAGGCAAGCAAATGCTCTGGATAATAACGCTACTCAAAGAACTATTTTGATATTCTGCAAGACTTCTACGAAAATAAATTACTAATCTTAAGAGAAACAGGTTAAGATACAAAATCTGTAAATTTATCACGGTCGTTGTGAGTATGATTGAACAACACTGAATTCATGTAAATTTCTGTTAGTTTATACTAATCGAACTACATCCCAAAATAAGAATCAGTGAAATACTTACTTTACGCTAATTAAACACACCCACTATCATACTAAAACCTTTTCGTTCCTGGCTAAAACAAAGGCATAAACAAATTAAATTCAGTAACATCTTTTTTCATTTCAATGACATTCACAGGATAGGCATAAATAAAGTTGGCTTTATTCAACTCATCAATATAATCTTAAAATTATCTAACTTTGGTTTATAGATTTTCATTGTAAATATTTTAAACGTTGTTGTAAAGATTATTATTAATTTTATGTCCAAGCATCTTGGCAAACAGTATTTATTTTGAATATTTAGCCAAATGTTTGAGATCTAATGATTCACAAAGTTAAGCACTAAAATAATCAAATATAATTTTCTAAGCTTTAGTAAGAAGCTAAAATTCAGCACCACGATCTTCAGTTGAGTTAATGTATTTTTAATATAGTGTTGGAAAATTAGGTTCATTTATAACAACCATTAACTCATCGAAATGAGCATCAAACTTATCATTTAACGGATTAGAAAGTGCAGCTTTCATTTCAGAATTCAATTCATACTAGGATTAGTATTTAGCGAGATGCTAAGAAATTTAAGACGAATGTTAAATACGTTGTAATGATTCATCTATCTTTTAAATGGTTTAATTCTTAACTAAAGACATTTTTTCACATACCTATATAGATTTTTCAAGCTGAAGTAACTATTGATCTAATTCACTTATTTTGTTTTAATATTAGCCATAAATATCATCTATTAAATCAACACTATCTAATAAGGCTCCAAAAAGAGCATCCTCCTTTTACTGGTTTTCAACAAAATTATCTTCATCAAAGTTCATTTTATTTGATTGAAGTGGATTTATGTTAGTATAACAATATCATAGAAACGAATCACCACTTTACATTTATGGAGAATCCATATGATCACAATCTTTATATGCTTGGTAAACGATAAAGAGAAGAATATTTATCACAAATTTTATTAAACAAATAAACTGATATAAATTTGTTGGAATAAATAGATAAAATGTAATAAAGTTACGAATAAATGAAATAACTTCTAGAAAGTTAAGACACCTTTGTTTCAGAATTTTAAAAACTTGTAATCTCTACACATGAATAAATACAGAACGATCTATAAAAAATCAATGTTAATTCACAAGTTAGTTCTCAGTTATAAGAATTTATTTCACATTTTACATCACAAACACAAATATTAAATACGAACGCATTTCCATCAGAAAATATATTAAAATTGTGTTAAAAACTCATTGAAAACCCTAATTTCGATTTTTTATATCAAAAGTACAAATAAAATCCTGGAGACGATTAAATTAGCAGTGTATTTAGTGCTCTCATTAACATACATGGTAAACTGGTAGATAATATTAAATCTCAAACAGCTCTCACCCTAGATTTTAATAATGTTGTAACATTATAATCTCATTTAGCCTATATTTCAAAATTTGAAGCAAAAATAAACCAACAACCAACTAACTTCAAAGACCTATTTTAAGCTAAATATCCAGATGCTATATCGCTTTTTCTATCCTAAATTAAACCTCTATTAGCTCCTTCAACATAAGCATTTTAAACATATACATTGAGCCCATAATCTAATGATATAAGTGAAATTAATATTATAATGCCCATATGCAGTACCAGTGCCACTAAGAAATTTAAATATGATTAATTCAATATTTCAAGTTAAAGTGCATTTAGAAATTCGCTTTTAAAAATGCCAATAAAGTTAAATGAATAAGAAGCTTTAGCATCTACTTTTATGTATGATTGTAACTATAACAACCGAAACTAGCCAAATAATGATATTTACAGTTAAAACAGTAATCTTGATATATTAAATATATTTATGAAGTACTCACTAAATTTTAGTTAAATTTAAGTTGACCAAAAGATTTTTTAAGAACATTAATTGCGATATTTGGTTTTAACGATTGATGAATACGCAACTAAACTTAAAAATAACTATAAATAGTTAACAGAAAAATAATTAGAAATTTCTGTCTTAGTATAATTCATTCATCATAATGCTAATCAGATATTTGATAGAATGGATTTGGCTGGGTGTATTAACTTTTTTGTGCAATATAAAAATATTCTAGTTCAACTTCTAAATCAAGAAATAATACAAGTAATGAACTAAATATATCAAAAAATATAGTTTAAAATAGTATTACTAATTAAATAACAGTTTGCATAATTTGATGAACCCACATTAAGCAAAATACAATAAATAATTGGTTATGTTGGTGTTCCAATGACATTTGAAACAAAATTAGGAATCAAACAAAAAGAGTTCGTGACACTGGGATAATCACTTACAGACGCTTCGTTTTAGTGTATTATGGGTATTAGAATTGCATATTTAATAAAAGCTTGCAATTAACTCGTAAACACTTCATTGTAAGAATTATTAGAACTTGTTTAAACACGATACAAATTTGTGATCTCTTCATGCGCTAAATTATCTGGGAAAAGTGAAGCTGTGTAGAAATAAATTTGTGACAAAGTAGATTTAATCGTCTAAATAATGTTGAATTGATAGTGTTTTAAACAGTTAATACATAACATATTAATAAATTATTATACATATAAATAATATTTTGTTTAATTTTCCACTCTCAATAATAAATAATATGAAAAGAGCGCCAACATACACATCTCTTCTAAAGCCACATTAGCTTAAAAAGAATGTCTAGTTTATGTATAATATAAATATATATTAAAGTCTCGCAAAACCAAATTGCTCTCAAACGTTAACATAACTCAATAGTTCTCTTAATAATGGTTCTCTAAGTATAAGTGACACTGAATAATGTTCTGATTAATAGGAAGAGATAATAAATGTAGAAATTATTATTAATCACGCTGGAGTGATTGATAATTTAAAAGTTTGTAGATAAGGAAATATAAATGAATTGTTTAGAGCCTATGATTAGTGATATATATTATTATTTGTCATTCACTTCACTGAATATATGCTTCCTTCACATACTTCAATTGAATGCAATCTGTGATCACAGACTATCTTTGAAACATACTCAAATGAACATATTTAAGTGTTTTTGTGTATGAATTTGTATTTGTTTTGTTCAATTATTTAGAATGGCTTCAAATGTGGATGTATTGAACTAAAGTCTGGGTATTGTCTCTCTTAATAATCGAATTCATCGATTCCCATTGTTTATTTCATAGTCAAACCTGATAAGACTAGTTTGTGTAAAGTAATAGTATCACTACAAAAACTAATCAGAATTATGTTTTCGTTTTATTGCACAAATAATGCTTTATTGCTTGAATCTAGCACATGTGATGCAACAATCAATCCACAATGAGACAATAATAAAACTTTTTTGCCTATTTAAACAGATATATAGTTTTAATCAGTTACCGTCTGAATATAGTAAGTTGGATTGGATTCTAATTCTCCAATTTATTCAAACTATGTTTGTAAGTTAATTTCGAATAATTTAGTTTATAAGATAATGTTGTAGAAGGTAAGAGTATATTTCGAGAGAACGTAGCACATAGCTGAGTGCAGGTGAATTGCGTCAACGAAGTCTTCTGGGAAGAACGAGTTTCTGGGTTATCCATTGACGAATACGTGTATTTCATCGTTTTATAAAACAACGATGGTGTATTCTTCGCTTGTTTGAGTGTATTTCACATTGTATTAAAACATCTGCATATCCTAGTCGATGTATACGCAATTTCCTTCGTGATTTTTCTCGATTTCCGCGCGTTGTATGTCGCATTCTTATTTTTTCATGATAGTAGCGATATTTCCGGTATGTTCAGCTTTGTTTTCTTCCAAATCTCCGACTACTTTTTTGGGTATGATTCCGAATCCGCACACTGAGTCGAAATCTGCGTCCTCCTGGTAATTCTGCATCGGGTATATGTTGCATTTATTTTCATTTTTCTGTTAGTTTCCGAACAACTGATTTATCCACATGTGCATCTGTTTTTACACCTCCGCTCCATTAATCATCTGCACCAGTTTCATCTGCTCGATAATCGGTTCCTCGATTACGTCGTCTACCCTTCCGCTCCCATTTTGCAGTTCTCCGAATTCGAATCCGTTCACGTTCAGGAAAACGGGCATTTGGAACAAATCCCGGACCAGCTCGCGCGCTGAACCGACACCCGGATCCGTAACCACATTCCAAGCGATTTAAAGTGAGCGGAACATTCTATCCGGTGCGTCATAGCTCCCAGATTACAGCTAACGGAGAGAGAACTCAAACGGTTACATCCTCAAATTGAAGTAGATTACTGAAGCGGCTGAAGAGGGAAGAGTTGCCAAATGGAACATGTTCGACTCGGCGTATTTGTTTTACAAAGAAGCACGTACCTACTCTGATTGCGCTGAAGGCGGGTACTGAAGATCGCGATTATTCAAGATCCAGGGGAAAATGGGATAATTCTGCAAGGATAAATCTGTACGGCCAGCACGCATGTTCAACTCAGATAACAACTAAAAGTTGGTCTGATTCAACGCATACCACTCGCTGAAAGAATTAGCTTGAGGAGGCTGCGGACGCTTGATATCACCACTTTCCAAAACGGGGAATGAACTCATAAATGTAATACCCTTCTTACTAAACGGAGTTAACTCAACTGACTAGTCATCGTAAACTTTTGACGCGAACTCACTGTATAACTGCCTTATCAGCCTCACGTGATACAAAACGTTGTTCGGAACAATGTTTGTTATGACCTCCTGTATTACCTGCTACTATTCATTTAACTGTTTAGTCTGTGGTAACTTCGGTATCTTGTAATTAAGGAAATCAATAGGACCTATTTCGGACGAGGCCTTCTTACACAAGCTCAAAAGCATCATAATCAACATTTCCCTACGACCCACTGAGCACATTTCCAAACTAGGAACCAAATTTATATTTGTCATTGAAATATCTACTTTTAATGTGTTGTTAATTCGTTACAATGCTCTTATATAGGAATTCCATGAGTTTTAATAGTTACAAATGTTGAAAATGAAGTTTATTTTTTGTTCGGTTTCTACATTTATCGAATCTGGAACGCCATTCAACTATATTCTATTTATATTTGTAACTTGATGTAACGGGATGTATTTTACAAATTATCTTTCAAACTTAACATATTCTAATTACAATTCTGCTTCGTCACGTATTTATTATTCTAATTTCATTTTTTAAGAGTGCGCACAAGGCTATTAAATTAATTTCACAATATTTACTTTGTTTTACTTTTCTAAATCATCACAATTATAAGCTGAGAAAGGACATTCGTTCAGAGACAGTTAAAACAGTGAGTGTTCATACTACAATCCTGGAACAATAATGATATGTTCAGTTGTAACAATTAATAATCCTTCTGGGCAATTTAATGATTAATCTTGTATTACAATATTAAATATTTTGACAATTTATTCGGTCCTAGTAAGTAATAATTCCTCTAACTATTATGGCATTTAATTGTCTTCTTAATTATCTTCTTGGGAACCTAAAATTTATTAAATTATTGGATAGCAGTTATCAACTGTTTAGAAAGACTTTATGGTCATTATAGTCTTATTATTGTTAGATAATTTAAAATTATAATATTGTTTGTTATTTAATATCTATGATATTCTCTTATTGATGATAGTCTAATCAAATTATTATATCTTTGGCTTTTATAAGTCTAAGTTAAAGTTAATCTAGTTAGATAAAGAGCTATATATCTATGCTTAGTATAATTATTCGGATTATACAAGGCTAGCTCCAAGTTGTATCCAAACTTTAGATATTATATGAATTAACTTGTAGAACTTTTCAGAATCTTAAATTTCTGTTTAACTGTATTTTGAAAAAGGTTGTAATAATAGTTTTGTAGCATTTCCATTCATAAACGCCTTTATATACATATCTACAATTTAATTAGATTGTTCATTATTTTATTAAGCAAAGTACAAAGACCAGATAGCTGCAATAAAAATGAAAATTTCAAAGTCAATTTCTTTATCAGCAGATTCTTCAGTAATATCACTTTCAGCTATTGAAGAAATATCTTATTTGTATGAAGACTTTTATTAACTTGTTGACGGAGATATACGTAAGTCCATATCTTGATAGTTTTATAATATATCATTTAATACATATTTATACCTGTTACATGTTTTAATAGCTTAAATCCATTTCTTCTCTTATTACCAATCAAATGTTAATGATAATTCCAAAAGTTAATGTGAAAAATCTGAAAATGGTATAACTTGAGAAACGATAACTAACATTAAACTAAATAGTTTTCTTACTACGATGTATTTAAGACCGATTTTTTATGTTAATAATATAAAATAATGTTCTAAATCAGGATTTTGTTTATTATTTCGCAAATTCTTAGTTATTTATATCCAAACATATCTATAAATTGAAGAGAAAAACGCTAAATTTTTAACTTAACATAAATCTAAGTCTTTGTGTAATGAAGTAAAATTAGATCTTTTATCTAATATACTCAAATTCATATCATCTTGAATAAATCTCTTTAATATTTGTAATAACACCAGAGAGTTAGTTTCATCGTTTTAATTATATGAATATAATAATGAAAAATATTAATGAGGTACTTTATTAACATTATTAGAAATAGATAATAATTCGGTAAAATGATTAGCCACTACTTATATTATTGAATCCTATTTAGTGTTTAAAGATATAATTTATTGAAGAAGGCATAAATCATACGGAGTATATGATAACTTATGTTACTCTTTATCTATTGCACTGTATTTAAATCCGTGTTCGAAGTTATCCAAATAAATTTCTGTAATTCTACTATTTTACATAATAAGACTTTAAGATTTATTAATCATACTTTGAATTGGAGTTACTGTATAATTATTACAAGAATTGAAATAAGATAATGAAATTTAAGCTTCGTATGGTACAACGCTCAATATTATATTTTACATTGGCTTTATTTAATAAGATGGAGAATAATGTTAAAATATTAATTGCAACTATAAAAATTCATTAGAACTTTCTAAATAATCAAGCGCGTTGTTTATTTAATTTTAATCAAAATCATTTAGCTTGCTATTAATTTATAGCTGTAATTGCAAACTATTAAATATTTTGGTGAACTCTTATTAGTTGGTTTAATCTAATTTCATAATTTTTATTAGTAGTTTCAAAGTAGGCAAGTCTATAAATTTTGAAATTTAAATAATACATTCATCAATCATAAGATTTCTAGATTCTAAAATAGTCTAGTAAATATATTGTGAGGTGACTTTCGGAGATATTTTATCTAAAATATTTATAGGTTTTTCATAATATTATTCTAATAAATCACAAATTAAATTAGATTACAAATTTTATATTAAATATTAATATTAATTTGGTTTCCCGTAAATAAATATTACTATTTAAATCAAGCTTATCAAATCAGCATTATCCTCTTTTATTGTTATTAAGTGAATCAATAATTGGTCTAATGTTTAATATTTAGTAAAAGTAAGTAAAACTGCTTCTAATTCAGATATTGATTCAATACTTTGTATTTGCGATAATAAAGTTGATACAATGGAATAAATCAAGTTTTAATTTGTCGTAGCCAGCAACAAATGAAGATATTCGATATCAATTTCAGATATAGTTTAAACACATAAATCTAATTATTTTTAGAATATTTGAATCATTTTTTAGAGTAACAAGACTTTAATTTCTTCACTGTATTTAGAATTCAGTATTGAGGATGTTATTAATTTTATCATTTACGGTTTTGAAGCTTCAAAGTTAATATTTTCAACTCTTTCTAAAAGAGAAAATGGATCTATTTGTATTTTTTGAGCAACTGATGGTACATGTTCAAAATTTACATTGTTCATACTCACAGAAAGCTTTTTGTCAGTTAGGTCCAGTTCAACAATCTATATTTCCTAGTTGGAGATGCTATATTAAGTTTATTTTTTAATAATATTTGTTATCTTTTCCTTTTTAAACATAACTTCGATTCCGCTAGTATTATTACTGACGCTATTAATTTTTTCCGTTATAGTTTTCTTATCTGCGCTAATTTTTATGTTCTAAGTGCTTAGAATGGCTTCATCATAAATGCCCGTTATTTCTTTAATGCATTTTACATTAGTATAAATCGTATTCGGTTCGAGTACCACGCATTTATCAATTTACGTTGCGTTTTAATAATCTTTCTGTTTATTCAGCAGATACAACGAGTACGGAACAGCCGATGAAGCGAATGTGAACTCGTCTTATCTACTTATGTCAATTTACTCCATATTTTCAGCTTCCAAACGCATAACTGACAGTGGTAAACAATACCCAGCGTAACGAACGAACTTAAATAACGCGTTCTACTCACCAAAAGTGAAGCTCTGAACGAACTGGTTCTTTATAGGATAAATGCCCGAGAAGCAAACGTACTCGTTCACTATCAAGGTTAATCCCAGTGAGTTCTTGCAGTCAATTATTAAGGAGAGTTAATTGTAGCTGTCCTCGAGCATTAAAGCCTGAATATTTATGCTGTACTCGTCCTTTTACTTTGAGCCCTGGATTATTAAGTACATCTCAGAGCTAACTTGTTATAATGTAATTGAACAGTCTTACAGATTAACTGAAAACAATATTTGGTCTTCCTCATCCTAAAGCGCAAATGAGGTCAATAAAGTGAATGATTTAGTCTACTCAATAAAAATTTCCTCACCAGATTTTTAGTAGCCACCATAATGAAGGGTAGAATTTTTAGAGCACGGGGTCAAATTTAACAACTGCAACCAGTTTTATTTTGTGAACTGATGAATCCTTTCCAATATTGAAGTATTCACAATATCAGATTGGATTATTGAACAAATTAATAAACAGTTCTAAATGCTAAGTGAATGCATAAATTCATTGTCAAATTGTAAATGAGAGTTATTAACAATTTAATATAACTCTTAAATATTATTTTTCTGCTTCATAATTATATTTACAGCATTTATAGTTGCATATTACGGTATTACGATTGATTCATTCGGAAGCTTAAAATATAAGAATTACAACAGACTTTAATCATTAAGTTGTGAAACCACTTACTATATTTTCAAATTGTAGTAAACGTTTTATTATTTGTACTCACATCTCTTAATGTAATTACTTTGTCCAATACAAATCGCATGCAAAATATCAATCATATATTCTTTCGATAAATCGCTCTCTTACAATTTTAAAAGCTAATCAAACAGAACACTTTCTGCAATTATTAATACACAATTTCTAATTTTATGATCACAAAGTGCAAGACACCATATAAAAATAGAAACATCATTGATTTCCTTTAATTGTTCTATTGCGTCTTCATTAATACGTAAATACACTTTTATCGAATGAGATAATTTACTCAACTATTCTTTACTTAGTAATATCTTATTATTCATTAACTCATTTATTAATTTCACAATATCAAATTAAATTAACTTAAATAATTGATTTATAAGTGTAACAATATTAATTTTCGAATACGTTTGCATTATTATCTCTTCGATATTACGTTGATCTTATGGAGATACTTTGTTGGGATTAATACTTTAAATATCTCCGATTTCAAAAATTTATTCAAGAATTATCAAAAATTAATCGTATAACTTTTATTCACATATTAATTATAAAATTATTGGAGTAAAGAATATATTATATTGATTTGTCATATATTTGATTATTTACGAATCTTTAATATCTTTAGAACGAAGCCATTCTTAAGAGAGAGGGGTGATTAGTCTTTTGCAGTTAAGTTCAAATATTGCATGTGAAAAATTATTTAAATCGTCAATAGTTCTCCACTCTTTTGATTATTCCCATAATATTTATATGTCATCTTCGTTAAGGTGCATATCAATTTAAGTATGAGCTTTTAGAAGAGCATTACATACTTTTTAATCAATTTTTGATCTGACTATTGTTCTTTAAGTATCAATATCACAATTAATAGATAAATATACGAATGCTTCCAGCCATTCTATTTTCATGCAATAATATTCTACTAGAAGTTAGTATTTCAATTGTTATAAACTCATTGGTTATTAGCCAATAATTGCAATGGTCTGAATTAAATCTTTATTTATTTCATCTTTTTCTATACAAATTAATTCATCCTCCGGTTAAAAACATATAAAATCAATTGGATTTTCATAAACAGCGTCATAACCACCATATTGACATATTTTAGAGTATTGAAGAGCAATTTATGCCAAAAAAGCTTCATCTGGTAAATTTATTGGATTGTTATCATTATTTCCTCTGATGATATCAAGTAACTAATCACAACTAAATTAACCTACTGATTCCATTTCTTTTTCTTAAATTTAGTACAATGATAATTTCAGACATTTCTATTTTAGACCTAAGTCCAAGCTACTATCATTCAAAAATCCACCAAGGTGTAAGCCTGAGCAAAATAAGATACCTATATCGGTGAACTCATTTGGATCAAATTTCTTGGTAAAACCAGCATCTTTTAATAGATTGACTATCATTTGTTCACAAAATTCATTTTCTTTCAAAAGTAAAGTTTGAGCAACATAAAATCCAAGTAATTCAGCATTTTCTGGTGAAATATAATGACGAAACTTAGGTAAACATTTATTCATATCTGAATTATTGGCTTGGATTTGCCCCTTTTTAAACTATGAAAACAATTAAGTAAAGGAACGCATTTGTGAAGTGAAAATATATTGACTAATTATATACTATGTTGTATATATTATGATCATCATGAAAATAATTATAAGACGATGTCAAAGACAATTAAAAATATTATTGATTAAGGTAAATAATAAAGATAAGCAAATAATACTTGTCAAATAGTCTCAATGTCCACTATACATTACATGTTACATAAATGAGGAAACAGAATCACTTAGATTGGAAACAAAAAGATGAAAACCATTTTAATGAACTGGTAAATCATTATCCACAAGAATTATTAAAATATATATCATTTTTATTTGGTTATAGTAAAATACTCATATATTTTTATTGCGTTTAGAACTTGGATAGAAATAAAAACAGATACATCATTTTTTGGCTTTCTTCAATTCTATATTCTGTACATTATAGACCTATATGTGTAATAAATATAATATTGCTACGTACCATTATCTTTGTATCTACTTAGATATAATTTAAAAATATTGGTCTTAATTTTTAATATATCTAATTCTGGACTTGAGCTAGAAGTGAAATAATTTACAGTGTTATATATCAATATATATGCTATTATTCTACGCAACATTTAAAATATTACTCAAAATATATTTTATTAAATATATCCCACTCACTTAACTTTCGTTTATACTGGATCAGTATCGTGTTATTTTATTAAATATTGTATTTTGATGAATATTAAGAAATCGTATGGAAAATAATATAGTGATCTTTTAGCAAATAAAAACGCATATACTGACTAATTTTCAGTCAAATAGAATAACCATAGATTTGAACAACTTTAAAGTTGAATAATAACCTTCATTTACAACAATATACATTTTATTGTGAAGTGACATCTAATAACATTATTGTATATTCTATATTGTCCATAGCTAAAATATATGGTCAAAATAATTGCGCCAGTTTATGGTTGGTAATTTGCGCGAGAAACTGTTTCATGTTAACAAAATTAAATTTATAATAATTATATAAAATACATCACTTTATTCATATTCCACACTCCAAATGAATTGAAATTATTTAATTTTAAGAATATTATAATAAAAATTGGGGTAAAAGTGTTATATACTTAACCTTGAATTATTTTAAAACATTATGCGCTCTTTTAATCTAGTTTAAATCTTAAATACAACACATTAACTGCATAACTCAAAAAACAAAAAGTTAATATAATAAATATACAAATAAGTATTATAATATGTAGACACTTATCAAAACTATTAAATAATATATATTTAAATTCTCATTATTTTAATGTTATAGAAACGTATTGAGTATTTTGATATTTTAATTTAATTCTTACTGTATCAATATTAAAATTACATAATATAATAAAAACTGAAACGTATAATCGATTCTGATCTCAAGATATTAATATGTGATTTATACTTGTTTATTATAACATTATTAAATTGTATCATATTTTTTGTGTTTAAGATTCTAAAGATAAAGTTTATAAACATGGATACATTAAAAATTGATAAAAAATTATACATTCTAAAACAACATAATTAATACATGTGTTAAACAAATAGCTTGAAATCTATATGAAGTGGAATATAATAATATTCATATTATGATGTAATATAACATGTTTATTTGTTTAATTATTTTAAAAACGTGAGAGAATCGGAAAAAGAATTAACATATTATGTATAATATTGTATAAGAACAACATTACAAAATGAAATATTAATGAAATTAACATATCAATACAAATATAGCCTGTGCAGAAATTGATGTCAATAATTGAGCTATTGGCAGTTAATGATTTATCCTAGCCTTACACCAAGCCATTACCGCTGGATTTGAGACTTTCATAATAACCCCTTTTCACTCCTGGGTACTTTTTTAGTTCTATCCAAGTCGTTTAGATGTATTGTTGAATTGTTGCTGTTGAGTGAGTCATGTTATTATTATTTATGGTGTTATGTATTCATCTATTCATAAGATAAATGTTATTATTATCATCACCTACCTTCATACGTACACTCTTATGATAATTCATTGTTAATCTCATTTATGGTGCAACGCTTGTATTATAAAACCTCTAGCAGGTACCTAATATCAGGCACCTAATATCTCGCATGGAATCACTATTCAATGATTTTCATCATTTAAAAAACTTTAACTCAATAATTAATAAGTAACAAATATTCTTTAAGTCCTTCTCCGTTAAGACCATTTTTAACAAGATAGTCAGAAACTAATTAATGGTAATTAGATTAATTTATTGTATAAATCTTCTGTATATTTCGTTGGAGACGTTAGAAAAATTTTTATGCATGTGAAGCCACTTGCTGTACTGTTTTCGTTTGAATAAATTTTGAAATTTGCGAAAGTTTACTCTTTCCGTACATATTGGTGGACTCAATAAATTTTTAATGTTCTTCAGCAGTCCACAACACAATACCATGACTCTCAGAAGGAGATAGTTTTATTAATATACTATTTAACCTTTAAATTAATTATAGTTGCTTTTATTGTATTTTTTTGTACTCAGCTAATAAACTACTGCGTAACATCGATTGATGGGGAAATGAAGTGGTTTATATTAAGTTGAGAACTGAGCACTATTTAGTATAGAAAATAAAAAGTATGTTTATATACACAATGGTAAACTATATTAACATGCAAATTATTTGAAGTAAAGCAAATGAAATATGTATGATACGATACTGAAAGTTATATTTTGCATATACAATTAATTTATAATGGTGTAATATATGTTAATAATATGTAATAAATGAAAAGTGTACGGAAGAAAAATATAATGTAATATTGGAGTGGATTATTTTTGATAATTGTGTCACATTTATAATATAAATGCTAAAAACCGTGTTTAAGCTGTTTTAGTTCAATTTTATCTTATTTTTATCCAAAATGATCTATTTTCAATTATTTTCAGCTCCTTTCGCAAAACAACTCCATTTCATCTGTTAATATATTCTGTGCTTAAAATTCATCGTCTAAACCGTTTTCAGCCGTTTAAGTTACGAATTCGACCTACAAAACGCAAATCCTTTTCATATACAAAACCTGTTCCATCAAAATTGGTTCAAGTCGTTTTGGAACTAGAACGAGATAATTATTCATCTCAGATAATAATTCTTCTGTTTAATCCAGGACAACATTTAATACACTGTTTTCAGGCGAAGTTTTGAGAGTAAGTTAATCAACATCTGTATAATTACTTAATTACTAGCAAAATACGCGGTCCTCCATTAAATGTGAACGGATAGAAAGAATAACTTATTTAACTGAATCTTAACGAGGCTTGAATAATTCACACATTGTGTTCAACTCAAATACTAGGTTGTTAAAGGCGTTAGAAATAGATATAATGGAAGACTCAGAAGCTCCAATTACAGGATCCCAGATACTAAATTTACTCAAATATAGAAGTATACGGTCATACTTGCATTAAGTTTCCTAAATACTTACTAATTAACGCATTAAATGGACAATTGCTTAAACTTGCTCCATTTATAATAATATAACAATACTTAACCATCAGGGAAAAATGCAAACGGACGCCAGTTAGCTGTTCAATTACTATATCAACGTATGAATAAAGGTAAATATAACTCTTTATTAAATATTGAACATTAATTATATGTTAGTAACTTTGTATTACCATAATTTTATTTATTTGTTAATAAATAATATTTAAATTGCAATCTCCACTTCATGAAATGTAAGATTCAGAATATTTATCGATATTATTGGATAATTTGCCTCAATTTACTGACAATTTGCATGAAATCGAAAATTTATAAATTTTCTATTCCAAAATGAGCACAGATTTAACTTAAGCACAACAAATACTGGATAACAACATGAAAATAGTAACTGATACATATAATGAAATAAACATAGCTTCGTTCCGTTTATAAAATGGTGAAGTTATATCTCAGAGCATTGTTGAAGTATTATAACCTCTAATTATTTCTGACGAGGATGCTTAAGTGTTATCCGACGAGTAAAGAATTTCAGACTCGATTAAAATTGTGTAAAAGTTAGTTTCAGACGCTCATTTTGAAAAGGTGCTTGATAAATTCTTGGAAAACAGCTCTGGCACCGACAGGGTGACTAAATCTCTATTATAGATTAAGCAGTTCGAAGTTCTGTTGAATAAGTACCTAATGTCCTTGGTAAACGATTCCAGTGACCTCTCTGAGCTTACAGACCACATTGAACTCATTTATTTCTCAAAGTTTCTGGAGGAAAAATTAAAATCTGACACGCATCGAAATTTAATCGTGCACATTCAACAACAGATTGAACTTATTTGCGATCACTTCGTAAACAACATTAAAAATCTAATTTCAGTCCCAAACACCATGTACAGCCTCCAAGCCCTCCGCCCAGAATCCGATTTGATCACCGACGTGAACGTCTTCATGCCCGTTTTATCACCAATCGCCTCAAAGAAGTACCATTTTGACTAGTAATGTTAAACATTCGAGGCACCAAAGGGGTTTTAAAAAATACACTAACAGATTAATAATAAACTGGTTTCCATTAATGACGCGTTCATCTCAACGTTCATGTTCGACAGAGAGTTTAACGGGCGATACCAAGCGCCAAACAACAATTCAATGTAAAATCAGTCGTTCAAAATTGATTTGCAAGAACTAGCGAATTAAATAATGAAACACCAAGTACAGGTTTCCATAAATGATCTTAACAGGAAAGTTTTCAACGAAAACCTGATCGAGAAAACGCTCATGCAAGCGAGCAAAATCGAAGACATATTGGTTCAAAACTACCACCAAATCACCGGATAAAAACTGTTCTACAATTTCGGGCACTTGTACAACCAAATACAACACTAATTAGTCATACAAGCAGAAAAACTGGACATGCCCGGATGCGTGAACATAATCGTAGGTCAGAAGAGAATCCAAGAAAAATTCACAGACACCATGAAAAAGATATACAAAGCTGTAGTCAAAGTTGCCAGGTACAAGTTCGTACTCTACATAAAATAATACTTCGTCAACTTCTCAACAGACGAAAAACTCAAAGCACAATTCGAAAACTTTATCACTCCATTCGCACAGCCAATTCAATACTCTCAAGGAGCTAAAATTTAATCGATCACATTCAACCAATTTGGCGATACAAGCTACCAAGTCTGCGTCGGCATCAGAATTGGGTACATACTTAAAGGAGCCAAACTGCTAAGCGCAATTTTGGGTGAAATATACTCACTTCTTGAAGCAAACTGGTAAAATATTCTGAAAAACGCTGTTGACGCTGGTGTGGGCCATAGCGACTTTATGAGCAAAGATATCATGGAAAGAATCATTTCAGTTGTAAAAATAATTACAGAAAAGCCACAATGATAATATACTTGAAAATTATTTACAAAGGTATTATCTTATTTTATCTTTTTATACATGTATCATGCGTTTGACAATTTTTGAACGAATTTTAGATTTTTGTTTTAATGTACCATTAATGCAGAATACAGATAAATATTATTTTATCGATAGTTATCATTAATTATCAAAATTATCTTTTTCACACTAAAATAAGATAATATATTTAAAATGATATTTAAGATAAAAAACAAAAATTTATACCACTTCAAAATAATGAAAAGTAATATTAACGAGAATATGTAAGCTATGTTATTACAATAAGAAAAGTTAATAAGTAGATTATGTTATGTAGAAAATTAGCTCTTAAGTCAATAATAATAACAAGCTTGGACTGAAAACGAACATCAAAGATTTATTGAATATATTAATATCTTTGGTAAGAACAAGTAAAAAGAAGTAGCACACCATATTCAAACGAAAAATGCTAAATAAGTTGCCTCTCATTCATAGAAATTCTTCAATAAGTTATCATAATGGTTTTTGAAGTAGCAATGTGATATGTAAACAGCTTAAAACTACTTTTTAAAATGTGGATTATCACATAAGGTAGCAATATAGTTTTTAGCTGAGTTGACGTCTAAAAGTTAGTGAAATTTGTCTTTTGCTTTTCTTTCATTTATACTTTATATATTGTTAGTGTCAAAAGGACAGTCTAATAGAGGATTTCAAGAATAACATTATTAATAAATCAAACTAGCAGTAAAAGAATCCATGTTAAGTTTCAATTATTTTTGTGTATCTATATTTTCGTTTAATTGTGATGTGAATTAGAAATATTTATATTATATTCATATATTAGTAGGTTGGTATTATCCACTTCAATCACAAAATGTACAAATTAATAGTATAGTAATTGAGTGCTAAATTTAAGGAGCTTCTCTCGTTGCTTACTGAAGACGACAAGTACAAGCTAATGCCTCACTTTTTGTTTTTGGAGTACTTGATTTAATTTCCGTAATAGAATTATGTAGAATTTTACAGGATTATATATATTTTCCAGTTAATTTTCGAGTACGTTGGTTCTGAGTACAGTGTGCAGGTTCCAGACAGTATATAGCATTTATCAACGCTAAAAACGCTATTTTAGAGCAACATTGTCGAGTCGCGTTGTTTGCAGTATGATCAGCTGTACATTGACATTTCTCTAGAAGAGAATGAGTCCTTTATGCGTTATTTGAAGCACAATCAGAAACCGCTGTCCTATTTCAGGCCGGCCAAGGCCGAGTACACAACAAATTAAATGCGCTAGCTTGAAAACGAGCTCTTCAAGCGGATCCCGTTCATGTAAAAGTTAAAATACCCTTCTTTCTTTTTCAAGCAGAAACTGAGTGAGAGCCAGTTCAAGGTCTTGGTTCAAATGCAACAAAAAAATGTTCTGATTGATATAAAGAAGCGTTTTCAGCCGAAAAACGCACTTTACTCCCTCAGATACTTCAACTAGGTACCCGTAAAGGCCGTTTTCGAGTCAATTGAACCCGTGTCCTGCGAAGCTTTAGTTATTCCGGGCGTTGTTTTGAAGCAAATCCAAGTGAGCAAGTACAAGCAGAAAACGGAGTTTTACTTCCTGGAGAACCTCAAAACGAGCCCAAAATATTTTAACAAGAACTTCAAGTTCCTGAATTATCAAGTTGCAAGCCCCTGTTTCGAGCAGGCGCCACTCCCGATTATCAATTTCACCGGATTCGACTTCAACTTGAAGGACAAGTACAAAAGAGGAAATAACACAGTCTGGAAATTCGGCTTCAGCATCAAAGAAAAGGAAGAGCCCTGCAGCTGCTACCTGCGCGAAATTCAAATAAACCTGATTGGAGCGATCAAAACACAGAAAACGAAGAAGACAGTTGGGAAAATAGTCACCAACGGACTCGGAATCAAAGCAAGCGGACAATACATAATCAAAGGAGACACAATTGAAAAAGTGCACGAAGAAATCGAAAAATTCGAAGTAAAAGGAGAAAAAGAAATCTTCATCGAAATCGTCAGCGACCTAGCCGACGCACAAATAGATATCGCAGTGGATTGCGACATGATCCCAGGAGTCGTATTCTGGTGAACAAGCAAGGCTTGAAAGGAGACAAACAATCTAATTTTGAAATGAGATATAGTTCTATGCAATATAATTTATAAATGTGATAATTTTAATTATTCGCTCCAATTCATTTAGAACTACAGATTTAGAAAATCTTCGATTTTAAATGAAAACGCTGCATTATATCCCAACACGGGGGTGATGGTGTGTTATTTATAAGTATTTAAAGCTGTTTGCATTTTGAATTTCATACAATTATTATTCATAGGCAAAATACCTAATTTATGATACTGTAACTGAAATTTACTCATAAAGGGTCGCCATAATCATTTATTTTGCTTTAATTATAAGTATTTTACTAATTTCTATTTGTAATAGCCACTTGTTATATAGAAAATATAATATTCATAAAAAATGATTTATTAGGAATAATTTTATATGAATTCATATTCCTGACAGCTGAGTGAGAGCCAGTTCAAGGTCTTGGTTCAAATGCAACAAAAAAATGTTCTGATTGATATAAAGAAGCGTTTTCAGCCGAAAAACGCACTTTACTCCCTCAGATACTTCAACTAGGTACCCGTAAAGGCCGTTTTCGAGTCAATTGAACCCGTGTCCTGCGAAGCTTTAGTTATTCCGGGCGTTGTTTTGAAGCAAATCCAAGTGAGCAAGTACAAGCAGAAAACGGAGTTTTACTTCCTGGAGAACCTCAAAACGAGCCCAAAATATTTTAACAAGAACTTCAAGTTCCTGAATTATCAAGTTGCAAGCCCCTGTTTCGAGCAGGCGCCACTCCCGATTATCAATTTCACCGGATTCGACTTCAACTTGAAGGACAAGTACAAAAGAGGAAATAACACAGTCTGGAAATTCGGCTTCAGCATCAAAGAAAAGGAAGAGCCCTGCAGCTGCTACCTGCGCGAAATTCAAATAAACCTGATTGGAGCGATCAAAACACAGAAAACGAAGAAGACAGTTGGGAAAATAGTCACCAACGGACTCGGAATCAAAGCAAGCGGACAATACATAATCAAAGGAGACACAATTGAAAAAGTGCACGAAGAAATCGAAAAATTCGAAGTAAAAGGAGAAAAAGAAATCTTCATCGAAATCGTCAGCGACATAGCCGACGCACAAATAGATATCGCAGTGGATTGCGACATGATCCCAGGAGTCGTATTCTGGTGAACAAGCAAGGCTTGAAAGGAGACAAACAATCTAATTTTGAAATGAGATATAGTTCTATGCAATATAATTTATAAATGTGATAATTTTAATTATTCGCTCCAATTCATTTAGAACTACAGATTTAGAAAATCTTCGATTTTAAATGAAAACGCTGCATTATATCCCAACACGGGGGTGATGGTGTGTTATTTATAAGTATTTAAAGCTGTTTGCATTTTGAATTTCATACAATTATTATTCATAGGCAAAATACCTAATTTATGATACTGTAACTGAAATTTACTCATAAAGGGTCGCCATAATCATTTATTTTGCTTTAATTATAAGTATTTTACTAATTTCTATTTGTAATAGCCACTTGTTATATAGAAAATATAATATTCATAAAAAATGATTTATTAGGAATAATTTTATATGAATTCATATTCCTGACAGCTGAGTGAGAGCCAGTTCAAGGTCTTGGTTCAAATGCAACAAAAAAATGTTCTGATTGATATAAAGAAGCGTTTTCAGCCGAAAAACGCACTTTACTCCCTCAGATACTTCAACTAGGTGCCAGTAAAGGCCGTTTTCGAGTCAATTGAACCCGTATCCTGCGAGGCTTTAGTTATTCCGGGCGTTGTTTTGAAGCAAATCCAAGTGAGCAAGTACAAGCAGAAAACGGAGTTTTACTTCCTGGAGAACCTCAAAACGAGCCCAAAATATTTTAACAAGAACTTCAAGTTCCTGAATTATCAAGTTGCAAGCCCCTGTTTCGAGCAGGCGCCACTCCCGATTATCAATTTCACCGGATTCGACTTCAACTTGAAGGACAAGTACAAAAGAGGAAATAACACAGTCTGGAAATTCGGCTTCAGCATCAAAGAAAAGGAAGAGCCCTGCAGCTGCTACCTGCGCGAAATTCAAATAAACCTGATTGGAGCGATCAAAACACAGAAAACGAAGAAGACAGTTGGGAAAATAGTCACCAACGGACTCGGAATCAAAGCAAGCGGACAATACATAATCAAAGGAGACACAATTGAAAAAGTGCACGAAGAAATCGAAAAATTCGAAGTAAAAGGAGAAAAAGAAATCTTCATCGAAATCGTCAGCGACCTAGCCGACGCACAAATAGATATCGCAGTGGATTGCGACATGATCCCAGGAGTCGTATTCTGGTGAACAAGCAAGGCTTGAAAGGAGACAAACAATCTAATTTTGAAATGAGATATAGTTCTATGCAATATAATTTATAAATGTGATAATTTTAATTATTCGCTCCAATTCATTTAGAACTACAGATTTAGAAAATCTTCGATTTTAAATGAAAACGCTGCATTATATCCCAACACGGGGGTGATGGTGTGTTATTTATAAGTATTTAAAGCTGTTTGCATTTTGAATTTCATACAATTATTATTCATAGGCAAAATACCTAATTTATGATACTATAACTGAAATTTACTCATAAAGGCATTTATGACATATAAGTAACTATTAATAAACTTTATATCACCCAATAATAGCCAGAGCGAGGCTTAGTCTTCTTCTCATACCACCGCTAAGTTGCCCAACTTGTTTATCTAGTACTTCTCCTAAACATACGAATTCAGCTAGTTTAATAACAATTTCGTCGATTTAGCTCCATTTAACACCATGAATCGCAGCAAATAACTTCAAATGATCTCTTACACTCAATTCTGTCAAGTAAACATCGAATTAGCTGCACAAACCAATGTGCTTATATGCTTATTCAGCTTGTTTCTGATCATTCATGTTGAATCCGTGAAGGTGAATCGCACCAGCGTCAGATTGCATAAGTCCTGTCATCAAATTAATAGTAGTTGTCTTAGCTGCTCCGTTTGGACCAAGTAAAGCGAAAACACAGCCTTAGTCAGATGCTGGAATGTGGAAGCTTAGATCTCTGAGTGCTAGGAAGTCTCCAAACTTTTTGGCTATGTTACTAACAACAACTGGGGTATTCTTTGAAATACCCTTTTCAAGAATTTGTCTTTCTCTGAAAACATCTCTGTCCATTCTGTCAAGTTAGTGGAAAGCTGCTTCATCTCTTGGAGATTTGATCTTAAATTATGAAGCCTCGAATTTATTTAGTTAGGTGTGGCCGAATGAGACATTTTCTTCAACATCGAGAATGTTTGTACTTATTTGCTCAGTTTTAAGTTCATCTCCTAGACCAGCACCAAGAGGACCATCGAATTCATCCTTTTCAGTGTTTACAGCTTCCTGCTTCTTCATGAACATAGTTCTAAAACCGTTTACGGAGAAAACAGAGTCTATAAAGATACCAAGAACTCCAAGGCACAAGGAATAAATTATAACTTCGATTAATAAGCCACCGAGAGCATTATCAGCCATGTCACTTATTGTGGTACCGTAATAACTGCTTTGTAAAATTAACATAGCGTAACCAATTGAAGGCAAGAAATAAGCGTATGCAGGTGGTTCTGAAGCTATATTTACGGTATTTATCATAACGGTCACGATAGTAATTAATAAAATTAGCATTCCAATAACATTGTACAATGAGCTCTTGGTTATGAAACTGGCCAGGAATATTGACATAGAAACTGTAGAAATTACAGCAGCTAAGGCAATAAGGAAATAAACAGCTCCGTCCATTCTTACGAAAGTTTAGAGTTAGAATATCCACTTTCCGAGCACATAAATGATTAACTAAATAATTATTTCAATACCAAGTGTGTATAATAATTACATGCTGAAGTAAAATTTACGACCTACACCGTTTAAATATAATTGTCTTCGGAATCCAGTTTCACGATCTTGTACGATGTGAGAACCGAATTTGAAGATAATACTCCAAGTTGCAACAACTTGAAGGGCGGTGACCAAAACGATTCCTGTTTGAGTTACGAATATATTCAGCTGATTAATTTTTGCTGCTGGGAATTATTACACTCCAAAACGGATATTTACTAACTGATTAGTTACATTCTTCATTATAGCTGTTCCCAATCTAGTAGATAAATCTATCAGTGCAGTTTGAGGCGAAAATACAGAGTCAGTTAAGAAATTCGGCTTTATAACAGACGGTAGCCCAGATGGAACCCTTCTAAGTCTCGGTTCGTCCTGTTTGAGCCTAGAAACATCAAACAGACTGTTCAATTGCTTATAATTATCAGTTTCGACCCATTAATACTGCATTTGGTATATTTAATTGTAATAAAACACTTAACGTGATGGAGCAAAGGAAGAAATGAGAGGCTTGAATATTTTGTTATCGAAGCTATTTTAATACTGATCCATATCAATAAAACCGAGTGGGACCAAGTCAGCCATTTGCTAATTCAAATCTTGTATTGAATATTTATCGTCCATTTCTATGCACGCAGTATTATTTGCGATGAACTTATCAACTTCTTTTTATTAATCTATTTGAGACAACGATTGATTTACTAACTATTCACAATTCTTATAGTGATCTACTTTCAAATTAGAAAAGACAAATTTACCTTTGTTTAGTTTATTCTAAATGTTTATGTCAAATTCAGATGAACTTTCAAAGGAGTCATAACCGTTTTCTAATTTTAGATCATACTTTAAATCAAAGTTATTCTACTCAAGATTATTGGAAGTCCTGTATTATACGGCGATAGGCTTAATATCAAATTTATCAAGTGTACTAAGTGGTGAAGCTATTAAATTAAGTTATTATGTTATTTATTACTTGATATTATCGCTTACTGGCTATCCTTCCATTGTTAAATATTTGTATGATACTTTTGTGAGAGTGATTTAACCCAATTTGAATGTATTTATATCTTGCTCTCCTCTTTGAGACGAACTGATTGTATCTGCTTAATTAGACTTTCCTAGTAATTGGTGTTAATCAAATATTAAAACTCTTTACGGTTATTCTTACGTGTCGTAGAGATTTGTGTTATCTTGCCATATTCTTTAATCGCCTCCATACCAAGTAACAGTTGGTTGGACAACCTACTTCTATAATATTTTAGCTTATTGACAAATACCTGGATAACCCCAAGCGTCAAACCCAGCACATTACCCAATAGGAATACTAGCTACATCAAGTGATTAACATGCTAAACAAAGTTTGTCAAATTGAGCTGCAAAACTATCTAACGAATCATTAATTGATGAAAGTGCTTTAACTAATAATACGTTCACAATTAAAAATGCAACCAATAATACTGCAAATGGTAAGCAAACATAACTTAGTACTCCAAATCTGTGTAATTAGTCTTTTTTCGCCATTTTTAATAACAGTGCTGTGTTGATTTTAGGTTTATATCTTTCTGGAGATAAAATTTTCTAAATATCTTATTTTGTTAGTGGTTGTTTAGGTTAATCTTAATTAGCCTCAATATCAACTGCTGGCTAAATAGTATACTACTCTTAAGTAACTGTATCAATATTCTACTTTTTAACCTTAGATCTATCTATTTCTGCACCATTAGCAAGTTAAAAAATGTTTCCAACGTTAACAAAAACTTCATCCATTGATGTTCGTTCTAAGCAGTAATCCTATATATCTAAGTTGTTAATAATTTACAACTCTAAGTATCTAATTAAAGCACCTAGCTAATGACAAAATTCTTGAGAAACGGAATACGTTGAGACTGCTCCTGATATATCTATTTCTTTAACAAACTTAGTACTGTCATGAGCCTTTAAATGATTGCTAAATGCTTATTTAAAAGATTAAAGTCTTCTTTAGCTTTTTGCGATGATAGTCAATGTATACCCACTACCATATTTCTATTTCAATTCTAGTGCTGTTCCTTGAGCAACGATAAGTCCATCGGACATGATTTGAATAGAATCACAAAGCGTGTCAAGTTCATTCATATCATGACTTGTAATAATTATTCCAGGTTTATCTGCATATACTCTTTGAATGTGCGTACTTTCTACTGAAGAATCAAAAATAGGTATTTTTCTGGGATTTCTGGCGATATCTTTAACATTTGACCAAATAATACGTTTAGTTTGTGGATCAAGTCCTGTTGATGGTTCATCCATAATCATAAGTTTTGTTTGTGAATTTACCATAGTCATAGCAATACTAACTCTTCTCTACATACCACCGGACAGCTATTAGATTTTCTTATCTTTCCAATTGTCTAAATTCATTTTCTTTAAGATCTTAATAATTATTTTATCGTGTTCGAAATACGGAATATTTTATATTCTACACATACTTACCTGGTAGATACTCACCCAATACCCAAGCAAAGAAGAACAAAAGAAATCCTTGATATATTGATAACGATAGAATATACATGTTAGATGGCAAGTAGTACTTAGCGCTGCCAAACGAACCTGAAACGTCACTTTTAGAAGTTGTAAATTCTTTCATAGTGTAAATAGTGCGATTTTGATCGTATGAAAATGATTTTTCATCAAAAACTACGGTGGCTGTATTAGCAGAGATTACTGCAGCTGTTGTTTGCATTGTGGTAGCAAACGGGAATAACCACCTAATTAAAAAGAGAACGAATTTCGGCAAAATGCTAACATCATACAGCATTGTGTTTCCGAATATTTGGAAGCATAACACAATGATGATGTACGCAGCGAAAACCAGAATTAAAATGGTTGCTTTTGGTTTGGCCAACAATCCAATGAATATGCCCAAACAAGTTGAGTATATACCACCGATGAAAACGATGAGAATGAATTGTCCTTTGTTCATTTGGTAGAAGACGTCATTTCCGCCTGGGAGCCAAAACGCTGTGTAAAACTGGAAGAACCCCATCAAAATGAAACACATCATTTAGAAGCAAAACAGTTCTGAGACATAAATGATGTCAGTTACTCCAGATAAACGAATCGAATCCAGTTATCCTTACTTATCTTATTGAATCTGAATAACAACAAAAATTGATTGAAGGACGAAAATGAGCCCGAATAAAATTGTTGAAATAGCGGAATTCTAACTATAAGGAGTATTTCTAGCCTGGACAACATTGCCTCTGTAAACTGGATCGTACTCTGTGTCGCTGTGCAATTTCATAATAGATTTTAATACATGAGACTGCAAAGCTAATGGGAAAGATGACCATGTTGCATATGATAGTGTTTAACTGTATGGTTGAGCCTTTGCAAACTTTTCATCCCCGTAGAGAGAATAAAAATGAGGCAAATCAACATAAGTCTGATTATAATTTATTAAAACAGACAATTTAGAAGCTAGATCTTAATACGAGTTTACTGTCGAAAAGTCAGCTTAAAATTCAATGGAGAATAACTTCAATTCTTGCTGTTAAAAGTCAGCTGCCGAATTGTAACCTATGTAGTTACTATTATTGAGACCTTTCATAGCATATTCCATTATTTCTGTCGTGTACTAGTTCTTTGGATAGTATGCAACTAAGTGACAAACAGGAACTTATTTCTTGGAACCTAGACCACCAGATTCGTCATCACTTCTAAGTGCATAACAAGAGGGTAAGGTCAAATTGGAAGCTGACACACTTTCAGGAATACCATTGATGTATGGCTTTAGAGGAGCATGATTCAATGCATACAATATTAACAAAAGTAACGATGGTAAAATAATCCTCAAAACAAACATAGTATAGTGACCTTGAACGGTACCGACTATATCTTTGATCAACAAAGCCTTAAAATGCGACGTGTTGAGGTTAGGAAGTTTAGATGATTTTGATTTCATTATAGAGAAGTGAAATGTTAAACAGTATTTGTTTAAAATAAAGTAATATATCGGAACATCTATGTAAACACCTTCTTGACCCATGTGTATATCAGTTGACCTATCGATTGATTTAAACAAACAAATCTTTAACTAAAATAGCTATATTTGCAATAAGTAACGTATATCATATAGTTTTTCTTCAATCTATTTACTAAGATTAATCGAGATATTCTATATATTATTAACATTAAATGTCGGATTTTGAGTATAATGTGCAATGGCTGAAATTTTATCTTGACATTAAAAAATAGTAACTAGGTATTTCAAAAAAAGAGTAACTAGGTAATCAAAAGTTGCGAATTTATAAAGCATGTGCATTCACAATCGTATTATGTCAATTGTATATGGAACATTACAACTTGTAGTGTTAAAAATTAATAGTTCACCTAATTAAATGTATAAATAGTCTTTGTAAGCTTATTCACTCATCTTTAACTTTACCTTTAATAACTTGTTCTGCGACTTTTACGGCAGCGTTGACTTCGTCTCGTAGTTGGTTGACTTTATTTTTGTCGTATTGGTATTTTTCCATTTGAACGCCGGTGTGGTCTTCTATGGCTTAGAACGCGGCGATGTCAGTTTGTGTGACGATGCACATGCTGAGTCCGGCGTTTCCTGCGCGTGCTGTTCTACCGACTCTGTGTATGTATTCTTTGGCTATTTGTGGGATTGAGTAGTTTACGATGAATTCTACGTCGTCAATGTCCAGTCCGCGTGCTGCCACGTCTGTGGCAACGAGTATTTTCGTGCTTTGGTCCTTGAATTGTTTTAAGTTCTGTAGTCTAGCTTCTTGGCTCATTTGTCCGTGTAGCATTGAGACGTTGAACTTCATTTGCTTGAGTGTGTGGTATATTTTGCTCACGTCGACCACCTTATTACAGAATATGATCGTTTTCAGCCTGAACTCGTTCAAAAGTTAAATTGTTACGCCCAGTTTATCAAGTTGGGGGGTGACAGCCATGAGTTATTTTAGTTCTGAGTTCGTTTTCTCGTTGTCGTCGGTGGAGAGTTGAATTACTTGTCCGGAGGAGACTCGTTCTTTGAGGAGCTTTATTTTGTTGCTGAAAGTGGCCGTGAAGAGGAGCGTTTGGCGCGTTCTGTTCAGTTTCTTTATTATTTAATCTAGGTCGCGCTCGAAGTCCATGTCCAGGAGCTTGTCGCACTCGTCCAGAATCAGGAATTTAAGCGCAGCCAGGTTGAAGCCCTTGGTATTTGCAAAGTGGTCCAGGATTCTGCCCGGGGTGCCGATGATTATGTGCGGCTTCTTGGCCAACTCGATTTACTACCTGGACATGTCAATACCGCCCACCAAAATCGACACACGCAGACCAGACGACTTCCCAAACTGCATAAAAACCTCCATGATCTAAATCGCAAGCTCACGAGTTGGAGCTATGACTAGCGTGTGATACGCCTGCGGTTTCTACAATAAATGATTCAACGCCGGAAGCACATACGACGCAGTTTTACCCTAACCGGTTTTCGCTATTCCACAAACATCCTTGCCGGCAAGAGCTATCGGCATCGTTTTCTACTACACCTCAGTCGGTTTTGTGAAGCCGACCGACTTAATCGCATCCTGCAAATTTTAGTGTAATAACTCAAACACGTTAGAAGACTAGGGAACTACTTTCATGTGAAGTGGAGTGGATTTAACATATTCCTACATACATATAAATATATAAAATTTCACACTTCAAGAAGCAAAATATGGATAATATCCTCAAAGGATTGTCAGGAATTGTTCACAAAATTTGCGGAATAAAACTATCTCCATTACAATCGGAAGTATTAATTAACATCCTATCCGCAAACGACCAACAAATAGATAATATAATCACTGATATATTTTAACTCAACAAAGAATAGTAAGATCAATTCCATTCAATGTTCAAGCAAGTTCTATCTTCTGGAAAATGCAGTGCATCCGATAACTACCTTGAATATCCGTCATACAACTAACAACAGTCATTTGAGTACAAACAACAAGTTTCTGTAACTAATTAACTTCAATAAATGTAAATAATGTAACGCGCTCTAGCCTGCGGCTGTGTAAATAATATTAATTTCAATAACTCCTTATTGACAGTTTAATTTGACTCTCAGGTTGCTTTGAATTTATTTACATATTTTAATAAATTTGAACCGACTGTTGAACAGGAGCCTGAAGAGCATAGACAATTAACTGTCAAACCATAAATGAAATAATAACCTGTAAAATAAAAAGAAGCTCCATAAAAACCATTACCAGCTTCAAAATAAGATGATTTTAAGTTTAGTGAAAGCGAAGATAAAAGCGACTTTTCATTTGGAGATGATAAACACAATGATGAACATAAAGATGAACAAGAATAAGAAAGTGCAGATCCAATTTATATTCAAGCATATTCTAAAAACAAAGACATGTCAAATATCGATCTTATTAGCACTCTTCTAGAATTAGTAGACATAAACGCTGAAGATGTTATCATCTACGAGAAAGCTAAAGGAAAAGGGGCGATATTCAAGTTTTATTCTCTAGATAATTGCAAAGAGTTCAGCAAAACATTTTCTAGTAAATTCGATTAAGCTAAAGAGAGTTAAGTTTTCATTAAAAAGGCACTTGCACACGCTGACATTGCCTAAGAATTGAAACTTTACAAAATAGTTAAATGAAAAGATTTGAGGATATATTATGATTATTTATGGTATTTATAAGAATATATTATATCATTGTGCTTTAAACACCGCAATCTACAAATATGCGGCTTTTATGTGCAACATTTTTTGACAGTATTATATTAACATTAGCATATATTTCGTGCCACATTTTTAATTATCCACTCCCCGTCCGCACTAAATGACTGAGTTGTTTGACAAGCTTAAGACCATGTCTTCTCCGTATGAGTAATCAAAGTTGGAAACGTTCCGTATTTAAATGGAGGCCATTCGCACTTCACCGGGCAAGTAACAGCAGGAGCATGAGCAATTCCAATCCGAAAAATAAAAAACTAAACAGGGCTTGAAGCACTATTCTCCTTCTCCCACCGTATACGCCTATGGAAAGGCCATCGCGTGCTAGAAGCAGAAAGTTGCGGGTGCGAAGAACCTTTTGCACTCAACTCTCAACATGGACGCACCAAAGCGCCCAGACTCCAATTAGGGCCGCAAGACCCTGTACCACGAGAAGTTCACAGCTGACCAGGACTACATCTACGCCCCCAAAACGGATCAAACACACGTTATGAGCATGAACAAGTCAAACCTGGGCCAAACGGCCTACGTTCCCACCATTGACATGAGCACAGAAACGCTCTACACCCAGAACTTCCTCCAAACTCAAGTACAACACGACCAAACGGGCCAAAAGGCAAACGTAGGCCTCGAACCACTCCAAACGGCATACATCGTCCAAGACGGAGACCTCGCATTCGCCAAATTACAATCGGGAAGACTCGCTGAAATACACAAAGCAAGCGGGTTACTTATCAAATCACTCAAACGCGAAACGGCAGATAAAGACCCGAAAGACATCTACCTCGAAGCATTCAAGAGAGCACATGCAGAAACCGCACCAGGAATACGCCCACACTGCGGAGGAACCGTTTTCACCAGAAAAATAAAAGAAGAAGAATGGACCGAAGTACCAGAAGTTGTCAAACAACTCAAAATGGACATGAGAACCAGCAACAGATCCGTTTACCTGCCAGCAAGCGAGAAAGCACTTGAAATATCCGCAAAAGATAGAGAAACAAGCCGCTTAGCCTTCCACAAAGACCACAACGGTGAAAACCCAGTTGCTGGAGGCGTTTACCACAAACCAATCACTACCAACCAATACTTCGACCAAGTTCTCGAAGAAGAAGATAAAATCGCAAGAGATAAAATGGACAGAGAACTAACATCCAACTCCATTAAATCCGCAATTGCTCTTTATGGATGCAAAGACCAAGAAGCCGTAACGTTAGTTGAAAAATTAAGTGTTGGCGAAAAGAAATAACTTGTATTCCTCGCAACTGAAGCCAAAAGAAGATAAGAACAAGGTTGGGATAAGATTTGAGAAAAAATTATTACTTTTTGTTTTGTAATTTGTAAATACTTCATTTTAATATGTAATAAAATAATAATTATATATTAAGTAGTATATTAGTTAAGATGTAAAAATTTAAGAATAGATGTATAGTGTATCGAACCTCATGTTATGTATACATTTTGGGAGAAAAACGCAATAATTTATCAACTTTGCTCTGCAAGCTCTGAAAAAATCTGAAATTGTGGGAATTGATTTCTAAAATCCCAAAAATATATATATTAAAATATTAATATTTTTCATCTCATTCAATTTTCTTAAAACTGCGACTTTATTGGACATAAATAGTTGTTCAAAATGCATTTATAATAGCATTAATATTAAAAATTTCCACTTTATTTATAAATTCAGAAAAGAAGAATTTTAAACAATATACATATTTTAAAATATGATGTTATTTGTGACAATATTACTGTTAATAAATAGCTGGACTCAAGTCCTGAGACGAAATTATTTAATCATATTAGAAAGAATAAGTAAAAGCTAAAATCACTTTAAGTTGAAACTATAATTTGCTTCTCTGAATCCCTAAACACTAAATCAAATGTATATACTAAGTTTAAATTTGATAAAATACTACTACCTTGCTGCAGAGCGTTATGAAGATTTTCTCGCGGTATTACACAAACTTGATCATATAATTCTCTGTGTGAAAGCACTGTTGCAACGTAATAAGATTAAAGAAGCCGTTAAGCTACCGGAAGAATGGAACTTTGTGCAAACTCTGTAAAGCCAATGAAATTCTAGTGAATTTTGAATAAATTTACATGAAATATATTTTTAAAATATTATATTATATTTTGCTTTGTAGTTTAGTAAATAACATTATATTTTAGTGGTTTCACATCAATTCTATTATTTAAAATATGTATTTATGTTGCATTATTGCAGAATGGCTTCACTTCTTTTTGAACATCATATTAATTTAGCATACTAGTATCATTGAATGCTATTATAGAATAGAAAATCATCCAACATTTTCTCTGAAACTCTTGTTTTAATTGAATAGTGATTATTTCAAACGTAAGATACCGGTTTCGGAGCCTATCCTTATTTATTTAGCAATTAGTTACTTTGCCAGTTAAATTTTGGTGTCTCCAGCTTGATCCTAAGTTAATGATCAAATTTTAGTTTCATTGGGGTGGAAACGGGTTTGAGCGCAAAAATATGAAGTGTAAAATATATCATTGCAATTATAGAGTACTTATACAATAGAAATCACTAGTTTCAATCAAAATTTCAATCCCTCACATGACTTTTCACACCAAGTCGATTTATCCACTCCTTTTCAGGGCTGCATTATACATAAGAATAGTATGTTGTTTAAAAGAAAAACTAGAAAAGTAATTTGAAAGAAACTTAACAATAACATTATTTAATATACAAAAAGTAAAATACCACTTTACTACGTAATGAAAAACCATTATGACTATAATGATACAATTGATAAAAACAATAAATCGATAGATGATTCTGCAATAACAAACGTAGAAAAATCAATGTATGAAAATATATTAAAACGAAAAGGCTTTATATTTAAAGGATTACCGGCTATTGCAGAAGAAACAACTGAAATCAATAATAGTACGGTTAAAAATTCCGTATTTTTCGATTCGTTAGACGAAATAAATTTGAACTAGGAAGATTTATGATATAACAATGGAATTAATTATTTAATGTGCATTCATAATTTAAAGCGTTTAGGAAATCAAAAAGTGAATATTATTTGTTATTAATTAAACTATACTATTAATATCAACCTCAGTAGTAACTTGCTGAACTTTCTTCAAATACTTCTTCTCCAAATTCAGCATGTTCTTCTCCTTATTCGATTTATTCTAATTCTTCTACAATATCGTTTACAAAACCGAATTCAAGCAACTTGCCAGTTTTAAGTAGTTCTTTAACATTTATTTTAGTAAGCAACAGATCAATGTTTCCTACAACTTCTTCAGATTTGAACGTTAAGAAGTTTTCAGGGAATGTGGCAATACAATAATCGTTACGACCAAACATAACCTTGCGCTTCCATTTCTACGGTAATTATATAAAGTGCTCATCAGTTGACACATTTTTGGGCAAAATAACTTTAAAAACGGAGTGACCCATTGGACACACGTTCTTGCATATGAACTGATTGGTTGCGAACTCTTTAGGCAGTTCTTAATATTCTAGGTCACGAATCAGCCTAACATATGACATTAAAAAGAAGTGGTAATTATTTATCAAATATTCATCGTATTTTAGCGTGATATGATTAGTTGCATTATTTCTATTAAGAGTTGATGCTTTACTCCATTTCTTCATTTTGTTACTATTTTATATATACAATGTTCTTAAAATATGTAAACTAGTTAACCGATTAATACCAGATTAAAATATATTTATTGTTTTCTCATCTAGATAGTTGCAATAGCAATAAATTGATTAATAATTGATTAAATAATAAATTATAAATACATCACTCGTCTTAATTATTGAAAATAGCATCAATTATTTCTTAGGCTTCATCAATTTTGTACTCTGCAAATCTTTTTCTTTTTCCGTTTTTATCCTTCTCTTCAATCAATTCGCTATTCAATTCACTCTCAAGAATAGCATTTTATGACTCTTAACGTTCATGTTTTTTAATCACTTCAGTTTAAATTTCTTTTTAAAGAGCTTCTAAAAGATCTATTTTGTTTTATTCAACTGGTTTATACTCTAGTTTCTTTTACAGAAGGGCGTTTGATTCTATTAATTACTATTTAATTTTTATATTTTCATTAACTAGCTCATTATTAAGCTGCTTTAATTCTTTATTATCATTTGACAAGTATGTTATTTGATCTGTTAGTCGTTAAATTTCAGCTTTGAGGATTTCGCTCTCGTTTCTTTCAAATATCGGATATACATTAGGCGATTTAGGTTTGGAGAATTTTTATTGCATTTTCTACTCCACTTTTAATTCCAGTTTCTTTTCCGGCTTGAATTTACTTCTAATTTCTGCTTATTTTTATTGTAATAACTTCAAGTTTTCTTTTACAGCTCCTTTATTGGGAGATTCTGCACGAGGTTACACAGACTTTTTATCAACCTTTCGACTGCTTTCAGTTGGAGTTTTTACAGTTGGTTTTTTAGCAAATACAATCTAGTTTTATTTAAATGGTTTTTATTCAACGTGGATCTTATTCTAAGGGCTTAATTATGTAAAAGCAGATTTTGACCTTGGTTATTTAGGTTTTAATTGTTCATCATCATGTTTTTCAATTTTATTTATTATTTAATTATTATTTTTAGGTTTATTTAATGCTTATTTTTAATAAGATAAAGTATTTTACTATTAATTCAGTTTCTTTTAAGTTGGAACCTTAGGAATTTATTTTTGAGATTTCATGGTTTAAAGTGGAAATTTAATATTTATTTTGGTTAAATTTTAGTATAATTCACATCAGTACATCGTGCAAGTAAAATTTCAAAATAACGTGAATTTCAATATAGTGCTGTAGTAACAATCTTAATAAATAATAGTATTCATCTATGTCGTATATAATAGCAAACAGCATGTGTACTATTGTATTTATGATTCATAATCTAACATACTTTATTCTAACTTATAAATAGAAATTTATTCAAAGTAATACTACAAATACATTTATTTCATTTATCAATCACCACACCTCTCCAATCTCAATGGCTTTTAGAGGACTTCACAACTTTGTTTAAGAAATCCGTGTGACCGCATCTCATGAATAAGAAGAAGAAATAGTAAATGCTGAACGTTAGAAAGTTCGTACCTATTTCTCTTCAGGTTCCAACAATTCTTATGACTCTAAGAAGTATGCTTTAAAAATGATGTATATGAGCATAATGGGTTATAAATGCGATTTTGGTTTAGTTCCAATTTCATAACTGATGGCTTCCAAAGATAAGGAAGAAAAGTTAACTGGTTATCTTGTTCTCTAACAATTAATTAAAGACGTTCCAGATTTCTTGCGTTTGGTAACTCAAACAATCTTATCAGATATGCAATCTGAAAATACTTTCGCCGCTTCATTAGCTCTCGATTTTATTGCAAATGACGGTAATGCTGCTATGGCTGAAGTTTTGGCTGGTCCAATAATGAATTTAATCCAAAAAGAACCAGAAAAAGTTCCATCAGTTATAAGAAAGAAGGCTATTTTAGCCTTAGTTCAATTGTTTAAAGCCAACCCAGATGCTGTTCAAGCTAGTGGTGCTGCAGACATTCTCATGAAATTGATGGATTAAAAGAACGTTGGTTTCTTAACTTGCCTTATGCACTTATTCGACTCATTGGTGAATGTTGCAGGATTCGAGCCAATCAAGCACAGAGCCATTTACTTGATGCAAAAGATTATCATCAAGAGAGAAGTTACTGACGACCACATTTATTATACCATGCCATGCCCATGGTTATTGATCTCAATTATGAGATTTATTCAAAAGCTTCCATGCGCCCTTACTGAACAAATCAATCCAAAGACTTCAGTAATTGAATCTCAACCAGTTATGATTACCCAAACTATTTAAAAATGTTTTGAACTTGTTTCAAAGGTTGGTACAACTGGTTTACAATCAAAGATCAATATCCACTGGGCTATTGCTTTAGAAGCTGCTCGTTTGTATGCTTACTACAGAGACTTCATATAAGAAGAAATTGACGTCAAGTTCCTCTTTGACGTTATTCGTTCCAACTCGGTTGCTTCTAACATCAAATATGCAGCCTTCAACTGCCTTACTTTGATGAGCCCCATCCAACAGATTTAATTCCAAACCAAGTAAAATCTGTATGACATCGCCCAAGCTGTTATAAGTGAAAAGGACTACGCTGTTCGCCACCGTGGTCTTGTTTTACTTTATAACTTGGCCGATCAACAAACAGCTTCTGCTGTTTGCGCCGCCCTTTGCTTTGCCGCCAAGTAATCCGACACTCCAGTTTCTTATAGAGAAGACGCCGTTCTCAGAGCCGTTTAAATTTGTGGAAATTATTCAAAGGACGAATGGGTCATCGGAATGCTTTTGAAGATTCTCCCTGATGCTTAAGAAATGAAGCAATATTCAGTTTGGAAGAACTTAGCCAACATAATTTAGTTGCAAATGAACCAAAATTCATGCGCTAAGATCATGAGCGAACTCAAGCAATCATGCATCAACAACCAAGACGAAACTAAACTTGTTGAAGATAAACTTATCCTCACTATTTTCAGCTTTGGTTTCACCCAAGCTTTCAAGTATTTGCAACAACAATCAGTGCAAGAATACATCCCAATAATCCAACAAGCTATTTATTTGCTTCAAAGCAGAGAAACTGCCGAGTTATTTGCCATTGCCTCAACTGCCTTGATTTTCTGCATTGGTGGCGGTTATTTGGACGTTCAACACTTGAATCAATTGTGCAGCTCAGAAGTTATAGAAGTTCAACAAAGAGCTTGTGAAGCTTACATCCTCGTGCAAGGTGGTCAAGGAAAGAATATCATTCAGTTATATGAAGGTGTTGTCTTGAAATGATGATCATTTGTAACATTATATGATTACATATATAATTATTAAACACAGAATATTTCTCCACTCCCATTTATGTTACGTCTGTAGATACCTAAAACGGATATCTACGAAGTTTCATTGGGGTCGTTTTCTCCATCATACGTTCCTACAACATCATATTGCATTTAATCAGAAAATGAAACAATGGTAATAGAAAATTCATTACGATTTAAGTTGGTATAATCTTTGCTGAAGGACAGTATTTCTCTTATAGAATCAGCAGGCGATGATGTGTACATAAAAATAATTAAACCGTCAATTCCACAAATAGACTTACTGATTACAAGTGCAACGTTTATATTCAAGTATAATCAAAAAATCAAGAAACAGCCGCGAACGTACAACACGAACACTGATTTTGTTCCATTTGAGGAGTAATTAACTCAGTGTGACAGAACAATAGTGCAAGTGAATTGTTTTCACTCCGACAAGGCCATTTTGATTGATTCTCAGCTATTGATAATAGCCAGGAAGTTATAAGCGTATATAACTGCTCATTTTAGTTAAGCGCAGACCAATTCCTTGTCCATATCCGAGTATTTGCAGCATTTGATTTAGATTTTGTATTTTCAGCAGTACAAGCTGTAAAAGCAGCCTTCGTATCAGCGTGAGGCCTTTAACTACACTGATTACTTGCGTTCACAGCAGGCTTGGAAGATTGACGGCTACTCATCCGATTATCCGAACGCAACTCAATAAAACAAGCAATACTAGGGCATTCCAATATTATTTTAATCTTAAGCTGACTGTGGATTATTATTGGATAAGTAGATGCTGGTTTTTGCCGTTTCCGGCTACATTCAGTCCTTTTGCAAGGCCGTGATCGTTTCATCTGATTACAACGCTTGTAAGCAACTGTGCTTCATTTTACAGCGTTTGACCCCGATTGACATAAAAGTTGACTTGGACTTCAAGCAGTCCCAGGACGAAATCGTGAACGGCTTAAATCTGCAAATAGTAGAACACATTGATGATATTCACATGAACCTTTCCGGTTCGTACTGCATAGTTGATTTGAAGACGAATCGAATCATCTTCACTGAGGAAGCGGTGCTAAGTGAGGAACTGGTGAAAACGGTTGAAAATTATTTCAAAATGGTCCAAAACGTTGAACTCCGGTTCAAATAAGCAATCACACAATAATTTAAAATTGATATCGTGAGGCTCGTGTAATTTGAGTGACTTTTTGCTTAATTTTAAAATTACAGCCAGTTACTACATTACCACTCAGAAGGGGTAGGTCGCTTATAAAGGGTAGATCAACTCACTTACAAGGGGTTGGACAAGTTAACCCCGTTTTTTGATTATAAACCCTTCAAATATAACATTATTTTTGGATCATTTCGCTTATAAGGGGGTTGAAAATGGTAATCCCCTTATAAGTGAAAAGGCTACCACCTTGAGAGCGAGGTAATGTAGTACAACAAAATAGATTACACGAGCATTTTCATACAGATTACGAATTAATGAATATTAGCAACGAATATATTAAAGCTTCTATTAAATACATTTAATTACTTTAAACTTCAAACTGCAAATCCTGAATATCCATGAGTTAAAAATTTAACCACATTCTTATAGTAATCTAGTAAATAATGCATTAAACAGAAAATATAATGTTAAATCACTTATATTCCTCAATTTTGATTTCAATGGCGTCAACTTAGTAATTATTCAGCTGTACTTCTTAAAGCTCAAACTCTAAATTTTCACCTGATTTAGTCATAGAATGAGTACTAACATGCTACTGTAACAACTTAATTTGCATATCTTATTCATTCAGCTGCTTTACTAAAGATAATGATTGCTTCTAAGTTTTGGATAATTCATGTTTGAGTTGATTTACCCTATATTCTAACTAATCCAACTAAATCTGCATTATTAATTACAATAATAAAATACAAAGTGGTTTTGTTACAATTGGTGTGAATATTATAAAACAGAATAAAGTTAATTGTATTATATAATTCTTTATATTAAATTATTTTAAATGATATTTAGCTTCATCTTTACATAATGTAAATTACATTTACTTCAACTTGAATTTACCTTTAGATCTTATTCAACATGTTACAAGTTTAAATGAAACATTAGGGATCTTAAGGAATCTTATCAAGTCAATCAAAATAAATAAAGATAATTATAATGCGAAAATTAACTATTATTGCTATGTAATATTAAACTACCACTTCTAATATGCATCCAAACTAAAGAGCAGTTATAAATCACATAAAATATGCTATGCAATAATAAAACAGTCCATATAAGGTATTTACATTACCTAATGGTAATTTCCGAGAAGTTCATTTTAGTTTAAGAGGTCCAAAAGGCACTATTTTTGAAGGAGGCTTGTATCATGGGAAATTAGTATTGAGCGATAAATATCCATATGAAGCCCCAGATATGGTATTCATCCAAGAATCTGGTAAGTTTGAAATTGGTGGTGCCATTTGTTTAAGTTTCAGAGAAAATCCTAATCTGTGGTCCCCAAGTTTAGGAATTAATGGACTCATTAGATCTTTATAGAGTCTTTTTGGCGATGAAGAAATATAAGGCATTAAAATTATTAGACATCCTGATAAAGAATAAGTTGCTCGTTATGTTGAATAATCTAGAGCTTTCAAATGTTCAGCATGTGGATGCGATCATTCTAAGTTCTATGATGATATCTAAAAAGTAACAGATGAATTTGATAGTCTTCATTAGTAAAAGTGACATTTCGTTATTTTAGAAGATAATATTTAATGTTTATTAGTATTATTCCGTGTATTCATATAAATTTCAAAAATAAGGTTTTACTACCTAAAATGACAATATTTTCATCAAATAGAGTGAGTACCTGCATTTTAATTGGATATCACTTCATTGCAAATCAGACTATTTTTTGATTCTATTCATGATATGATATCCTTGTTAGGTTTCCTATCTCAAATAGGTATATTAATTCCGAAAGAAATATAATCAATCATTTCTATAAATATCAACATTTATGAATTATACATATAATACAAGAAAGTAACAATTAATTTTTATAACATACTCCACTTTGAAAATGGAACTATCGCCCATTTGTATGCAAAAACTTAAGTAAAATTTATCTAATGAAAGTAAAGATTCTAATTAGTAGTAATAAGATATTATGACAGATAAAAAGAAGAAAATATAAGAAGCATTTAAGCTAATATTCCCACAAAAGTTAAAAATCGATTATTACTAATGTAATCCAGTTCCAAGTATTGTTAGAGAGGCTTTTTATGAGTTTAGTATTAGAACACCAATTGAGGGTACTTTTAGGATGCCTCCGTAATTAGATATTTAAGCGCCAATAAATTTATTAATTGATCAGGAGAAGCCAATAGATTTCAAAAAACTTCATACGCATTAAATTTGTGCGACAATAAAATACTACAGTTATGGGAGGTGGAATTGCTTTTTCTTGTTTACTATGTGAGTAATTATATATTAAAATATTTTGCCACTTCTAATGCGGATGACAAATTCCAATAAATAATCTCAAGTTGGAGATTATTCATGAACTACTCATTAACACAAGAGGGCCAAAAATATGATTTCGATCGTATTAGACCATAATCGACTATTCAAAGTCGGTATTTAATATTCCAAAAAGGAAAAATAGAAATTACCACATGCATTAAAAGGACGGCAATGACAAAAATAAACGCGGTAGAAGATGTTTAGGGAAGGTCAACTAATTCACTTAACAAACTTAGGCAGTTCTGAAGCGTTTATATTCTCTTCATTTCTGGGTCCAACGGATGAATTCATAAAATATTGTACCAATCTGAACTAGTTATATCACTTGTTTAAGATGTCCCTGTGTAATTTCTACGTTTTAGTCAACAAAACTAATTTATGAAAGATTTTATCTCGAAAATATATGGTAGTTAAGCCTGATTGGAGAAAAGAATAAGAGGATCCAATGATTGGTATACGGACGCAATATGTAATTTATAACTAGTAGCGCAAGCACTGGACCTGCAGAGGACCTCGGTGTTCATCTTCAACTGGGTCAATCTGAACGATTTTAGGTATTTCTTAATCACGAAAAACAATGGAGGACTTTTTCTTTCAATCTCAACCGGGAGCTCAAGATGAAGTTTGGGTACATCGCTTAATTAGAATTATAATTCAGGTAGTTACAGTCGCTTTCATTCTCAAAATACAAATAATGAATGCCTTTTTGTTTCTTGAAGAATGGAATCAAGTGGGTTAGTCGGGCCCAGCATTAAATAATATATTGATGCTACTCTAAAACAACAGTTATTTTACTTATGATCTTCCACTTCCATATCATAATGAGAAATCAATTTTCTTGATTGTTAAATTATACAACGTTAGGTAAAGTTGAAACTTATTATTGAAGTATATACAGAGTTATATACGTTAATTATTGTAGCACAGCTATCCAAGGCTCAACCAGGCCTTGATGTGATTGAAGCACTTTACAAATCAATAGTAAATAGAGTTAATGAGTGTATTGATGAGGAGGGAGAACACACTCATTATTGAGCCGGGCAGTGATATAAGTAAGATTCAAATAATAAACTTCATTCTTCTTCCTAATTCAAAAAAGCATTTCGAGGGCCCACCACTGTACTATAGGAAAATGAAAAGTCCTCTGATAAATGATTCAACAGCTCATGCTCTTAGAGCTTAGGAGACTTTTGATCAGATGATACCCGCGCTGCATTAAATGCAAAATAATAGTAGAGATCATCTTAAGTACTTGATGAAATAGCTCTACGTACTAAGTAAAAATGAAGTTTATAAAATGGACGCCAGAAATCTTGGAGTCGTTTTCGCCCCGAATTTATTCAGTTATTAATTTGGAGACGAGAGAATTTTACAAATGTTAATCGAAAATGCGAATCAAATTCAATGAATCGCGCAGAGAACACTTTTAATTAGATGATGAAAATAAACTTAATCTTAAAAGTAGCACTAAAAACAAAAAATTAAAAATGGAATGACTGATATTTAGATATATTACTTTATTATAGCAAAATGCAATTGGAAAAGTATTATCTATCATATGCAACTAGTTATTTTGGCTGTGTAGTTGTGTAGTTAACATTAATCTTATATATACCTTAACTATATAATATCATTACTATAATATATATTATATATATTACTATATTATTATATATAATATATATTACTTTCCTAATTGCTAATGGCTTTATTTTGTGATATTTTGATCAGTTTATTCGTTTATTATACAGGTATTACAATTAAAGTGTTTAAATCGCCTATAAACAGTTATTGTTGATGTTTAAACAATCGTGAATCTGTTTAGACAGATTAATTTATTAATATATAAATAGTAAACAAAAAATGATATAAATATAATATATATGTTTATTCCACTTCAACATATGCAAGAAAAATAAAAATAATCTCCGGAGCGATAATATAAGATTGTTGTGTTGGGCGAAGCTGCAGTAGGCAAAACATCTTTATTATACAGATATGTTTCTGATAGCTTTGATGAACATCCATCTTCTACTATTTCGGCATCATTTTACACTAAAAAACTATTCAAACAAAATAATAAAAACTAGAACGAAGTATTTAAACTATAATTATGGGATACAGCTGGGCAAGAAAAATTCGCTCAAATGTCTGCAATGTATTACAGAAATGCTGATGTTGTCTTTGTAGTATTTGCTGTTGATTCTCGTTAATCTTTTGATAAAGCTTTATGTTTAGTTACTGAAGTAAAAGCAAAATAACAACAAAAATAGTTACTTGTGCTTTTGGGAAATAAATGTGATCTACCAAATATTCTAAAAGAAGAAGCTGAGTTGTTCGCTAAAATTAATTGTATACCACTATACTGGGTTTCTGCTCTATCAGGAGTAGGTATTTAAGAAGCTATGGATAAATCTGTCAATCATGTTTCTGGTTTTACTCAAGATAAAAAGATAAATAATATTGTTGCTCCAGATAAAATGAACTTCAAATCTGGTTGTTGCTGAAAACATTGAATTTTTCTTTATTATATATCCCACTCACTTAACTTTCATTAATGTTATGTTATATTATGTTTTTATAAAATTTAAATTTTAATTAAAAGTATTGTTGAGACGAAGATGGAATGATTAACTTGAACCTTTATATTGTTGATAAGGTTATAGCATGTCAAATTAAGTGGCATTTAATAAAAGTATTGTGTATTTGTGTATTTATGGTTATATCATTATGGTTATATCTGAATTTATCTACATATATGATGCTATGCTTCAACTAGCTTATTATTTTTATTTTTATATTTCCACATCAAAGATGATTTGCATCAAAAATGTTTCGCAACTATATTTTGAAAATGAATTTAATGATAGTCGTGAGGTATACAACATATTATAAATCTCTATTAACCAATAAACACAAGAATCGTAGATTTAAGACATGGAAGATATATTAGTTGCCTTTATCGATCAATTTTGAATTGCATTGAGTGAAATTAGCTTAAATTCTTGTAATACAAATAATATTATAAATAATATTGAAATATGTATTCTATCTACCTCTATCATTATCAAATGTTGTGAAATGATTACAAATATTCAGCGATTGGAGATTATATCTAAATAGTTTATTCTAATATTTTATTATTAATAACTTATAACTAACATATTTGTTATTTTAATTTTTCCGCATCGTTATATGTATCAGCAAAACACTTCATAACTATACTATGAAAGTGATTATAGCGATAGTTGCGAAGAATTCAATGTTTTGTAAATAAACAACCATAACTAAGCACAGTAATCATAGATTTAAGATATATAAGATATTCTACAGGCATTTATAGATCAATTTTGAATTACTTTGAGTGAAATTAGTCCAATTCGCATTATAATCAATTATAAAAAAATAAATATATCAAGTACGCTCATATAAACTCCTTTTCGAACACTTTTAGTTGTACTTTGAGCCTCGCGCTCTCCCCAAACAGGTCCTTGAGCCTTTCTTCTAAAAAGTTGATTCTAATTTACTCTTTTCTTCCAACTTTCTTACTAAGCAATGCGTTCATCTCGTTTTTGTGTTCCTCAGCCTGTTATTATATGACGTTGTATTTTGAGTCAACGTCCTTGAACATTTTGTAGCGCGGGTTGTTCAAATCGAACGTCATTTTTGCTTTTATCGCGTCCGAATTATTAGAATTCTTGTTCACTTGGTGCTCAGCGGCTGAACTATTCTGCTTTATTTGCTCGTACGAATTAAAGTTCGGGTCAAACGCTTGAGATTAATAGGGCTTGTTTTAAGGTTGTTAAACGGTGTTTTGCTGCTAAAAGGTGTTTTGAGGTTAATTTGGCTGAGGTTGGTTGTTTTGGGCGAAAGCTGGTTGATAACTGTTTTGATACTATTGCTGAGATTGCTATTGAGGCTGATAATTTGATTGGTTGGGCTAATTTTGCTATTGTTGCGGCTATTGCTGCTATTGATAGTTTTACTAATTAACTTGATATTAGTTAGGTTACTGATAACTAGGCTGATTCTGTTGAGAGTAGTTATTTTGAGGCTATAAATTTTGATATGAGCTTGGAGGAGAATATTGTGGTTATTGCACTTACTATAAACGATTTTGAAGCTAGGTCTGTAATTGCTCATTTTACTACTGCAACATCTGCTTTTACTGCTTCATTTGCTCAAATTCAGCTACTTTAGGGTCGAATTATGGAGAAGACTACTCCTGCTTGGACGATTCTATTTCCAGCTTGGCTGCATATTTTGCTCGCTACTTTAGAAAATCTTCAAATGAAAGAACACCTTGTGGCTCCGGTTGAGATTGAACACTAGGCTCCTATTTTAATTGTTATTACTGTGTTATAGGCTTAGAATCAAATTGTATTGATGAGCTTTGCTTTTGCTTAATTTCATTGCTATCTAAATATTTTTACTCCTAAATATTTTGATTGTTACTCATAGTTTACTATTTCTACTATTTTGTTTGTTTTTCGTCTGTCATTTGGAATGATATTCCTGATTACTTTTGTTTTTGAATGTTGTTGGAATATTCCTTGGCGTTTTAGTTATTACTTTCATTATTGATAACTTAATAATCTTATTCGTAATTTGCATTTTTGCTTACTTATTTAAATCCAGTTGGTAACTGATTAGTCTATTATAAACCACTTTTTCGTCTCATTTCTTAAATTTATGATTCAGATAGTCTATTATCTTCTTAATATATAGTTGTATTCGCTTAATTTCTTGATTTGTTTTGAGCTGCTTCATTTGTTTACAGATTTTAAGACTCAATACTATTCCTATCTAACTCTTTTTCAAGTTATTTATTTCCTAATATTTAAGCTAATACGAAACTCGGGTCGCGCTTCTTTATGATTTTAACCAAACTTTTGATGACATCTTCTCTTTCTTCAATTTTAGCTTACAATTATTATATCTTTTTGATATGTTCTTAATTTTCTTAGTTAACTGTTTTTTAGATTGACTCTGGCTATACCTGCTATATTTCTATGGGATCTATTGGTTTAATAGAGTCAGAAACTTATTGTTTTTGTTTTGCTAATAATTATAATTTTTATTAGTTAGACATTATAATTTTTTGAGTTTCATTTAGCTAATTGCTCGCCTAAGTGTCAATATGCTATGTAGTAATACATTATTATTCAACTATTTCAGGTGACTGATATAATTATTATGAGCTCGAAAGTTTTTAAGAGCCGGATAAATTCTTGTTATCATAATCAAGATTACCAAATGCTGGTGGTTAGTTTTCTGTTATGTACTCATCTTGACGTTATTCGTCTTGACGTTAATAGCCAAAATTTCGATTCATTAATAATTGTTATTAATTTTGTAATGCTGTCTAAACTGCGGCAGAAACTGCTGCTGCAGTTGCTGAAATCGATTCATTTTATTGTGCATGACTTTATTATTGAAATATCGGCGATGGCTTATTATATGTGAGCTACTCTGCTTTAGGTGGCGAAGCAACTTTTTGCATGTTTAGGATTTATTTTTTCATTTCATTTATTTGAATTTATATTGTATCATCAGAAGTCTCAGAATAGTAATCATCAGAATAATATTCATATTCAGTTGAATTTTCATTATCTGACATTTGTGGTGTGGTAATATAAATAATAATAATATTTTTGAATATTTTTATTTGATGATTGTGAACAATGACAAAAAGCCCCTTTTCAGCAGTAAATCGAACTATTTCTGCAGTTTCTGCAGTAAGTTGACCTGTTTTTGCAGTAGAATATTTTACTACAGCTGCAGGTAGTTTACAGGCCTATCAGCTCCTGCAAAACTATATTATATTATTTATTCATAAATAATGTAATTATAACAGACATGTCTCACAGCAACATCCAATAAAATAATTAGGGCTGTTATTTTTGCAGTTTCTTACAGTCAAAAAATATTATTGTAAATAATGCGGCTGTAATGAAATATTACAGGAAAACGATATAACTGTAAGAAAACATACCAAAAATTTGAATATATAAATACACAGTAGTAATATAACTTCAACCTATTTACATTCACTAATCATAATTTATTAAATATGTTGAACAGATCTTAGATATCAATAAGGTCTTTCGGTTGTTCATGTAATAATTATGTTTATGAGCAGTTTGATGTTTGAATAAAATGTTATATATTGATATCTGCGATATCTGATTCATATTCAATACTATTACTATGTCTGATACTTATATCGCTCAAATTATTTGTACCTAAGGTTCTTAGTTACGAAAATTCTTTTATTTATAGCAATTATTTTTATTTATGACCATTTAATTGTATAATCTTTGATTTGTTGCTATTAAGTATAGTTTTATATGATTTCATTATATGAAGTGAAACGTTGTTAAATATGTATTTTAGTTAAATAAATATCAATAAATTATTTTTAATAAACTGTATAATTAAGAATTTATTAAAAATATCTAATTTATTAGTTTAACGTGTTTTCAAAAGTCACAAATTCTCTTAAAATATTGTATTGTTTACTAATATTATTAATCATTTTTATTAACTTTAAAAGTTATTTTTAGATATGATTGTGTCTAAGTGAAATAATATTATAAAACATGCATTTTAATAAAAATAGGTTAACTTGTTCGTGTTTATTATTTAGCGTTGTTAAATAAAGTGTTTAGTTGTTAAATAAATTCATTTACAATTTGTTTATTCTACAATTCGCCCCGTTTCATTATAATAAACGCAATTAAATTACTCATTCGTCGTTTGTTCCGTTTTCCATGTTTAGTTCAACAGCTCTTTTGTTTGATTGGAGTTCAGCTTCATAGTTTCCTTTTTCTGCGATGACTTTGAGGCTGTAGTAGTTTTCTCTGAATTTTTCTTCGTCCATTCTCATTAGTTGTGTGTCAATGCTTTGAATAAGTTGTTTGTCAACTGTGATTACGTTGAATTCTGCGAAGTAGCTGATGAATCCGAGTGCTGCGCTAACTAGTGTGTCGTTTATGGACAGGCTCAGGTCGGTGATGTATTTGACTGATTCTGAGTTAAAAATGCACATGTTCCGAGCTACCATCATGTGATCTAGTACTTTGAGGTAAGCGGTAATTACATCTGTGTCCTTGCTCTGTGCGATTATTTTCAATATTTTGTCTACTTGTAGTAATTCGAGCACTGCGATTGATTTCTGGTTCGATCGGTTGCACATACTGTGGTCGCCAAGCCAACTTTGATTTCAAAAAATACTAACTATTTCAAAACTATTTTTTGTATTAATTTTAACTATATATTAACTCAATGTTTAGTAGCGTCTCCTTTCTATTTTATTACTTCTTCTAACCTTTTGGGCATAGAGTCAATCAAATGATTGATGATATCTAACGAGATTTACTCCAACGCCCTCTTTACTTCTTCATTTAATAAGTCATATGTGGTACATTCTTCAGGGGAAATGTTTGACTTCAGTGGATTCCAGCAGTGAAAAAGTGGATTTAAGTCTGGACTCATTACTGGAAAGCGATAGAGCTCAATGTTGTTAGCAGTATAAAAGTTTTTCATATACTTACTAAAATGTGTCGGGGCGTTATCTTGTTGCAACTTCAAGTTATGCTATTAAGTGATGGAAGTGTAACTTGTCTGAGAACTTAAGAATTGACAATTGAATTCATGGTCGTACCGCACGGCATAAACCATAATGGACCCTTATATCTATAGCTAATCGTACTATAGATCATGCACGAAAACAGTCCATATTTTACACTTCGAGAAAATACTTCGGATTCCACTCGTCTTTAGGTGTTCTGAGCACTCTACTCGCTCGATTTGCATAGCATTTTGAGCGATACTCATCGGTATACTAAAAAGTTCTCCAATATTCAATTGGTTGTTTCAGGTTCATTCGAGCAAAGTTCAAACTTTCCAATTTATGCTTTTCGGTAAGTTTTGGCTTTATCTTAGCAACATAGAAGCTTAAACTGAATTTGGCCAGGAGACGAGATACCGTTGTTAGAGACATGGAAATTCCACGAAGGGCTTAGTATTTTTCAGCTATGATTCGTCGAGTTTCGAATCTATGGCTCTGGCGATATTTAACAACGCGAAAATCTCAGCTTAGTCAAATTTTCTGACACTATTATCGGCATGAGAAGCTTCTAGCTTGCCTGTAACTTCAAAGTGCTTAAAAATGGAATAAACAGTTTGGAGACTACATTGAAGGCAACAAGCAATGTATTTCTTGGTTGCAACAGTTTGTGATTCTGTTTCTCACATTCTCATCATTATGCGACGCTCTTGTATTGTGATCCGTCGGCTTCGTGTGTGCTTCGTCATTTGAAGGATGAAGTGAAAAAGAAATGAACCGCAGAATTAATTGAATATGTTATAATTAGCATAAATACAGTGATTTAATTTTCAAGCGCAATTATTACATAAACATTTGTTAAAATCAAAGTTGGCTCGGACACCACAGTATCGTCCATTAGCTCAATATAGAGTAGTATTTTGTTTTTGGGGAGTGGTAACTAAACGTTATTTAGAGTGTTAGTGACGAATTAGTTTATTTCAACAATTGAGAACTTTCTGTCATATTAGCTTTACAGTAATCTCGCGAATGAGCGGTCGGCTGAGAAATTCGGCTGAAACTGAACATTCGTAAACTGACCCAAATCAACCTCAAACGTAAAACGAACGAACAACTTACACAGAGCTTTATAAACGAGACATGACTGTACTTGTATTTATTGCAGGGTCTTGTATACGAGGGAGTTCTCGTAGGACGTACACAGAGCGCAAATGTTGTTTAGAAGTGAAATGGAGTACTTGAAAGCGGTTTGATTCAAGTTCAAAATGGAGAACGCCAAAACCAATTGCAAAATATCGTAGTACTCGTTTTACACATCCGGATTTTCCACATGGAACGAATCGCGCGTTAAAGCCCAAAAAAGCTCAGAATAATCACATATCTACATCGACTGCAAGAAATATAACTACTCCCTGAACTAACCCGCATCTGACAACTCCAACATAGCTGACAACGAAAAATTAGACTGCGATACTATGACACGATCAATCTCAGCCAACTCCTACTCCAAAAAACGGAATATCTAAGTGCGCATACTGTTATTCAGATTCTCATCCTCACATTTATCACGTAATAACCGCCACTGCTACACAAACTCCAACTTATTCTCAGCATTCGATATTTACTTAACTTATTGGTCAATGTCTAACTACTAAACTGACTGAGCTCGCATAACTTACTCCTACTCATCAGAATCCTCGTCATTTATAACAGTTATCTACTTTTTCTAAGACAAAAACATAGTTCGGTTCATTTGGTGTGAATTTCATTTTGATCATTAAACAACAATTTTGATCATGTAAATCTCTTTATTTATATGTAACACTCCAATGAAACTAGTTCTAATTAAAAAATTAAGCAAATCTTATAATCAAGTCATATTTTAAGCAGACACAGGACAATAAATTATATTAAAGGATTTTCTATTCCATTATAGTGATCATTTACAAACACCAATTTAAATATTTCCTCAAACGTGTAAATTATTGTATGAAGCTTCGGATTATCACTTAGATTTCTTTTAAAGTCACAAAATACTAAATTTTGATTGGTTTATGGGTAATAGATTTTATTGCCCACTTTGCGTTATAGCTGTAACAGTATAGCAATAAGGCGGACATTAAACCGTAAAAGCTGTTGATCACCTGTAAAATTTATTAACTGTATCTATTTTCGACGCAACTTTTGACATACTTCCAGGATTTTATATTGGAGATATTTAATACAAGTAGCTTGATTATTAAACAGCATCTTGTCGACGGATCAAATCATTTTAATATATTGATATGGACTTTTAATAAGTGGCTGTAAAATACTATAATATTAATGGATTATCAACTGAAAAAATGCTGGGACGCTTTGATGGACAATAGTTTGAAAACGGACTAAAATTCGAATGTAAATCTAGAAAAAACTTGTGTGGTATTTTGTAGGGAACCACACCCGGACCTAAACTAAATTAACTCCATTTTGTTTCACCTCAATTTTATTAAAATGTTCTTGAGTATCATGGTCCTATTGATAATATTCCTGTTTAATAAAAATAATAAAATCAAAATTAACAAGAAACAATCATTTAGAATAATGATTAACCTGAAAATGTCTAAAAACTTATCAACACTCAAATAGAATAACTTTAATTAGAAAACCAAGTGTAATAAATTGAAATTGAGTAAGTACCGTCAATTATTATTTAATAAGATAACTGCGTAAATACTGAGTAAAAACAGAATACACAAAAAGAAGAATAAAAGTCATAAGTAATCCACCCTATATAAATAATAACTAGTTCAAATAATGAAGTAATTTAATAAAAGGATTTGAACTTTGAACCTGAACTTAGAACAGAGGAAATAAAACAAACTCAATAATAAGCCACAATATATTAAATGGAAACCAATGAATAGATACATGTAAATTAAGAACAAAGTAATAAATAAGATAATGAAAATCAAATAATACCTATTGAAACCAATGACTAATGTATAAATGTTTAAAATGATAATAATCTTTAATCAAATATGCCTGAGTAAATTAAAGCAGTTTCTTAAAATATAAGTTAAAATATCGCTTTACATACTTCAAGTCAACTGAGCAATGAGTAAAACAGTTCTCAGAAAAACAAGAAGAATGTCTCATGGTAACTCAGTCAGTCTCCTCAACTATAAATGTAATCACAGTAACAATCTCAACAGCAAGTTTAATCATAACGGAATTTATAACAATAACCGCAATTTTCACCACAAATGCCTTTGCAGCAGACAATAATTGATATTTCGTCCTCAGTAAAGCAATCGGTAGTGTCTGTCATCAGCGACCTTCAAATTCAGGATTTAGAACCACAAAATAATCAGTCTGAATAGTAAAATATCATTTTAAAGCCGAATAATTCACAAAATTTGCCGACGAGTCAGTTCATCGACAGTTTCGATTTGCAGCGGTGCATAATCTCTCAGGAAGCTGATGAAGCCCTTTCAACCTCCAAATTCTTACAAGGTCGTAAATCAAACAATTAATCAAATGAGCTCCAGAGCTCAAAGTACAAATTTAAAAGCAACTCGCCTGAACACATTAGCCCTCAATTTTTACAGTCTTTCAACGCCTTCTCCTCGAACGTGAACAAATTCCAAACGTCTCAGAAGGAACTCACATAACAAAGGAGAACGTAAATTGCGCTGCTCAGTTCAGTGCAAACGATAAATGTGGAGCTTTAATTGCCCGTTTTGTTCATAAACTTCTTCAAAAACGAGTGCATTCCGGAGCTCCCAAGGTATAATAACAGCTAGTACATTTACTGTATATTGGACGCACCCTATTTCATAGCGGGGGTCGTGTTCATGAATTTCGTTAATAAAATGTTCAGCATGTTCCAGAAGGATAATAAGGACATCACGAAGGTCAAATTCGGGAGCTACGCCAGGGACTGCGTTAACAAAGTCGAAATAAAGAAGAAACTACGCGTTAATATTTCGTACGTGTGCGTTCGGAACATGAAAATAATCATATGCATCAATTGATAAATTGAAATGCTAGCGTTAAAATTTAAACTGAAAAATTACAGCATTTGAATTATTATAACAAACTGAATGATTAATCTAATTTTAAAAGAAATAAACTATTTTTAATTTTATATAATGTCAAAAATAAAAATAATATAATAAATCACTAAATCATAGCTAATCTAATAAGTCTATTAAATCTTAGACATTTATTAGATTTTAAGAATCATATAAATATTCATTAGATAACAGAGACAAAGAACAGTTTGACGTTTAAATATGATCATTATCTTAATTATACGATTCATTATTGATACAATGATTTATGCTAAAGTCGCTCAAATTACTTGTATCAAATGTTTTTAGTTACTATTATTTATTAATATGAGGTAATTAATTATGATGTGGTACATATTATATAGTAACTTTTGACTTGTTGTTTTACAGAATAGTTTTATAGGATTTCATTGTGAAGTGAAATGTTTTCCTTATTATTGATCAAACGCGTTTTAATTAAGTTTTGGAAGTAATTTTAGTTAACATCTGTAAATATCTGTAGTTTGATATTGCAGCCTGCCATTTACATTATTAGCACAATATACTACTGTTTCTATTAATTATTAAAATTAATTAAAGTAAATTTTACACACATAAGTTATGTGACATAACTTTAACATAACATCTGTAAATAATTAATATTTTTCAGTTTTATTTAATTTATATGGACACATGGTATATTTAAAAGACGAGAATACAATAAATGCTATACCTTAATGAATATATTCTTAGATTAGAATAAATATACAGTAACTATATTATCCACACCCATCATCTCTGAAAATTTAATAACCTAACATTGATGTAATATAAATATTAATAGCACAGTAATAACACGATAAATTTTATCAACTATGATTATCAACTAGTTAGTTAAATTAAAGTAAAGTCTACGATTGATATCCGCGGTTATTTAATTTTTAGTTGTTTATAAGTCTATAGTATACATATAGCTTCAAAATTATAAATAATTAATCGTCTTTTAATCGTTGACTTAATCGAAATTAACGACTGAAATGACAAGAACCCGATCAGATCAGAGACGATGGCTGGCTTTATTAATAATATTTTTTCTATTTTTACTTCAGTGTTATTTTATGCTATCTTTGTCTTCAAGACAGTTATTTGAGTTTTTTTAAGAAGAACTAAACTTTTTAAATATCAACAAAAGAAAATAACTTAGATATTTAAGAATTAATTTTCTTACCTTAATGAATATATTTTTAATAAGAATAAATACACGGTAGCTGTAATATCTTATAACTATCTCATCCACACCCATCATCTCTAAAAATTTATTAACCTAACATTTATGTTAGGTATATAAATAATTATAACACGATAAAGTATAAAACAATACTATCATTTCTGAATTGATATAATTTGATGACATCTCAAATAATTAACACTGAAAATATAGTCATTTATGTACAGGAGTAAAGAACACGTTTAAAATGAAAATACCCTTTTTAATGTTTCTTGTGATTGAAGTAATTGATTATTAAGTGGATGTTTTTGAGATGTACCAAAACAGTGAGCCGATATATAAATATTGATGTAATAATATATAAAATGAGCCGATATATAATTAAAATAATACTACATTACCTCACTCAGAAGGGGGTCGTATTTTCGCTTATGAAAAACCCACAATCAGTTATAAGGGGGAAGGTCAACTCACTTACAAGGACCATACACCCTTCAATTACAACATTATTTTTGGATACATTTCGCTTATAAGGGGGTTGAATATAGGTAACCCCTTATAAGTGAAAAGGCTACCCCCTCGAGAGTGAGGTAATGTTGTATTATTTTAATGCAGTTCCAGAATTATTTCGTCTCTGTCCGGAAATTCTTAGCTTCTAATAGTATGATGGAAAATGATTTAAATTTATATTATGATATAATGTTTATGTTACAAGTATGTAGCAATTAATGATTTACGTTATTTTTGTTTACAGATTTTGTCTAAGATTCACTTGAAATCTGTATATCATCTTTTATAATAATCTGCGATAATTTCATTCCGCAAGTTATTATTAGCATTTTGGTGTTTATTTTCTCCACTTTACACTAAAATGAGCCAGCTGTAGTCTGTTGAGTCGGACATCAAAATAGTGGTCTTGGGCGATGTTTCAGTGGGAAAGACGTCCATTTTGTACCGGTACATCTCAAATTCGTATTACGAGCAGCCCTCTACGATTACCGCTTCCTTCTTCAAGAAAAAACTGCACATTCCCGATTTCCCGACCAATCTCCAGCTCTGGGACACAGCCGGTTAAGAGAAGTTTTAATCCATCACGCCCATGTACTACAGGAACGCCGACATCGTTTTAATCGTTTTCGCCGTTGATTCCCCTCACAGTTTTGAAAGAGCGACCGTTTTGGTTGAAGAAGTGCGAACCAAGAGAGATAAATGCAACATTATTTTAATTGGAAACAAAACTGACCTTGAAAATGTTATTAAGGAACGGGCTGAGGAATATTCAAGCGTGAATGGGATAAAAATATTTTTCGTTTCTGCGCTAACAGGGAGTGGAGTGAAAGAAGCGTTTTAAAGCACGGTTGAGGAAGTGGTAAGGAATAAAAGGAGCGGAGGGGTGCAGAAGTTGGTTAAAGAAGAGGAAGAGGGGGTGTAAAAGGGGTGCTGCTGAAATAATAAAATAATGAATTCGTTTAAAAAATTTATAAATATTTTCAGTTATCATTAGCACAATTTTAAACAGTTATCATTGTGTTACAAACTCCATTTGCACAAATTTACCATATTGGGTAGCAATTCCCGGAAATACCAGTTTATTTTATACTTACAACAGAGTTTGTTTATAATTAATTAATTTTTTTGGTCAATATTTCTATTTACTACTATTAAGTCACAATAGTATTTTGTTGACTAGATGCTTGATTTTAGAGAGATTAAATCTAGTATTATAACGAAGAATTTATGGTTTTCATATCGATATTGATTTTGTTGGTTGCATTATCTAATTTTTAGTTAGTTGCATATAATTGAGAAGTTATAGTGGAATTCATTTATATAATTTTCGTCAGTAATAAATTAGTGTTTAATTATTAATCATTATATAGATCTCTATAATTGTTAAGAATTTGTTAACTGATATTACTATAATTATCAAGTTGATATTACTATAATTATTGTAATTTCACATCTAAACTGGCTAATTCGTCAAATATATTAATGCATTGTGAGTTATTTAGTAAATATCCAAAAGAACAACTGCATTATGAATTGTTATAAAAGAAAGGATACACGCAAACATAAATTCCATTGCTATTTAGTTATCCATTGATTAACTAATTGCTACATTTCCCATAAACTGGAACCTATGATGCATTACACAAGTTATTACAAGAAATTATTGGTTATGATTACAATGTTATTGATGAAGTGCTATATGCTCCTATATAATTATTTGTGTTAGCGCATATGTATAATTATATAATTTCAACTTATAATGTGGTTTATAAAAGCGAAATTATGTTTCCGTTATCTAAATTATCTTAAATATTATAACCGATAACAGAAGTATTCTAAATAGCAAATATTAAGTCAGTTATAAGCGATTTAAATATTAATCCACCACTGGTTATTGCATCAAATCTAAATTATATAGAAGAATAAATAATATTTATATTTTGTAAGGATTATTGCATTAAAGTTGATATTTATGAACCGCCAGCTTAATATACTAATTTTGAATTTTTTAATGTAAGATCACACTTTATGCATATCAATGAACCATATATAATATCATATATAATTGTAACATTTATTAAGGAATCGCTAATATACTGATTACTATTACTAAGACCAAAAACTGCAAAACTATTCATTGTATTTATATTTAATATAATATTTGAGTGCATTAAAGCATCATTATATATAAAAACTGTGTTAGTAAATGTGGACAGTTATATTTCATTATTTATTTATATTCTAGAAAGTGATTTTGATTTTAAACAGTATTAATATTACTTATTATCAACTAACAATAACTTTGAACAAGAATCATACTTTGTTGTTAATTATTTAACCAATAATATAGAACATAATAGATGCATCATTTATTTAAATACATCACACCGTAAATTATGTCAATAATGGTCATCATTTTTCTGATCCACCTTTCATTTCCTTTCTAAATCAAGATTAATAAGAAAACATATACATTCCTCTCTAAACCAAATATTTCACACTTGTTAAACTTCCTCACAGACTACATCATATATAAAATAGGTTACTAATAGATAAATGTATTACTATATTATTTAATATCTTTTTAATATCAAGTAACTATTCTACTTTATCTTATGATATGCAATGTAAACATATTTACGTAATATTAATAATAATACGTATGTGTGTAGTGGTCATGTTATTATATTTTTAGTTACTTTTTGCATTATAAAATATTTAAATATTATTAATACTTTTAGCAATACATTATATCATATCGTATCATATCTTCATTTATAGCATATTTATCTTTATAAAGCTGTTTAAAAAATGTTGAATAATGAGAATTGAATACTTTCAATTTCATTGACGTGAATACTTCAACAATAAATGTCAATACATTCTCTATACTATAGAGTAGGTTTATATTCATTTATGTTAATAATGAGGATGATTATATTAGAGCTCAAACATATCTCCAAAGTATACGTAGATTTTTAATTAAATGTTTAACTAAAACTACGTATTTTTTCAATCTATGTATATAAAAATTTTCTGTAGATTTTTAACCCTGTGTGATTTACTAAATATCTGATGGTTTTATAATTTATCCACTCCATAGCTGTATTTTGAGAAGTTAAAAGTACATAAATAACAAGCAAAATATATCATTCATAAGCACATCAATTATTTAAAATTTATCATTAGTTCCTTGTGTTTCCTTTAACTATAAAAATTTATTGAGAACATAAATAGTTCTATTTTAATTCATCGTAAAATGATGTGTCAATTCTACTATAAAATCGAGTCTCAACATAAAAACTTTGAGACAAAGGCTTAATAATTTAACTTATGATGCGTAGTCATATTTAAATTGATTTGTAATTTTCGTTTCTGATTTTTAGCGAATTTTCAAAAGTATACAAACTTTTGTACGATTTTCAATAGCATGGAGAGAGGTGAAGGTTTAATATAGTACATTGTCTTATCAAATACTGTATATTCTTCAAAATTATTTGTTTGGTTATTGTTAAATCATATTAGGAGTGATAATATTTAGGATAATATTTAGGTGTCATCATAAACAAATTAAACATTAAAATAGATGTTAATCTAAATATAGCATTTATGCGCTTTATTGATAGTCAGTCAATTGCGCTTTGTAACCACACATTCTACAAGATTCAGTATTTTAACTATATATATTATCTTGTTATTGACTATATAATGAAACTTATTACAATATTCAGGTTATATAATATGAGATATGTAAGTTATAATACATTCAAAAATTAAAACTAAACTATTATTATTTCTTTGTTAAATTAAATAATATTGAATAACTACAGATTAACTTGATTATTGTACCTAAAATTATGAATTTATAAAATTAATATTAAAAAACTATATTTTGTAAATTACCGCACCCACATCACAATAAATGAAAAATGAAAATAAAACGTTGTGCCCAGATTATGTAAATATAGCTTAATGTAACCGATTAATCCAGATTTTCGCAATGAAAATTAATTGACTAATACTATATTTGATATGTTCATTTGAAGTTTCGTGAAGAAACTAACACTTGTATATATTGGATTATATAAATGATACAGAAGATCAATTTCATTCATTTCGAATTTTTAAGGGCTAAATATCATAGACACACTAATACTATGCTTATAAAGTCATTCTTTATCATAGTCCACAGATCTATGAAAATCTACAGATATTTAAAAGTTACATAGATGTTGAAAAATACGTATTTAAAAAACTACGTATTATTTTTAAGAACATTTAATTAAAAATCTACGTATACTTTGGAGATATGTTTGAGCTCTATTATCTGTTTCTAATGTTTACCATCGTTCGTATCGTTCGTTTGAAACGTAGATCATATTATGACTATTGCTCAAAAGTTAAATTATACTCACTTAATTTTCATTTATACTTGCATGTTCTACATTCTTAGCACATGCCAAGTGGGTAACATACCACTATGGAATACAATAGTTTACATTGAGATAATATAAGAGAAGAGTCTTAATATATTTTAATCTTCCACTTGTCAAATCATAAAGTAATTTGTTTTTCAATTTAATTTTGATCTTTAACCAGTAAGCCCAGGTGGATACTTTACAAGAACTTAGTGATTCTAATATTCTAAAACGGAACGGTTGAAAAATATATAATATTTCTATTTAAGATATTTTTTTAAGTTATTAAATTGAATATTTATATTTTGATTATTCATACTAAGTTCATTGCTTATCACATGCCGTCACATATTCATGTGTATTTCGTTATATTTAGCAGATATATAAATTAATTAGTACTACTGAATAAATATGAATAAATTAGTATTACTGATGAAAGTTAAATGAACGAAATAGAAATAATGCGGCAATTATATTTTTGTTATATTATATTTGTATTCTAAATTATCGATTATTATCACTGCTCGAATCCTCTGAACGGAATCGTTTCCACGACCCCGCAAGCGACCAGATTTTAAAAGTTCGGGTAGAAAACTTCCCTTTCCAACTTGAACCCCAAAAATTAAGCGTAAAATCTGTGAGGAAGATTATTAACGTAACCTGGACTAATTGAGTTGAGCACGAGCTCCCACGCTGTTGGGGTAAGGTCTTGTTCTAGTTTCTTGAACATCTGCTCTCTGTCCTCACCAGATAGCAGGGACATACCTGTGCAGATGGATTTGGCTTATTCGAAGGTGATGTCCAGTTTTTGCTTGCACACTAATATGTTTGAAAGGTAAGTTTCGCGTTTTCTGGTAATCATCAGCATTGACTCTGCTTGTATGTAGTTCACGCCGTTTTGTGTGGAGATCACGTTGTCTTTGTACAGGCAGTCGAATTCTGTTTGCGGGCTGATAACCAGCGGGAGTTCGGGTAAGTTTTCAATAATATCAGCGGAGTCCGACTTGAAGTAGCTCTCTATTTTGTTTGTGTACAAGAACTCAAGTAGTTGCGCGTCTGCGTAGTTATTGATGAGTTTAGCAGTGTTGGCCAGAAACAGAATGTACTTCGGGTTGATGCCCTGCAGGATGAACTAATGACAGTTTTGAATCGTTTTCTCGAGGTTATCCGATATTATCTTCGTTATCTTAATTTCGAGCTCGTCAATGTCTTTTAGGAACTAGTCGTTTATCAGGCGCTGGTAAATGCAAACGCAGAACGGGATTATGAACGCGTTGTCGTAGGGGTAGAACAGGTTGTTCATCTTTCCAAAGTCAATTTGGTATTCCTTGTCGTTGTATGAGATCTGATACGTGAAAGGGATGAACTCGTTTCTGCCCACATTTTACTGTAAAATGTACTGGAAGAACTGCTCCAAGAAGGTGCTGGACGTTAGCTTAACCTGTTTTTGGAACTGAATCATGTAGTACACTATGGCCAGGTACACACGGGACTCGAAGAAGGGCTTGAAGCTAAGTTGCTGATTATAGGCCTGGTAAATAACCATTACTTAATCGTAAGTGCTCGGTAAGTAGGGCTTGAAGCTGGCCTGGGCTTGAATGGCCTGACGCATTGACACAAGCTTCTAATACAACAAGCAGTTGCGCCACGCGTCAAACGTATCAGCAACCGCTATTTCGCCAAACTACTGCGCCTGGAATTACTTTAACTAGCCGAACATATCAGAGCACAACTGCAACGCGTCCGAATGACTCAGGCCAGAGCAGGCATCGCCCAGTCTGCAGAGAATGCAACCATACGGACAAAATCTGGACTTCTTGTAGTTGAGAATCTTGTAAAGCGCTTTCTCTCTGAGGTTGCCACTGGACTTGTAAGTCATCATGTCCTGCAAATAGTTGATTCTCAGCTCTTCGATGTCTTGGTTCAACTTGAAACTTTATAAGTCGCCTAAGACATAACCGGTGAGCTCGGTCAGCAATTCCTTTGGACTGCCCCAACGCCCTTCTAACTTGCTGTATTTAGCGAGTTGTAAGAAGATGTCGTACTTTCCAGAGAAGCCACCAGTTTGCTGAGATAAATCGTGCACGGCATTGAAAGCCCAAACCATAGCCTCGTTGATGTCAATGCACGAATCGGTGAATGAGCTGAACGCGGCTGTTCCGAAATGGCACGAAAACAAAATGGTGTTCAAAGTGGTGGATGAGGGATATCCAGGCTGGAGGAAGTTGAACTGCTTGTACTTCTGCTGAATCTTGAAAAGTTGAGTCACGTCGATTGTTTTCTAGTTGAAGAAATTGTTGGCCACCGAAGTGGGAGGCAGTTGTTCTGGCTGTATCTGCAAATACTCCAATTGAAGCAGTTTTTGAATTTGAGTTAGTTCACGCTCTGGAATATTAATGTTGGCGGCGCAGTGGAATGCGATGGACTCAACTGCTGTACCGCGTTACTTGGCTATTTTTGGCAGGTGGTTGAAGATTAGCCAGCATCCTGGAATATCGCAGGTGATTTGAGCGGATGAAACTGCTATCGGGCCGTAAAGGAGTGATGGGAACGTTCTGATGTACCTGGATAGTAAATGCGTCACGTATTGGTTCATTGACTGTTTTTCGATGTGTTGTGCGCTGTTGAGGTAAATATTGCTCTGGTCGTCGTCATCTAGGTATTACAGTTGATTTGTTTTGACTTTGTACCTTTTTTGTTTAATATGTTGCAGCAATTATATTAGTGTCCCCGTTCCTTGGTCGAAGTTGCTTGTCATGGACTCGTCGTCTCCGGCCACGCGTGTTTCAATGTCCGACATGTTTTTCGCGTACAGATCGCGGGATGTAGCCTCGTAGTACCTGCTGATGAGCGGGACGCATATAATCCCCGTGTTCTCGTTACTCTTTTAATCTTTTATTTACCCCAAACTTTCATAAACTTCTTGGTAGTTCTGAACGTATATTTTTTGGTCGCTACTGATTAGTTATTAAATGTTCCCGATTCCGACGCTCGTTTTTACGTTTCCTCCGTTGACGATGCCCGCGAAGTGGTGCCCAGCGCAGAACCCGGCCACTGACGTTTAAGTTTCTCCGTAGGGGGAGGAGGAGAAAACGAGAATTGGAATCGAGTCCGGGAGGCCCGCCCGTTTCATGGCCATCATGAAGAGCGTTTTCAGCTGCTTTATTTGCTGTTCGTGGGGTCTCTTTATTTTCTCGGTCGGTCTCAAAATGGACTGTATTTTGGAATCCTGAGAGGGGTGGAGGGTGAGCGCGCGTTCAATTCCGAAATATTAGAGTAAGGAGGCCTCCTGGCGGTTCAAACGGGGGAGGTTCACGACAGACGCGCGCTCAGCCGAGATAATCGAGGTTCCGTAACCCTCGGAGATATTCTACTGCGTATTCGGCTTCAAAGTCAAATAACAAAGCTGAAACTCGTACTCGTCGTACTAAATAGGCTGCGTGAAACGAGTCCAAGACTACTGCGGAAACAAAATCTGCTACACAAACTACTACAATGCACTCGCGAGATTCGTCAGAAACTCTCTCTGCTTCAAATACATGATTGATGTGAAGTGGTAAAACTTACAAAATAATGATATAAATGTGACCAAGTTGAAGAATGTTTGAAATAAATATGAAAATTGCAAGAATATATTTCAAAATTCAAGAGAAAGTAAAAGAATTACTGTATTGCGATAACTACCTTTGTGATAGTCAAAAGATTTAAAGTATAGACGTAATTTACGGTGTGATACATTTCATTTCTACAATCTTTCAAATATATCTAAAATTTCTAACATATCGATATATTCCTTAGTATTTTCATGGCTAATGACTTCGCTTATATTTGATGAGACAAATGAGCAATTAAATGTGTTATTGTTTATTTAACAGAAATTATTATATTCGCTGCATGATTCATCGACAATAGAGTTTAAAACTTTTAATTACGCTATCTATTGCTATTCATTTGACTATCTAAATAGTTAATGAGATTTTAGTAATGTTTTATACGATTTCATTTGAAGTGTGGTTAAAAACAGACGATATATAATGCATTATAATATATTGACAATGTTTAAAAATGTTTAAATATATGTGTAAAACTATACTGTAAATTTGTGTAACAGTTTACAACAAACAAAAGACCATAAGATAATAATAGCAATGAATATAGTAATATCGAAAATTTTAAATCTTATTGAAGTTATAAATAATGTATATTTTCGTATAATTTGTTTATACTAAAATTTTAATATGTACTGTATTACTTATATAAAACTAAAATAGTATACCAAATTTATTTTTAGTGGGTTAATTTAGATAAGATATTAGTATTTCAACGACTGGTATTCCCTTGATAAAATATAATTTTGTTTATTTAGGCTTTATATATCTTTCCTGCTTTCGATATTTGTGCCTAAATTACTAAATTAAACTTTATAAATTTGTTTTAACGCTATATTTGTGGATATAGTTGTAGAACATTCAAAAATTTATTGCTTGTTGATTAAGTAAGTGATTTATTATAATTTCTAACCCAGTAATACTAATAATAGTAATTTAACGAAGTACGTAGTTTTAAATATTCATATACATGAATATGAGAATTAAGTTAAACAATAGCAATTAATTTGATTTAGACATTAAAAATTAAGATTGTCATATGTTGATTAAGATTCTTAATATTTCTCTTAAGATAATTACAGTTGTATTAATTGTTATTATTAGTGAACTGTGAAATAATAAATAGCAATAACATTCATATAGAACACAGGTTCTGAAATATAAATTAAATAATAAGTAAATATTAGCACTTTAATACACAAATGTGAAAGTAAAAATCTAAATCACAATTTGTCGAACAGTTCGAAGAACTTATTCACATCGAACGAGTCCATATCGAGTGACATCTCCTCGTCTTCATTTTCGTTGTTCACGAAGCTTCTACTTAAACTGGATCTGCTGATTTTGCACTTGCTGTTCAGAATGGTTTTGTAGTTGCGCTTCATTGGAGTGGAAACAAAGTACTTATTGTTATATGTACAAGTTCATGATTTGTACAAAGTCAAATTAAATGTGAATTGAATAATACACACTTATTTGAAAGTAATTTGAACTAATAAAAACAAAATGATAAAATTATTTGCATATCGCAGTTGGATCATAGTCCAACACTTTACAGGTATTCGTATACAGTATTTTGATTAAGTTAAACAAAAACTATATATAGACAATCTTATAATATTATATGATTGCCAGTTATCTATTTACGTTATTAGTACCATATCACAATATATTAAAAGTGTACTGGAATATTTATGATTATTGTTAAGATATTATAAGATAAATATGTCATTTAAACAATAGCAAACTTACAGTAGAGTCGAAGTTGAATACATTGACATAAAGAATTCTTAAATGTTATTTATAGTTTTCTGCTGTGTATTACTATATAGGAATATTTTATGTATACATAATACACTCAAAATATGTATCATTATCACTTATCATCACTATATCAATTTTCTTTAACCACTTCAAATGAAGACAACTTTATAATCATATAAACCGATGAATAACTCTAAATATCAGGTTATTAGCCCCTCACGCCTAGGAAAGAAATGTTATACTAATAATGAATACATAATTCCATAAAATATGAGTCTACCGAAATTGTCACGATCATACTCCAGAAGTTCTAAATAATCCGTATCATAATCAATATAATCATGTTCTGAGCTAGACAGCTTTTCCTAAGATTAGGGTTTAGAATCTTTAGATGATATATTCGATATATTTGATAAATTGTGATATTATTAGTTAAATTATAATTTATCATTAACACGAGCGAGAAAATATAAGAATCACCTTATAAATAGTTTTTCTTTTCTATTTATTTTCATGTGTTGCATTATAACTCATTTTAATCATGAGTTCGCATCAGATAACTGATTGTCATTAAAATTATTAAAATATTTTTTAAATGAGCTTGAATGAATATATTAAATGTAATCACTAATAATCATAATGAGTCAAATATATCTAATAAGTCTTTAAAATCTATTAAATCTCTACTTGTATGTAATTGTTCATTTGATAGTTGTGACTATGAGCAATATAAAGCTGGATTGACACCACTCTTGTCATTATCACTCTTGTCACTATTGCAGTGAATGATACTTTCATCGCTTAAATTACTTGTCTCAAAAGTTTTCAGTTATTGAAATTCTTTTATTTATAACAACTACTTCTAGAACGAAGTTTTGTTATAACACTATTTTGATTTTTAGTTTTATAGTATGGTTTTATATGATTTCATAATGAAGTGAATTGTACGCTTTTAATCGACAATACATATTTATAATGTATTATATTAAAAATTAATCTGTAATGTGATTCATATCTATTAATTTTTAATGATTGTTCTCAATATTCCAAGCTTTATTGTTATTATTTATTATTTAATTCTATTTTTATTACATTAGATACGTTAAAAATATAGCTGATAATGAGATCAGTAACAAGAAGTAATTTTTTCATTAATTACGGTTGTGTGATTCAGTGTAACATATTACATCAGTAAAATTTTATATCATAATTGAGTTTTGTTTTGTTCACTTACTGTGCATATTGTGAATAAATTGAAACGATTATTTAACTATTGGAATTGTTGATCAGAGTCGTTAACTATTAATATACTATCACTTCGCCAAACAAATATTTATTCACAATTTGTTGAAGATGTCGAGGATGTCCTGAATGTCGATCATTTCCCGTTTTTGGTTCCAACTTATTTCTTCGGAGTGGGGCGTTTTCAGCGCGAACTCGCAGCTCTCCTCAAGGCCGTTAAAAAATGTGAAATTCGGTTCCAAATTCGAGGAACTGGTTATTATTTATTTGAGCTTTTATTTCTTCAAAATGGGTTTGTACGAAACTCTTTTCATTGGAGTGGAAGATGTTAGTTGAGGTTTTGGGAAAATGGGTGAATATGAAATACAGAATTTGTATGTAAAAATGCGTGTAAATATATTAGTGTTTAAATCAAATTATTGATTTATTATTGAATATAATGCGTATGTATGAATAGACGAATGAGTTATATATTATTCATAATTAACTTTGTCATGTATGACTCTATCAGATCAACATAAATTCATTCTTACAAAATTCAAAAAGAAAGATATCACAAATGGACGCATAATGAAACTGTTCTGGTTTTCAAGGCGGTTCAGAGAACCAATAAGAACTGGAGGCTCGTTCAAAAAATGTTCCCACAAATCTCACTTCTGTAAATTCGGAACAAATAACTGTTGAAAAGCAAATGCAGCAGAATTAGCAATTCGGTGAAAATCAAACTGAAACAGAAAAGAATAACGGAGCGGAGAATGATACTACGCTGTTGCCACGAGAGCTCATGAACAAGTGGACAGAGTGAAGTTTATATTTAAGACAAAAATGAAATATAATGGCTTATAAATAAAATCAAGTAATGTGCCAATTGTGATATAAATTAGTATAAATTGTTTAACAAGATAAGTGACGGTAGTGTTGACGATTCAACACGAAGTACTATTCTCATTGCCGATTTGTCGTTTATTTGCATTTATACTGACGTATAGTGATTTACCATCTCACCTTTCCATCTCTCAAATGAGCTCAAACCAGACTTAAGCCTTAATATATTATCTGTATAGTCCAAAACCGAGCTTTAAGTATATTAAGTAAGCGTATAGCTGTGGTATCATTTTTAGTTAATTTGATTGATATAACGATAGCAATATAAAAAATGATTTTAAGGAGTTTGTATATTTCAAGTGTCAGCTTTACGAAAAATCTACCATTTGGGGATATTCATAGACCTAGTATTTGCAAATCAATCACACATTAGAGAATTACTTATGTGCCTACTTACAACAAAATGATAAAGTCATTTTAGTACAATAGCATATAGATATTTTTAATTACTGATAGTTGTATTAGTCTAAATACCAGAGGTTTCGATAGTATCATTGATATTGCTCTAAATAAATTCTAAAATTGATTGTCGTTTTTTGTACAAATTGGAATTCTTCAGCTCAAACAAGTAGGTCGAGTTAGTTTTAGTAAGTCATGCACTAAACCGTTATTAATTGTTTATAAATATTAACAATAAATTGGTTATTGAAACACTATAAATAAACTCAACTTTAGGTTTTGGGCTTCCTAAGCACGCAGAGTGAACTTGGCCAATCTTTTTTGTTTTGATATCTTATTTACAACTTAAATCTGATATATCAGTTTTAACTGAAAATCGTTGGTTGTTAAAATTTAGACTTGCTATTATTGCCGAGTTCTCAATGTGAAATATATTGTTTTCGAAACTCTTTGTTATTTCAGTGTTTGCCCTGTGTTTTAAGCTATGGTAATAGTTTATTGGCATATGGCTTAATATTGCTCTAGATCTTAAGAAAATTCTGTAGGACTTCATTTTATGGTGCATTAAGAAAACTTAAAATGTCTTTCTTCAGCTAAATCAAGAGTGTTTCCAACAATATAACTATAAATGGCACCAAAATCTACACAAATGTAACTATACTTACAATAATCAATATTTGCATATTTGTAAAATTTAGAGGAGATAAAGTATCAGCAAGCATAGTGTGACGTGGAAATTTAATTAATTTTACATTCCTATATTAAAAGCATTTAATAGCTTGTCAAAGTAGCATTTAATAGCTATTCAAAGTCGATATTTTCAGTCCGACACTCATCAACATTTGGAGTGAAAAGTTATAAATAAAAATAAAATCAGTATACGTCAAGGTCTAGAAGTCACAACTGTATCTTGGCTCCCTCTAGGTACGTCTCCTTAAAAATCGAGGGGCTCACACAGTACCTTATCTTGTTAATCAGTCAAGGATTAAAACAGTATTTCTGGGGTTATTTGATATCTTTGAATAAATATATCTCTCGTTATTTAGAGTGTCATCTGTGATTAATCATTTCAGAAATTCATCTACAGAATACTGCAAGATCTCCAAAATATTCAGAGAATATAAACAGGCCGGATTTTAGAAATAATTTGAAGGCATAAACAGTTTAACCATGCAAGGATTTTCGTTTAGTCTGAAAGCGGTACTGTTGTAAAACCAGAATGGAAGGTCTTGGATCTCTTCCACGTACTCCTATCGGCTTATTGGTTTACTGTGGACCCTTGACTGCATCGTGGACTAAATAGCAGTTTGAAGCCGCGTCACCAGTTTAGATACGTTTTTGTTGTTTATAGACACGTACCGTTTTGATGGCACAAAGGTAAGGCTGACTCGCTTTATCAACTTTAAATCGGATTTGAAAGCGGCTGCTTCGTTGGGTATCCAGGTTATTCTGTTTTTAAGGTTCATTAAAAAGTCGGCGTACAGTTTTTGCTGGATCAAAACGGTGAATGAGCGATAGTAATACTGAGCTGGCTGAATCTATACATATCTGAATATGTTGGCTTGGTGCTCGTCTTCAAACAACTGAATGATCTTCAGGCAATCCACGACGCTCATATTTTTTTCGGCAAATATCAGGTTAACTTTTTGCAGAAGTAGCCGCTGTTTCACTCTGTCCACATATTTACTTAATGATTCTAAAGCAACTTGTTTTTGCGGAGGAAGAGTCTATTCCATTGTGAGGTCTAAATAGTCATTGTTTCCAAATTTTGCAACATTGAAGAAAACTCCCGTTGATTTTTCAATGTAGTCTTTAAATTATTTATGAAATTTTCGAGGTCGTTTGTCAAACGTAACCAACGAGAGCAGATACAAAACGAATATGCCGTGTGAGACGATTATTGATATTAGCAGCAAGCCATTGAGATAATGCTTGTTCTCGTGCTTGAATTAGATTCTTAATATTTTCTGCGGAATCTAGCCTCTTCTGGTGAGATTGGGATAAACCAAATCCAAAGCAGATAAATTATGAGGGATATTTTTTATATACTATTTCATATTTTCTTGTTGCTATTATTTCCAAGAAAGTTCGCACTGTTCACTGGATTAATTATGAGTGGTCATAATAATAACGTCGTGAAGCAGCACGACGAATTCATTGAGTATGCTGAATTCTTTGATAGTAATATATCCACCCAAAAAGAATTAAGATTCGGCTTAGAATATCACAGATCTTTCGTAAACAGCAGATTTATTGTAGTCAACTTGCTTCAAGAAGTTGAACGGTTTGGATATATTGTTGCTCACCACAACGGTGAAATCTTCGTCCACGCTCCTCTGGTATGCGGTCTCCCAGAACTCGTGGTTCCTGGTGCAGCTCCTGTGAACGCTTTGAACGGTGGAGTTACTGAAGGTCTCCACCAAATAACCATATTTGATGAGAAGTTGCTTTACTCCAAACGCGAACTGATCTGTATTTGTGTCATTTTAGTGGTATACAGTAGAGCCAGTCGCGTCCATAATAAGAAACGACGTCTTTTCACTTATGTTCTCGAAAACATCTTCGATTTTTAGTTGAAGAGTCAGATAACCGCCAACGCGGGGAATGCCCAAAAGCGACTTGTTCTTTGAAATTAGCGGCTTCGTGATAAACGTCTAGCCGTCCACGATGCTCAACCTGAACTTCAGGTTTGTTCCGTCTATGTTGCTTTTGAGCTGCTCCGTTCTCACGATTTCGTTATTTTTTGGATTGGATGAAAATACGAAGTACTAGTTGTTGTACAGTCTGGCTATTTCGATGCACACTCTATTGACTACTTTTAAGTCCTCGTTGGTCCCAGTTTCGTTTTCCACAAAAGTTTGTTGTTCTAGAAGATCCGCGTAGTTTCGGTCCTAATTCGAGACCCAACTGTGCCCCAAGTAGACCGCCTCTATCAACGGATTGTCAAGCAAGTATTCCAGTGATGGAATATACCTTGCAAAATGGATTATTTCTCTATTTTATTAGTAAATTAAATATAAGATGTTAGGTGAAACTGTTTATTACCCTCTCAGACTTTCAAATGTTGATGATGAAATTAATTAACTGTTTTAAATTACCATAACGCACCAATTTTGTTCGAGTTATAATTTTTAATAGTTAGGCATAACACGATAATATTTTAGTACGACTTTATCTTAGTTTGTGTAGTTCATATATAGTGTAGCAGTTTTAAAATCATTATAATCTTATACAAGTGTGCTTATATTACCAAATTCAGGAATAGTTTGTAAATATAATAAAAAATCATCAGAATCGGTATTCAAAAAGAATTTTGTACTTGTATAATTATATCCGCATAAATATTAAAGATCTGTAGTTTTTTGGTAAGTTATTTGTTCTTTAGCTTTCATATAGATATCTACATCAGTTTTAAACATACAATTATAACCGTCAGAAACTAAGCAATCCTATCGTGTAATTTAGAATGGGCGATGTACAGTAAATCTAAGTTCTGATAGATTTAGAGAACTTATATTAAATTCTATTGGCTTAGGTGGTACACAATAATATACATTTGAATATGCATACCTTGATTTTGTAGTTATAACTGTCGAAGACAAACCAATATGAATAGTCAATTCGTTTCGGATGACTTACATGTAATAATACTCATTTATGTATTCTATGAAGGAACCAGCCTAAGAATTTATTGATTTGGGGATTGTAATAATCTTAGCAGAGACGATGTCGCTGAACTAGTTTTGCGGGTAGTTGTTCAATATGCCGGGAATGGTTTGAATCAGCGGCTGAGGCGTCTCATTTTGGTAAGACACTGTTTGCGAAAATTGATAATACGGATTTAGAATCGGGATTTGCTTGTCCATCATTCTCACCTTCAGAGTTGTGGCAGTAAGCCCGTCCAGGTTGTTAATAGTCATGTCTGCGAAGGAACCGAAAAGTTATTCGTTGATCAACAGCATTCCTATGTATTACTCATTTCGATAAATTGCCCTCGATATCAATACGCTGCTGTTCACAGAGCTAATCTCGTCTTTAGTGCTTACGTAAAGGCTATTCAATATGCGGATGATCGTCCATAGTTTGACGCTTATGAAATCCTACTAGCTAATATAGTCAATTAACACAATATTATCCATTGTATTAATTGTATTTTAGTTAAAATTGGTGTTTAAATATTGTATAAAGAAAATATTCACATTTCTGATTACTATATTTATATTAATGAAGTTATTTTGCCCAAAAATATAGATAATTGCTTCTAAAACTTTTGTATTCTACTTCTTCTTGTTTTAATATTCAAATTAAACTGTATATTGAGATTCTCCTAATTGCAATATTATAGTGTTAACAAAATATTAAATCAATTTGAAATCAACATAATAAACCACCGTTGTTATTTATTATATATATTATTCGAGTTATGAATAACAATTTAAGGTAGCTTAAAGAGATAAATAATCTCGTTAGTAAAGTAATTTTATAATATTTGAATAACTACTTTCGCCTTCTATTCTAAATATCCAGATTCTATCGAATACCGTGCAAGACTCATAAATTGTTTTGAGCACCGATTGTGCATCTTAAAAGTTATTGAGTACTATGACGACATCTTTACTTAATTTTTGTAGTGGAATTGGGTTAGTGAAATGAAGATTATAGTTATCCGAGTAAGTTCCATTCATTGCAAATTGGAAAATGTTAACATTGGAGCTAGACAAGAACTTCTGGTTCTTAAGAGACTCAATGTTCATGCTTTAAACTTTATCAAAAAACTAGCTGTAGTTGCTCAAACTTTAGTTGATGAATTGATATTATCTATTAAAGTAACCCTACAAATCGCTTTAATCATTCATAATTATTTTCTTCAAATTTGCTGCTTCTTATTATTATTCTACTGGATATTAGTATTTTGGATTAGTTATCATGTTAAGTTTGGTCATCGTTTATGATAAACTTAACTAATAATTTATTTAGTATTTAGTTAGTAAGTTTAAGTTGTCATAACTGGATTAATACAAAAATAGTTTAGGATCATAAAATACTGATGTTGCATCATCAAGTTGTTGTTCCAATAAGTTAAATATGTTATTCTCTTTTAATCTCGCGAAAATATCATTTTCTAATGATATCATATTGTTTTGAAGACTACTTTACTTGGATATCAATATACATAGCATATTTATGAAGTGATATTAATCTTTTATAGTATTAAGCCATATATAAACAAATAATAAATTTAGAATTTTCAAAACATAACTTTTTATCTAAAGATACATTTAGATTTAATGTACTCATTACGGTTATCACAGTTGAATAACTTATTCAAATTATAATTACCCGCTCCAATATAATCAGAAAATAAGTAAAATAAAATATTCTTAATTGTACGATTCTTTTTAAAACGCTTGGGTTTGAATTCATAATCAAAAAATAAATATATACGTAGATGACAGAAAATAAGAGTATTTAGCTTTAAATTAGACAATAATATATTTTTTAACTGCAAATAATCTCATGTCGTACACGGATGCAATCTATTCCTTGCATCTATTAGTGACATAGATGAAAGTTAAGTAGATTTTTATGAACGTGAATCTAAAACTAATGATCATTCACATGAATTTACGGTTTTCTGTGCAGAAGACTGAGCAAGAACAAACGAAAGTTGATTGAATGGGATAAATATTACAATAATTAACGTATTGATCATGAATGAAATACGTAATGAAATGAATGAATTAATATTAATAAAAAGAAACAACAATTCACAGCTTATCGAATATGTCAAATATATCCTGCATATCAATTAGATCGTTCAGCTTCCGTTAATCAATAATTAAAGAATGGGGAGTCGTAAGCAGCGCGAACTCGAAACTGTCCTCGTCCAATAAGTTCAACTTTTCATTATATTGCAAATCCAGATTCGATGACGAACCAAATTATTTCAACGGCTTGATGTGTTTCTGCTTCTTCAAAATTGGTTTGTACGAAACTCTTTTCATTTGGAGCGGAAATAATAAGAATTTGATGTGAAAAGTGCGTTAAGGAAAATTATTTTATAAATAAAATCAAGCATGTGAATACTAGTGTATTATTGTAAATAAGTTAATAATCATTGAGACTATACATTTACACGTTCCAAAGATATTAAATCAACAATTATAATTCAGCATTTTCAATTATTTTCATTATGAAAAAATAAAATGACTCACTCTAGCTTCCTCAGACAACCTAAGTTCGGCACTTGAACTAACATTATTGACCTCGGAAGTTATCTTTGTAACTATTTTTGGGATGGCTGGTATGAATCTTGGGACTAGCGTATCAGCGGTAAACTGTCCCACAACATAGTGCTTCTAAATTTAGAGCGGGGATTTCTTTATGAAATAATATAAATGATTGTCGCCTATTTCTGTTTTCATGTACAAATTTGATTTTAAAAAGTAAAAGATAATAATCTCATTTACTTCATCAAATTTAAACATAATTATAATTAGTAATGTTTATTATATATTCAGAACTTGGTTATGAAAATTTATAATATGTTTATCCTTAAACATTACACAAATTAAAATAATTTACACAAATGAAACTTCAATGTTTAGTCCTAGTATTTAACTATATATTGATAAGTGTTTAGTGTTTAAATTCACTTCAAATGAAATCATATAAAACGATATTGAAATCGCATTAACTTTAAAAGTAATCGAGTAACAAAACTGATAGAGATAAAACGGATGAACGAACTTAATTGAAAGTTTTAACTTCAATTGTCGATGTTTCAAGTAATAATTACAGTGGTGGGCCCTCGAAATGCTTTTTTGAATTAGGAAGAAGAATGAAGTTTATTATTTGAATCTTACTTATATCACTGCCCGGCTCAATAATGAGTGTGTTCTCCCTCCTCATCAATACACTCATTAACTCTATTTACTATTGATTTGTAAAGTGCTTCAATCACATCAAGGCCTGGTTGAGCCTTGGATAGCTGTGCTACAATAATTAACGTATATAACTCTGTATATACTTCAATAATAAGTTTCAACTTTACCTAACGTTGTATAATTTAACAATCAAGAAAATTGATTTCTCATTATGAAATGGAAGTGGAAGATCATAAGTAAAATAACTGTTGTTTTAGAGTAGCATCAATATATTATTTAATGCTGGGCCCGACTAACCCACTTGATTCCATTCTTCAAGAAACAAAAATGCATTCATTATTTGAATATTGAGAATGAAAGCGACTGTAACTACCTGAATTATAATTCTAATTAAGCGAAGTACCAATACTTCATCTTGAGCTCCCGGTTGAGATTGAAAGAAAAAGTCCTCCATTGTTTTTCGTGATTAAGAAATACCTAAAATCGTTCAGATTGACCCAGTTGAAGATGAACACCGAGGTCCTCTGCAGGTCCAGTGCTTGCGCTACTAGTTATAAATTACATATTGCGTCCGTATACCAATCATTGGATCCTCTTATTCTTTTCTCCAATCAGGCTTAACTACCATATATTTTCGAGATAAATCTTTCATAAATTAGTTTTGTTGACTAAAACGTAGAAATTACACAGGGACATCTTAAACAAGTGATATAACTAGTTCAGATTGGTACAATATTTTATGAATTCATCCGTTGGACCCAGAAATGAAGAGAATACAAACGCTTCAGAACTGCCTAAGTTTGTTAAGTGAATTAGTTGACCTTCCCTAAACATCTTCTACCGCGTTTATTTTTGTCATTGCCGTCCTTTTATTGCATGTGGTAATTTCTATTTTTCCTTTTTGGAATATTAAATACCGACTTTGAATAGTCGATTATGGTCTAATACGATCGAAATCATATTTTTGGCCCTCTTGTGTTAATGAGTAGTTCATGAATAATCTCCAACTTGAGATTATTTATTGGAATTTGTCATCCGCATTAGAAGTGGCAAAATATTTTAATATATAATTACTCACATAGTAAACAAGAAAAAGCAATTCCACCTCCCATAACTGTATGTATATAATGAGTAGTGTCTGAATTTGAGCTCAGAAACATTCAATTGTTCTGTATCAGCTAATATTAGCGAGGAGATGAGCGTTGAAGATACAAAGGATTACATTGACATTAAAGAAATATTCGAAATATTCGAAAGGTTACAGAAGTGAATATATTATTATCATACAGTACAAGCTTCTGCAATATATAAGTAGTACACATATGGCATTTAATAATACATTTCATGAATATTTGGCTAACTTGATAAAACCAATTGATCATAATTGATCAAAATAAATGAAAGTATTTATTGCATTTTTTAGCACTCTGTATATAATTTAGATGTTCCACTTCAATGGACTTCTCAACCGAGGATTACGAGTTTACAACGTTCGAAGAACTGCCCTACAGACAGCCACCGACCATTTAGCCCTAAAATACAATTTAGCAAACGGCCGTGATGGACTAGATAATGCAAAAGCTCGATTTAATCCTGAAACAGTAAACTGAAGCGGAACTGAGAATAAGAACTCTCGAAACGTCAATTCAACAGGACAGAGCCGACCCGTAACAGTGGTCAGACCACGAACAGAAAATGTACTTAAAATGCCTCGAAACAATTCACAAATCAAATTCGGCCGCCATCTCAAAAATACTGAAGACGAAAACGGCAAAATAAGTTGCAGCACATTCTTAAAGATTCTTCGAAAAGTTAGGAAGACACTACAACAAGGAATGCGACGACAAAGAAATAAAGGACATGCTGCAAGGATGCTGCGCACTAATTCAAGAAATTCCGCAAACACTCATACAATCCGCACTGCAGCCAGTCGCCGTGCTGAAATCGGACGACGGGAAGTGCGGAGTACAAGAATACACTGAAAAATATTTCGCAAACTCAAAAGAAATTGCCAAAAGATTCATTCAAGTGCTGAGACCATCTTAAAACGCAGTCGTCGCGGCCATATACGTAGCCGAGAAACTAGTAATCAAAGTAGAAGATGTAATTTTATGCGTTATCAAAGCAGAATTATGCTCGTGTAGAGATTGGAAATAAGAATGAAGGATTATTAAACTCACAACAATTAAACCTTTCTAATAATTTCAATATCATTGACATTTCTAATTTCATCAAGTATTTCTAGATTTCCTTCAGCTGCTTCTGCCCAAATATTTAAAAATTAGTCCATTTCTTGCTAGAATTAGTATTCTATTTTCATATTGCAAATTTATCTTAAAATATTTTCTGTTATAAATTCAGGATAGTTAATGAAATACAGTGCTGGGCCCTCGAAATGCTTTTTTGAATTAGGAAGAAGAATGAAGTTTATTATTTGAATCTTACTTATATCACTGTCCGGCTCAATAATGAGTGTGTTCTCCCTCCTCATCAATGCACTCACTAACTCTATTTACTATTGATTTGTAAAGTGCTTCAATCACATCAAGGCCTGGTTGAGCCTTGGATAGCTGTGCTACAATAATTAAAGTATATAACTCTGTATATACTTCAATAATAAGTTTCAACTTTACCTAACGTTGTATAATTTAACAATCAAGAAAATTGATTTCTCATTATGAAATGGAAGTGGAAGATCATAAGTAAAATAACTGTTGTTTTAGAGTAGCATCAATATATTATTTAATGCTGGGCCCGACTAACCCACTTGATTCCATTCTTCAAGAAACAAAAATGCATTCATTATTTGTATATTGAGAATGAAAGCGACTGTAACTACCTGAATTATAATTCTAATTAAGCGAAGTACCCATACTTCATCTTGAGCTCCCGGTTGAGATTGAAAGAAAAAGTCCTCCATTGTTTTTCGTGATTAAGAAATACATAAAATAGTTTAGATTGACCCAGGTGAAGATGAACATGGAGGTCCTCTGTAGGTCCAGTGCTTGCGCTACTAGTTATAAATTACATATTGCGTCCGTACACCAATTGTTGGATCCTCTTATTCTTTTCTCCAATCCAGCTTAACCTCCATATATTTTCGAGATAAAATCTTTCATAAATTAGCTTTGTTGACTAAAACGTAGAAATTACACAGGGACATCTTAAAAAAGTGATATAACTAGTTCAGATTGGTACAATATTTTATGAATTCCTCCGTTGGACCCAGAAATGAAGAGAATACAAACGCTTCAGAACTGCCTAAGTTTGTTAAGTGAATTAGTTGACCTTCCCTAAACATCTTCTACCGTGTTTATTTTTGTCATTGCCGTCCTTTTATTGCATGTGGTAATTTCTATTTTTCCTTTTTGGAATATTAAATACCGACTTTGAATAGTCGATTATGATCTAATACGATCGAAATCTTATTTTTGGCCCTCTTGTGTTAATGAGTAGTTCATGAATAATCTCCAACTTGAGATTATTTATTGGAATTTGTCATCCGCATTAGAAGTGGCAAAATATTTTAATATATAATTACTCACATAGTAAACAAGAAAAATCATTTCCACATCCCATAACTGTACTAAAAACATAGAGATTTTATCCTAGGACTGGTGCTAAATAGATATTTCTGTACAAAATCGTGTCTTTCAATTTAAAATTTAATTAACAAAACGATGATCCAGTGAATTACTTTAATATTTTTGACTCTTTCAATTAATGCATCTATATATGACTGCACATTAAATGGTTGCAAATCATCTGAAGCTTATATCAGTTCTAAATGTGTTGAAATAAGGTTAACATTAGCATTGTTAAAATTCATTTGGTTAATTATTTTTTCATACACTTACATAGATATTGTATTATAAATATCAAGTAAACCTTCTTGATAGCATGGTACTGCCATAACATTCATGAGAAGTACCATTAGTTTTTCTGGTTAGGTGAGTTCTGTTAGCTTTTAGCAGGTAATTATTACAGTTTCCACAGGTAAAAGGTGCGCAATAGCAATTATTTAGAATGTGTGTACAAATGATTTAATAAGCGGTTAAGATTTAAACTGGTTGAAAGAGTTGAGTATGTCATTTAATCCGAAATCGTGTAGTACAGTGGTGGGCCCTCGAAATGCTTTTTTGAATTAGGAAGAAGAATGAAGTTTATTATTTGAATCTTACTTATATCACTGCCCGGCTCAATAATGAGTGTGTTCTCCCTCCTCATCAATACACTCATTAACTCTATTTACTATTGATTTGTAAAGTGCTTCAATCACATCAAGGCCTGGTTGAGCCTTGGATAGCTGTGCTACAATAATTAACGTATATAACTCTGTATATACTTCAATAATAAGTTTCAACTTTACCTAACGTTGTATAATTTAACAATCAAGAAAATTGATTTCTCATTATGAAAAGGAAGTGGAAGATCATAAGTAAAATAACTGTTGTTTTAGAGTAGCATCAATATATTATTTAATGCTGGGCCCGACTAACCCACTTGATTCCATTCTTCAAGAAACAAAAATGCATTCATTATTTGAATATTGAGAATGAAAGCGACTGTAACTACCTGAATTATAATTCTAATTAAGCGAAGTACCAATACTTCATCTTGAGCTCCCGGTTGAGATTGAAAGAAAAAGTCCTCCATTGTTTTCGTGATTAAGAAATACCTAAAATCGTTCAGATTGACCCAGTTGAAGATGAACACCGAGGTCCTCTGCAGGTCCAGTGCTTGCGCTACTAGTTATAAATTACATATTGCGTCCGTATACCAATCATTGGATCCTCTTATTCTTTTCTCCAATCAGGCTTAACTACCATATATTTTCGAGATAAAATCTTTCATAAATTAGTTTTGTTGACTAAAACGTAGAAATTACACAGAGACATCTTAAACAAGTGATATAACTAGTTCAGATTGGTACAATATTTTATGAATTCATCCGTTGGACCCAGAAATGAAGAGAATACAAACGCTTCAGAACTGCCTAAGTTTGTTAAGTGAATTAGTTGACCTTCCCTAAACATCTTCTACCGCGTTTATTTTGTCATTGCCGTCCTTTTATTGCATGTGGTAATTTCTATTTTTCCTTTTTGGAATATTAAATACCGACTTTGAATAGTCGATTATGGTCTAATACGATCGAAATCATATTTTTGGCCCTCTTGTGTTAATGAGTAGTTCATGAATAATCTCCAACTTGAGATTATTTATTGGAATTTGTCATCCGCATTAGAAGTGGCAAAATATTTTAATATATAATTACTCACATAGTAAACAAGAAAAAGCAATTCCACCTCCCATAACTGTAAGTTAATTTGTGTTTTGAATTCAGAGAGGCTGACAAGATTCGCTATTAGTGAGAGTACATCTGCTTGCAAAGTTTCATAATTGTCGAAGATGAATCTGTATTATTGCCCAAGTAGATAGTATATGTCTCCGCAGTAGTACTAGTCTGCGTGATTTATAATCGCGTAAAGTGTCATTTGGATGACTTCGAAGTCGCACATGTAGTTATCCAGTGCGATTTTTAGTATTTAGTCCATTGAGAAGTAGAATTCGTTCTTCATGTATGTTTTGTACTTTATGTGCGCGATTCTGATCATTTTAATTGCTAGGTAAGCATCGTCCCGTTAGCTCACGAATTAGTTATCATTAAATATCTATTTCAATTTGGTTATTTGATCATTAAATTCGTCGTAAGTGAATTCCTCCGAACTAATTGTGATTTGAAGACGCATCTCGTCCGAACTCTCCAAATCGACTTCGTTGAGTTTTGCCGCTTTCTGAGAAAGGAACATCGTTCGGTTCATTTCGTGGAGTGGTGATTATAATAATTTGATTTAGAATAATATTGTTTATTGTTTTCCTCTTATAATTTATGTTAATTTCAAGCTTATTAAGCTTATTAGCAAATAAGTTAAGCACAGTCCAATCTCAGTCAATCAAAATACGTTAAGCTTATTAGTTTAATACAGAATTGATACCCGCCCTTTGCTAAGGTTATATGCTCAGATTAAATAGAATATAATTGTTCTATTGTTATATTATTCTACACATATACCTGTAAGTGAATAGTCTTAATTCGAGGTATGTTGATACCTATATTCATTTATGGTAGTTATTTTATAATTTACACAAGCGTACTATTAATTAACCTCTATTTGAAAACACTTTTCGTTTCAAATAATAGCTAATCATTTATATGTGGGTAATGTTTGGTGAACCACTCCAGTAATGTAGAAAATCGATCCATTTTAAATATTTGAGATTGTACCAAGCTACATGATCGATAAGCACTAACTTAAACATAAATACTAGCAATACTAATAAAAGTATCACCCTGACAGATGTCCAACTGGGGACTGCAATAAAATATAAAAAATTAATTGTGCTTATAATATTCTATAAGATGATGTACAACGTGCTACATATTTGCTTAAAGATATAAAATACAAAAAGGATAGTATGGAGGAATTAATGCAACAGTTAGAATTTGGTGAGAAAAAAGATAGCTATATTTCTACAAAAGATGTCAACGCTCTTTAAAAAATGTAAGAAACAATAGTTAATAAACTAACACGATTAGGTTAGGACTTTCAAATAGCTTTCGAATAACGAAAATTAAATGAAGCATAAAGACTTTTGGGTAAAATGCACTTTTATGATTAATAAAAGTAACAAATAAAGGAAGCTATAATTTAAGTTTAAGATCTAAAATGATGATTTATGAATAATATGTACTAATATAAATTAAATGTTAGCTAGCTATTTATAATAATATTTTTAAATTATGTACTAATTCGTTCTTTAAAAGAAATATTAGTACATTGTATGTTGTCTTATTTAAATTATTTTAGTTTGAAGTAATTCAGAAATTCTAATATTTTATTACTTTGTTGATTGCTATTAACATAATTTTTATTATATATTAAATAATTTATAATAAACCTAAAAACTAATAAATATGTATATATTCGTATACATGTATAATAACTGATAATATTTTAGTATTTGAAATCATAATAACTACCACTTTAAATGAAACGATCCTATAAAACAATCCTATAATAAAATAACAAAACTTATAAAATAGACAAAAGGTTCAGTACTTTAGAAGAAATTATTGAGGTTGATAAACTAAAATAAAATAAATAATCATATAACATTGTAACATGTTCATTATCCAAAAATTATAGTGATCAGATAACAGATAACACTAATTCTGATTTAATTGATATTAACGAATTACTTAATATATGGGAAAGATTATGACGTGTTGTGATTAAGTGTGTTAATATTATTTTATATATTTTATTTTTCACTCGCTCATATTCTAAGTTTCAATTATCAACGGTTACTCCAAGCTCATCCGATTCAGCATTGCCTTCTAGCCCACACATCCTCGCCTGGCGCTCGCGCTGCCCTTTTATATGCTGCAAAACAACAGAGTGTTTGCATAGGAAGGATTCCGTGGCAGGAATGTTGTTAGCATAATTATAATTTTGATACTCCTGTTTTTATTTATACTTATGTAAAAGAGTGAGCCGATATATATATTTAATTCGCTTGATATGGTGACTAAAATTCATGAATATTAAATGAGAACATAAATATATACGTATTTGCAATACATTTCCACTCCTCAATATGCCTTAGATCTTGGCGCCCAACCTTTTCACCGATTTATTGTAAGTGAAGTCCGAGCAGCTTCCAACTCGCTCTACAACGCGTTCAACTGCGTCCAGGCTCACTTGGAGTGAGCACGTGTAATTAACAGACGAGATAATCAGCAATCGCTTGATGCCGTCCCCTCAGCACACATCCAGCTGCAAATTCCGCCCGATCTCCCACTCCCGCAAAGTTCCGGAGCTCTTCCGCTCCACAACTACCACTCCAGCTACGAAGCCGAGGAAAACGTTTTCTTCTATTAAACAATTAGAAAACAAAGCTCTGTAAATGAAAACGTACAAGGAACCTAAAACGATTATTGAAAACACATTCGAGCAAAAGCAAACGGCCGCCAGAAAGAACCTCTTCAAATTAACGAGCACCAAAGAATATAATTTGTTCATCGCACAAAAGAAATACTTTTACCAACAATCACAAATTCAATAACAACTAATCGGCGAATTTGAAAGAGGAAACAAAATCAGAAACAGCAAATCAAAAATTAACCTCGACGCCGTCTCACAAGAACAAAGAGCAAAACTCAGAGACATGTTCAACATCTACGACCAAATCATTTGATGCAAACATATTTGATATAAAAGCATAAATTGTTTTGATAACTAAAACCAGAGTGATGAATTTTTATTAAACACCTAAAAATAATTTAGATTTATATTTAGACAGATTTAGACATTCAATACACAGTATAGTCTATAAATTCATCTTATTTTCAGTTTACGATATATTTCTTCCACTTCAACTATTAAATGAAAAGACCTGCGTATAAAACCATACTAAATTAAAATGGTTTGTTGAAAATAAATAAAAATATTTAAAGAAGCATCTAAATTGATAATTTTACATTGATACACTCAAAAGACTTATTTAATGAATGCATCGACGAAATAATACCTAGCTCGAGACGTAATACTTAATGTTAGAACCAATCCATTGCAAACAGCTCATTCTCTGAAAGTAACGAAGATTTATTAAATAATATTAATAGTAGTGATTTCGATGTTTAAGAACTAATTACTATCCTGGATGAGTTGTGAGTAAATATTAACAAATATGTGTCTAATTAGTTAAAATATTAATTTACTATAAATAAACCAAATTGTAACTGTTGACTAAATATTTACTAAATAATTTTTATAGCCACATGATGTATTTAATAAAATTTATTTCACACATTGACATATTGACATATTACATATTTAATTGATTTAATGGATTATTTCCCACTTCAATGAAAAGAAGATATAGAAGGTGTAAAACAATATTGACGAATATAATTTATAATTTATTGATATTTAACTTGATATATAACCAGAAATTAATACTCCAGAAATCGATACTTGTCATTAGTTAAATCTATCAGATAACTACTTGATAGATATTAATATAATGCAAGAAGCATTCGAGATGTTTTATAATGTGTGAGTAAATTCAATCATCTTCATTAATTATTTAAAATACAAAAATAATAATCAATATATAATCACTATCTTAAATATATAGTATCGTCAAATTCTTATAGTCATAACTTATCCAGTAAGTCAAACAAGTCTTAGATACTGAAAAGATCATCATCGTAATATTTATTAGAAACGTTATTAATTTGAGACTAAGAACAATTAAATGTTTGAATATGATTATTCTCCTAATTCTACAAAATTAATTCATTGCTTTCATTTATATCACTCATATTACTTGAATCGAACGTTTTTAGTTTATTTATTTAAGGTAACTAATTAAGTTTTGAGTGAGTTAACTACATTAAAGTTTTTGATTTGTAGTTTTACATTATAGTTTTGTATGATTTCATTATGAAGTGGAAGGTTTAAAAACATTTTATTTAGATAATTTTTGAAAAATGAGCGTATTATTAGAATATTAATCTGATCATATCTAAGTTTATTTCTTATATTTTATTTTTACTGAATTATGAATGAAATGACAAGTGATCAAAAGTAATTTGTTTTATTTTTAAAATTAAGTAAACATTGTACATTGTATAAAATAAAGCCAACCAATAAGCGTTAGAAAACTGAGAAAGACGTTATAACGCGTTAGAAATAGAAAATACGTTAGAAAAGTCTCTAACGTACATGACGTTAGAAATTTAATCATTATTTACACTAAATTTTATTAAACAATATAAATCAACTATACAGATATATTATATCGTATTATAGTAATAAAACTACTTTAAATGAATAAATTCATTAAATTATAGCTTTAGACGCTTGTAAAAACGGTTAAATTAATTATTATATTATACTTGTTTTACAACTATATATTATCTTTCTACGTTATATTTAAGCGTTATGGGCAAAATATTCTATAATAAATGATTGAATTACTCCTTGATATCATTTTTAGGCATATAGAATATTTATAAATATATCAAATATTTTAAGTGAAGTGGTGAAATGGTTTATTATTATTTGTATAATACTATAATACGTCAATCCCCACAAAATAAATATAAGTGTAACGTGCTTTTAACGTCTGTTTTAACGCGAAAAACGTTAGAAATCCCTAACGTACGTTAGAAATGAAACGTTGGGTGGCTCTAGTATAAAATAGTTAAAATACAGAGCATAAATTAAAATTGAAATGTAAATACAAAAAACTACTACGGCTGAAGTTATCATAACCATAAATCATTCCTTGATACTGCGGGTTCCAATAATAATTCTATTTTGTTCAAGTACTGGGGTGTTCAAATACAGAATTATCATCATCAACCATTTATTTCCACTCAAATGCGACGAAACTTTAAAACTATTCTGACGAATTTAAAAAATGTTCAAATAATGAAAAATGTTATATTTAACTGTATTGAGTTTCGAACAAAATATTGAAATCAAAGTAATAAACCATTAAATTATTGAAACATTAAATGAAGTTGATAATGTAAATGACGAATATAACCGAATCTAAAACGGAAGACAACAAACCCAGAGTGTAATTATAGCAACCGGATTTTTGTAACATCTCGTAACTGACTACTAAATTCAACTTTAGCTACACAGAAATAATAACAACTTTAGCAACCTTAATAATACAGATTTAGAGAATTCTATTAAACATATAATGTAACACTTTGACAAAAAATGAATTAGACAATCGAATGATGATTAATCTATTACTTTAACATATTGGCTTTATTATATAATGTTTTAAATAATAAATTTAGTTGATTTATATTTTAAGACATGTTTAGACAATTCGATACATAATATTCATAATTAATTGTATTTTTAAGCTAATTTTACTTTAAAATGTATTTCAACCACTTCATAGCGCAATGAAAAGGCATGTTGCTTATAAAACAATACTAAATTCTAACGGATAATTAAAACTCAACAAAAATTCACAAAGAAAAAGCTATATTGACAATTTTACAGTGATACATTCAAAAGACATATTTACTGAATGTATTGACGAAATTTAATTTGGTTAGCAAAATACATTATGTTAGAATTAATCTATAGCAAACAGTTCATTTTCTGAAAGTAATATAGATTTACTAAATAATAAAACTAAAGATTCTAAAGATTTTGATGTTTAACAGTTAATAACAATTTTAGATGAGTTGTGAGAACGACGTTTATAAATTTAATTAATTATTACCAGCACTCTCATTAGCACTCTTCTGTGGTATTAAATTATAACATGAATGTAGCTTATTAGTGAGAATTCTGAAATTGAAGTTAGCGAATCAGGGAAACTTGTTCGCTAACGATTCAATGAGGGCCCTACTGGATTTGTTTTGAAAGTTCTATAATTACCAAGACCCCGTTATATTACAAAATTTAATAAAATTTAAAGTGTAATTACTGAAATACAGTATCAACATCATATCCACCACTTATTTCCACTCCAATGCGACGAAACTTTAAAACGATTCTGACGAATTAAAAGGAACGCAGTTCAAGAAAATAAAAAACATTTTATTTAACTGAATTGAGTTTCGAGCAAACAGATTCGGAGCCTGAACAAAATACTGAAATCAAAGTAATAAACCATTAAATTAATGAAACATAAAATGAAGTTGTAAATGTAAATGACGAATAAACCGAATCTAAAACGGAAGACAACGAACCCAGAGTGTAATTATAGCAACCGGATTTTTAGTATATAGAGGAAGATAATTACAATATCTTCGATTAGTTGTTCTCGTTATTTTGAGTCAAAATGTAAAAAATGTATATTGATGAGTGAGGTTTTGATGCATATGTTACAAAACGACTCATATTAACGATAACCTTGATAAGGCTCAATTTAATTCTTCCATCATATCTAAAATTATTATTCATTTATCTTAATTTGATTAAATCAACAACCACAAACTATTCTCAGACACAAATCTAAATAAGTATTAGATTTAGCGAATTAATATTTAGGTAAATTTACGCATGTGTATTACACTTTATATATCTTTTTGACATATAATTTAACTAATGGAAATAATTGGTTAGTTAATTAATAGCATTAACTAGCTAATTTTACAAATTATTAATATAATTAGACAATTGATATGATGTGTAAGTAAATGTAAATACAATAATATTATAGTAATAATATTATAGAATATCTATAGAATATCTATAAATATAATTGATTTAGATTTTAAAATAAATTTAAACAATTCAATACATCACTATATTCATTACATTTATTCATTATATTATTTTCAAATGTATTTCGTCCACTTCTTAATTGATGAAAAGGCATGTTGCTTATAAAACAATACTAAATTCTAACGGATAATTAAAACTCAACAAAAATTCACAAAGAAAAAGCTATATAGACAATTTTACAGTGATACATTCAAAAGACATATTTACTGAATGTATTGACGAAATTTAATTTGGTTAGCCAAATACATTATGTTAGAATTAATCTATAGCAAACAGCTCATTCTCTGAAAGTAATATAGATTTATTAAACAATATAAATAATAATGATTTTGACGTTTAGTAACTTATAACAATTTTAGATGAGTTGTGAACAACGATTACATATTTTATTTATATAACATTAATTAAACATGATTAAACAAATAATAATTGTATTTCATTACTCATTACTAACACTCTTCCGCATAAAATTTAAACAATGATGCTGCTTATTGTGCAATTATTAATTAATTACTACGTTATTTAAATATATTTTGCTAAATATTTAACTTAATAGTCAATATAACAGACATTAATCTATTATCAGATTCATACATCTTTCTTAAAAGTGTAATCGGTCTATCAACACATTATATTTTGTTAGATAATTTTGTTTCGTCAACTGTATAATCTAACTGATTACTTATATTGAACTGACTGAAATTTGGACGCCTTGAAATTTGTGAGAAGTCTTTTATTCTATTTAATTGTAAATCTACAACTTTAAGCTAATTTAGGTGCTCTAGAGGCCATATATGTGTGATAATATTATCGTACATAATCAATTCTTCTAAGCATGTAAGTGTGCATAGCGCAGCAATACTTTGTACTCCACAGTATCCAATATTAAGTTTTCTTAGACTTTTAACGTATTGAAGCGGTGTTATATCCAGTCCTTGGTTTCCGGATAAATGTAGCTCCTCAAGAAGAAGTGTTTTTATATCGCTTATATCTTTTAGTTTGCACTATCCGAGCTCCAATATGGTTATATTATTTAGTTGTGCGATTTAGCTCAGGTTTACTCCTTCATTCAGCGTTAGATTCAGTTTTTTGAGTTTCGGGAACTTTAAAAACTGTTGAATGTCTTTTACTTTGTTAAAGTGCAAATGCAAAACCTCTAAGTTCTCGAATTGCAAATTGTCTATTATTTAAGGTTCGCATCCGCTAATATTAAGTTCCTTCACCGTTTTGTTTATTATGATCGGAGATATTTAGTTGCATTAGTTGATACTTATTGATTTGACGTTCATTTCCTGAACCGCTTCGAATTCGATTAGTTCTTAATAGTTTTTAATGTTCAAATGACCGTTTTTCGTTTTGCTCTTGAACTTCTGCTTCAACTTTTGGATTTGGTCGTTTTGGAGCATTTTAGTGGAGTGGGAGAAATAAAGCAAATATATTATGCGGTATTTAAGTTAAACGCAATATATCAAAATTATTTTGTTAGGGCAAGAAAGGTCAACAGAAATCCTTCTTGTTACAAAAATCCGCATATAAGAGGTGTTCCTGAAACTAATTAATCCGCTACACACATACGTAATATTATTAATATTACGTATATATGTTACATTGCATACCATAAGATATAATAAAATATAATGACTCACTTAACTGTAAACTAATCATCAGTACTAAGGCTCAATTTAATCATTCCTTCTTCATCTCGTAAATCATGGCAATCCACAAATCCAAACTTAGTTACACAATAACGTTACCTCAAACTAATCTCAGTTAATTGAACAACTGTTTTAGTAAGTATGCGGTCGAAGATTAATTGAGTTGAGAGGTTTATTTTATGTTATTAATTTTGTTGAAACGAAATAATGTTAAGCTTGTCAGTATTTCCACTTCGCACCTAACAAAAATAATGCCAACAATGAATGAAAGCATCTATGAAACCCATACATAATTATTTACTCCATAATTCTATAATAACATTAAAACTTTGACAGAAGTAAGAAAAATGTAGAAATATGGAGGGCATTCTAGATTAACTAAATCAGAATTCGATAAATACTTAATGATACTATTTACAATGATGATATCAGGTAAAGAGCGAGGATCTGTCAAAGATAATTGGTCTAAGAACACTAAAATACGCAATTAGTTTATAGCTGATGAAGTTGGAATGTCTTGCAGAGAATGGGAGGAAATACATTCTAATGTCTGTTATGGTCATATTAAATTGTTATTAGATTAACCTGAAGAAGAAATCGATAATTTAGAAGAAATCGACAAATTTAGACGGTATAGAATCTGATGAAGAAGAATCTGAAAATTCTGACTATGAATATGACGAAGATGATCTAGAAGAACTAAATAAAATATTTAATGATCATGAAGAAGAAGTTTTGAGCTAAAATAAACCTGGTAATGCAAAAAGTAGAAAACTTTAACCATGATATATACAAAATCAAAATTTGTGAAATAACCCTGTTAATTGTAAGAATTTGTAAGTTCTCGTGGTATTCCCAGAGAACAACCTGAAATAGTTCGTTACTACAATAATAATTATAAAGGAGTTGATTATAGACCAACTTACAAAAAATATTAAGTTTCCAGGACGATGTACTCGTTGGACCACAAGGATGTTTATTTATTTTATGTAAGTAATATTAGTTAATGGGTTTTCTTTGATGAAATTATTGCATCCAGAATATAAAGAAATTAAAATAACGGATTATATTGAAAGCATAATTGATTAAATGAAAATAAATCTAACAAAATATGAAATTAAAGCTACACCACGAAAAATTGAAGGTTGTAACCAACCAGTAAGCCCAATTAAAGAACCAGTAATAGAAGCATATAAACACTATCATGTATATACAAAAGTAAGTGCGTAATGTGTCGGCTGCAAATAATGTAATAGCAGATATGTGTGTTCGTGCAAAGGATATCATTTGTGTCCAGAGTGTTATAAAACGCATATTAGTGAATAAAATGACATAAGAGGGTACACACACATTTATAAAAATGAATAAAGTGATTTAAAATACGAATAATATGTTTTAATATATATTGAACACGAAAATAGTAATTTACCTATTAAATGGTTGAAGTCGATTTCGAGAATTTTGTTAATTATTTGCGAAGTGGAAATACTGACAAGCTTAACATTATTTCGTTTCAACAAAATTAATAACATAAAATAAACCTCTCAACTCAATTAATCTTCGACCGCATACTTACTAAAACAGTTGTTCAATTAAGATATAGTAAAATATATATCGGCTCAAATTTTTGGTACATCTCAAAAACATCCACTCAATAATCAATTACTTCAATCACAAGAAACATTAAAAAATGATGTATTCATTTTAACGCGTTCTTTACTCCTGTACATAAAGGACTCTATATTTTCAGTGTTAATTTTTTGAGATGTCATCAAATTATATCAATTCATAGATGATAAATTGTTTTATACTTTATCATGTTATTACTGTCCTATTAATATTTATATAACGTTTATAATATTTATAATATTTACGTTTATAATATTTATATACAGTCGGTCCAGATTGAGAATGCAAAAAAAATTCGTAGAATAGTAGTGATGTCCACATTTAATAAATATCTTCTTCGTATTGCTATATACTTATAACTATTACATTTTCCTCTTCACTCTCCTTAAATCTTTACCACCTCAAATATATGCTATTTTGCTGTATCACTATTACTTGGAATATGATAGTCTATATCTTCCAACATTTGCAAGAAAGAATTTTTGCATATTTTAAATTAATATACTATTTTGATATTTCGATTGAATTGATAATTGTATCAAATACACAAAAACTACTATTATAATGCATAGCTCAGATTGGAATGATATTTCAAATTTATTATTATTACTACCTTTGATCAATAAATATATTAAAAGTTATTTGATATTAGTATTTTAGTATTTGAAATTATTGACATTTAAACAATAATCAAATAATGACTTTAAAAACCGTAACATGGAATAAAACGAATAAATGCTTTAATAATACATTGCAAGTATAATATTACATAGTTGCACCAATTTTGAAGAACACTGCTATCAGCATACAAATTTTATACTTCGAACACAAATGTAAAATACAATTTCTGAATTTCGGAAACTTTTTTCACAAAAAATATTTAAATATTTTATATCATTGCATATTCGATATATACTATTATTTTATAAATTTAAAGTTCAATATTGTTATGAAATGAAAACAGTCAAAATATGATAGAATTTGGCTTATGTAAGCACATAGATTGAATAGAAGAAGATGACTCTGTTGTGTATATACATATAATGTTAAACCTTTACCATATTATTGTTAGCGGCGTACGACTTCTATTAGTGAAGTTATATTGAAAACCTCATATTTTAATCATTTGAATTTTTTAAGTACATATTGCAGTTGTTGGAAACCTATTATAAATTATAGTCAATATAGATACAATAATTAGTTATACAGAACAAAAACTTTTTAGTCCATTTATTCACAAAAAATGCATTCTCAATCTGGACTGACTGTAATGTTTATAGATTTTTACGTTCTATAATAGATTGACGAAAGTAATAATTACAATTAATATTGATGTATTTAATACTATTTACTATCAAACTTTCTAGCATTGTCTAAACGATAAAGAGATGAATGTTATAATGATTATTTAATGGCGTGAAAATTTAATGCATAGTTTTTCATGTTCAATTGTTATTACAAATACCACTTCAAATATGTGTGATTTATGTGGAAAAATTTCTAAACCATAAAATCAATTTTGTTCGCATTCACTTTGTATGAATTGCTACAATCTAATATACAATACTACTAAATAATGTCCACTTTGTAATGAAAAGATAACTAATAATCTATTATAAGATAAATTTGTTGAATTGGATTCCATATACGTTAATCATCAACAGTTTGAATTCGACCACATATTTTGCTCAGTTCATTGCGATATGAAAGCTTAATATTATGATCTTAAATCAAATAGGTTTTGTTGTTAGTTGTGTCGAGTTAAGTCAAAAACTTTTGTAACTGTATAAACCCCAAAAATTGTGCTGGTAAAAGAACAATTTAACGACGCGATTAATTAATAAATTGATTTTATTAAGGAGGAGTTTAAGTAATTCTATATGATTCGCTCTACTTTGATGAACAATGTTGAAAATGATTAAGAATAAGACGTATTTGTATAAAATATGGCCAAACGTACAGTAGAAATTTTACTATAATTATAAAACTTGTATACTGTATGTTCCTTAACAAATAGTTTAAATATTTTACATCATTTATATCACAAAGACAACAATTCAAGTTCTTCATAATAAATTCATCATACGTTTAATAGTAATGGTTTTAAGATCAGTTCAACACTGAATAATAATTAGCAAATGTTTATATCATACTTAAATTAATATATTTAGGCAGATAAGAGCAAATTAAATGATATACCTCCTAAAATATGGGAAGAAATAATGAGCGTGTTAGAATCAGCACTTGGATTGGACTAATTAAAAAAGTAAAATGAGGAAGGGTCAGAATCTTACGATTCCGTTAAATATTATCTTAAATCTCATCATATAGAAGACAGCGACTCGCCGTTTAAAATTTAAGTGACTGAAGGGGAATTCGTAGGTTCACATAAAATTTAAATGATAAACTAAAGCTGGTGTTTCACTTTGGATGGTTACGTTCAGAAGTACAAATCATAATAGAGTTTAATTAATTTTGTTTCACTATACATTGACTAAAAGAAAAATATATATGTTTAATTCAATGAATATTGCTATAAAATAGAATATATAAATGGAAATATTTGCATAGATCTCTCACGTAAGTATATAACTGATAAATTAATTCTATATGAGTCGTGTGAAATAGACTAAATAAAATTTGCACAAATTACAAGATAATTTAAATTAAACCACAATAAACAATATATCAGTGTAGATACAGTTTAGTTAATTTCAGAAGCGGGACTATGCCTCGCAAACAAAGTACACGGATCAAAACTAGAATAAACACTTGTTGAGCTGTACAAATAATACCAAACGAAAATAACTAGAAACGAGAATAATTTTGACAAACTGACAGTTGACAACTGGACTAGCGGCCAATTAGTTGTTAGAAACCCAGAATGCTGGACCTACAAGAAACAAGACGTGTCAGAATACGCATTTCAATCCGGAAACACGAAATACTACCTTGGGGTATTGGAAAGCGTAAATGCAGAAAATAAAACGGCGACCGTCATTTGGATGAACAAAGACAGAAATATCTACTCCATCGGAAAGAAGAACAAATTCGACCTGCTGATATTCAACGACACCGCTATCATCGAAAAAGTACTATACAATGTCGGACAACCAAATTTATCAGAATCTCATACACCTGGATGTAAGTGCTCGGTAGGTGTGTAAAACCAAATTTTATGGTTATTCAATGTCTTTCAGGCCGCTTCTGATTTGTAGAGTAAATAGGATCCAAACTTACTCTGTAAATCAGGAATATTCTTGTTTTAGGAGTCAAAATGCTACACCACAATTACTAAGCTAAAGCATCAAGAAACTTCGCAATAATTGTTTTAAAGTTAAAAAATGATAAAAGCTGAGAATGCAATAATCAAACGTGGTCAGAAAAAAGTAGTAAAGTACGACCACCGAAGCGAATCTTACCAAATAGCCCCGTTTATGAAGCCGCACTTAAATTTCATCAAATCCAGTTTCACACCAAGTTTCGCAGGACCAGTTGTAATATCCTTCGATAAACCGGTTGTTATTTGTATCGGCTAAGAATGGATTTTCGACATTACAAATAAAATTGGAATTTTGCACAAGTATAATTCTTCTTCAATGGATATATAGTGGAAGATCGAAGTAAATACACTAGAAAAACTTAAATAGAAGGGTTATGTTCAAGCTGTCGTGACGACTTATAATATTCACGAAAACACTTTCCCGATCCACTATTATGAGCATTTCGTAACTCCAAATAACTTTTAGCACCATCGACTCGTCGGTCCAACTAGGTTCAGTAAAATGAAACAACTTTTTGGTATTCTAGTAGCAAGATATGAAGATACTGCTTTAGTTAGTTGGATAGGTGGAGACCAAACGATCTGTCACATTGGAATTAACGGATATCTCACTTATCTTGGTGGGTGGTGAAAATTATGTTTTTAATAAGTAGTTTTAATTAAGGAAACATGCAATGACAGATATCTTGTGTGTTAAATTCGATTCTTCCTTTTCTATTTTATATTTATTTTCAATTTAAATTAAAAATAATATTACATTTCCACTCCCACTCATATAATGAAACATAATCATGTAATCGAAAGTAAAGAAGACCTGCTGAATCACTTTGGCTCTTACAAAAAACTAGAAATACTTGATTTAAAACAAATAGAGAATCTTTTAGAAATGAATGTTCCACCTGAAGTGTGGGAAGATGCTTCAAATAGAAATTTGCTTTCCTTTAGTTTAGAATTAATATAGGGAACTACAGAATTTAGATTAAAAAAAAGATGGATACAATATTTCCATCTCATTTCTTTCTTCATTAACTTAACCGAGCTGGACCTCTCAGAAAATAATATATCTGATATTTCAAGCATTTACAAGCTCAAAAACCTGAAAAAGATCAATTTAAGTATTAACCGTATCGCAGATATTTCAGCACTTAAATATCTTCTTTATTTAACTCACTTAAATTTATAAGTCAATTAGTTAACTTCCTACACTTTAGCTTTGCCGAATTTAATAGAATTAAGACTCCGCGATAACAAGCTACAAGATATATATGGGTTATAATATTCTCCTAAATTAGAGAGTTTAAATTTGTTTAATACAGAAGCCACAGATCTACGTACTATCCCTCATCAGCTATTCAGTTTGAAATTATTATATTTATCATCGAACAGTATTACTGAAATATCATACCTTTCTAACTTTGTAGATTTGAAAATTTTATATTTAAGTTATAATTATTACCTTTCAAATATTGGACCTCTTAAATTCTGCACTTAACTAACAGAATTATATATTTTTGAAACAAGAGTTGCTGACATATGGCCTCTACAATATTTGGAAAATCTAAAAATATTAGACATGAATATTACTAATGTTGTTGATCTGCATCCGTTGCAGAACTTATATAGACTAGAGTGTATTTATGCATCTAATTCATGCGTAATTGATATCTCTCCGTTGTCGAAGTTAACTTAATTAAAAGACTTGGATTTTAGTGATAACTAAATTGTTAATACAGAAACACTAAAACACCACGAGAAATTTTCAGAATATGATTTTAAAGATCAATAAGTTCCGGAAACAGACGACTTCCAGTTCTACAACAGAATACTCTCAGTTCACAGTTCCAACAAGTAGATCAGAAAAATATAAGCTGAGAACAAAATTTCAAAGTTCCGAAAATCAATGACTCACCAGAGAGAATATATCATCTCTCAAATAAGCTAACAGATTCGGGCTATAAACATGAAAATTGAAATATGGGCGCAGTTCATTCAGAACTCTAACGCTAATTAATGAAGTGAATTTGATAAATATATATATTAGATGTTAACATGTCTTTGTCCAAGAAAGGATATTGACTTACTACATAACCTCATTCAGAAGGGGGTAGCATTTTCGCTTATAAGGGGGTAGGTCAACTCGCTTACAAGGGGGTTGGACATGAAGTTACCCCCTTATACGCGAGTGACAAATTTCATGTGTTTTAACCCCGTTTTTTGACTGTAAACCCTTCAAATTCAACAATATTTTTAGATACATTTTGGATACATTTCACTTATAAGGGGGTTGAAAATGGTTTGTGTTTGATTCTCAAATCCTTTTTCTGAAGGGAGCGAGTAGAAAAAAATTCACATTTATTAAAAAATTATAAGGCTGTAATTCTTACAGCTTGAGAAATATAATGAAAATGAACTAATCGACCAGTAGGTGTTAGTATGAACATTTTGGTTATCAGGATTGGAATTGAACATTATGGGTTCTGCCCAATTTTGAAATAAGCTTTTTAAAAACTGTAAAAATGAACTTTTACAGTTTTACAGTACAGCATGTAAAAAGTATCATGTAAAAAAGTTGTAAGAATAACAGCCTTAATTAACCAGTTATGCAGGTACTTCTCTTGTAATGAATTTTCGTACATAATAAAAATCAAAAGCACTGTATCACTTATACATTACAATATTTTAATATATTATTTAAAACAACATGTTTAAGATTGGTGGTATTATATATTATTTCATTATATTTAACTTCCAATAATTAATATTTCGTAATTTATTCTAGTACTAGTATTAATTCAGAAAATTGATTGTCATTAATTAATTAAATTAATTAAATTCATTAATTAAAGTGGTTTTCTCATTAAACATCGTTGCATGTCGGTGTATTGATAAATTAACCACTCCAATGTTAACTTAACTGAATTTGCATTTGTCTGAGCTAAAGCCAACCAATAAGTGTTAGAAAACTGAGAAAAACGCTATAACGCGTTAGAAATAGAAAAGTCGTTTGAAAAATCTCTAACGTCATGTACGTAGTACTTAGAAATTTAATCATTATTTACACTATATTATAATAATCAATATAAATCGACTTTAAAGTTATATTATACCGTATTATGGTAATTATACTAATTTAAGTGGATAATTTCATTCAATTAGAGCTTTAAAGGCTCTACGATTTAATATTATTATTATCATCCTGGAACTCCAGGATGCCCTGCATGTACAATTCAATGGACAACGCCGATTTAAATTGTAAGCACTGTTCCATAATCATTTTTTAATAAGCAGGATGGTGTCCGATATACACCTGAGAACCGCCGGTCGAAAGCGAATAATGGGCGCTAAAACTACCCCTTCAAGCGCTTGAACGGAACCAGCGGGACGTTCTTCGGCCCAAATTTCACTCAGACGACGAAGTAACCGCCCCAAATTGAGAACTGGTCCGTTTTGGACAGAATTTGGCTGGTTCGGTGATATTGGCCGGCTTAATAATTATTACTATATTATTAAATTAACCGACTCCTAACAAATATGGTATAGAGGTTAGTAACTTCAGGGATATGCTTCAAAGGTTACAGGTGCTTTCTGCACTTTTCTTAAATAAAAAATATTATAATATATTTACTTACTACACATACTTACCTACTAGATTTAGCATGTTAACATCTTAATTTGGAATTAAATCAATTGAATAACTTTAAATGAATTTCTATAATATTCATCACATTCAATATAGAAGTGGATATAATATAATTATTAATATATAGCTAATATAATACGAATTTATTAATTTATATAGATAATATATGATAGTATATCACACCAAACACCGGCCAATCTCACCGGAGCGGCGCTTATCTTTTGGACAAGGGGAAGTTCATGCCGAGACAGGTTTAAATGGGGGACACCGCGGAGGGCAATCGCTTACTTTTACACCAGGTACCCAACCGAAGCCGGAAATATTACCAAAGTGATAAACGTGGACGAGATGATTGAGTGGGACCAGGAATTCGAGCCGATTTGCAATACCAACAATACTTATGAGCTGTTGAAGTGCAGAAAAACAGAAACCCATATTATGAAGAAAAAGGACTGGTCGCAAGAGCGTACTGCGATATCTCCACAAAGTTTCCGTGCTCGCAATACCAGTGATTATCATGTACTCATTTAAAATTTTATCATTTAACTTTCAAATATATGAAATGGCATGTAAAATGAAATATTTTTAAATTGTAAGTCGTATTAGTTTATAATATAAACTTTATATTTTTCAATTTTTTACTTGTTAAGTAAACGTACGTATGGTAAAATCTCACGAAAATGTGAGATTAAGGAAACATGTGTAATATATTATTTATTTATGTTGTTGATATGTATGTTTAATAAATAACAAAACCACAAATTAATTTCAATATACCACTTGTAAGTACCACCGTACTCTATTTACTCTATTTACCGCTATGTATAAATTATTATTAATGGTTTTCAAATAAGTAGAAACATGACCCAAATTAAATTAAAAATTATTATGTTTTCAATTGTAACGGTGAAATATTGTTTAAATCTATATTATATCCATACAAACTGTATACATAATAACAAGTTTATATGTAGTTTAAAAGTTTATGATATTAGTATAAACAGCAATATAAATTGTATTAAAAATACAATAGTTCAACTATTATATTTATTTGTTTATTCCACTTTCAAATCAATGTTAAATGTCGGCCGTGAAATTCGCTTGGTGATGCTGGGTGAGTCATACGTGGGTAAAACATCTTTACTGTATCGTTACATGTCAAATTGCTTCTACGAGAACCCGGCATCTACTATTACCGCTTCTTTCTACAAAAAGAAAATGTATGATTAAACTATCCCAACCAACATATAACTTTGGGACACTGCCGGTCAGGAAAAGTATTAATCAATAACTCCACTGTATTATAGAAACGCAGATATTATATTTATCGTTTTTTCCGTTGATTCCTTCAAAAGCTTCGAGAAAGCAGTCAACACAATCGATTAAGTGCGCTCATAAAAGAACAAACCTAATATCATTTTGCTTGGAAATAAATCTGATTTGGAAAACAAAGTAAAAGAATAAGCGGAGTCATTTTCAGCCATCACAAATTACCCGTTGTTTTGGGTCTCGGCGTTGAATGGGAACGGGGTTCAAGAAACGTTTAATCAGGCGATTAACGACGTGAACAGAAATCACGATTATTTCCATGTTTATGTATAACAAGTTAAATAATGTTAACATGATAAAATAGTATAAATTACTTCGTAAAAACACTACAATTTTACATTATTACATTATTATTCCAATTTCAAAGTTACTATGATTTTGATAATATTTAAAAATAAGAGATATGATATACAGAAAGTTCAATCGTTTCACAGGAGCAGACACAGGTTGATCAGCTTCTTGTCGATCTGCAGCTTCGAGAACAGGTACTCCCGCACGATCTCCTTCCTTGGAGCGTACTTGAACAGGGCGTTGTACAGCTGCTACACCATATAGGGCGTCACTTGGTAGAAGACGCAGTAGAAGGGAACCCTGAGAACGTAGTTCGTAACCGTGAAGTACTTTATCGTCGCGTCGAATTCCACTTTGCTGAACGGCTCGAAAACTTGGAACTAACTTTAAGCGTATTGTTAGCACTTTATCATATCGCTTTGAGGCACGAAGCTCTCGTACTTCCTGAATTATACGTTGTCCTGGAAGAAGGTGGTGAAGATCTTGTCCATCGTCGTGTACATCTTCTGCGAGTGGGAGACGGCCTGGTCCACGCTCCTCGTGTGCACGTGGCTGGTGATCTCCTTGTGGTTCTTCCGGCCGAAGCGCTCCACGGCGTCCAGGAATTTTTCGTGCTCCTCCTTCGACCATCTGCAGCGGCTATCGCGTGTCCCTCTTCGGACTTCGTCTTTCGCGCTGGAAGAGTCGTTGCTGCTGTTTGCAACCTCGATTTTATCACCAACCAGGATCTTGAGCTGGTTTATCATTTGGTTTAAATCAATGTCTATGCTCATTCTGAAGTGGTTTTTGTTACACAATAAACGGCACACATATGCGCTTAATAAGTAAATCTAGTTCATTTTTCAAACAGTACAAATAAGTTGACCTCAAGGTTGATATTTATGATTTAGAATTACATTTTTACATAATGCATTATTAACGAATATATATGAATTATAAGAGTTGTATTTACTTTATCAAAATCAAAATGTAAATGAAATATGTGTACTATTTTTGCTATATACATCATAACGATTCTATATTTACTGTTATAAATGGTTGTTTAATACATGTTTAATAAAAACCAATTTACAAAATTAATTACATTACATTTATTTTTACTTTATTTATTTATTTATATTTATTTATAGGTTATTCCCCCCCAACCTACACATATTGATATTTAAAAATATATTAAAATATAAAATTGTCATTATCACTAGTTTATATAGTTTTAACATGATATATACTATTTATCTCGAAATGATGAGTATTATAGTAAATGACTTATGAAAGGACGGACAGTGATTTTATAAGCTTAAAATATGGTGAATGACAATATTTAAGCAATTATCAGCGTCAAATGAACTTTTTCTTTGAAATTTACAATTATAATTTGCATAATTGCTAGCATTTATTAAGCAACCTATAGTAATAAATATAAGTCAATTTAAATTGCGTTCTATATTAGTGGTTATCAGAAATTCGTTTCTAAAATGCTGCTTTAACTTTGCTTGATGATTTATAACGATTCCGCTTTCATCATAATTGAAGTGTGAAATTGAAAATATAGCACATATACAGGTAAATAAGTAGAGAAGGGAATTTAACTCAAAAACGTGGACTAAACTGCTGCAATATTGAATATGTGTAGGTTGGGGGGGAATAACCTATTTATACAATTGAAATAAAAGAATGAAAATATAACACTCACACATGCAGTAGTGTCATAAGTATCATTTTGAGAAGTACTCAGAACTACTACTCTTTTACAGTATTGTTATTATTTTTAAATTATTTGTATATGATTAAATAGTTACTTGTTATTGAAAACCTTGGTATACTTGATTGTTAATAACATGACTCACTCAACAGCAACAATACATCTAAACGTAATAAATAAATATATACTAGTTATTTTACTATAGCTAAGTAAAAATAATATATCTTCAAATTATCTTAGCAAGCTTCCTTGCTAGAGACAAACATAAAACAATACTTTCATTTCTGAATTGATATAATTTGATGACATCTCAAATAATTAACACTGAAAATATAGAGTCCTTTATGTACAGGAGTAAAGAACGCGTTTAAAATGAAAATACCCTTTTTAATGTTTCTTGTGATTGAAGTAATTGATTATTGAGTGGATGTTTTTGAGATGTACCAAAAGAGTGAGCCGATATATATAGAGACTGCTGAAATATCCAGGAATTATTAGAATATATATTATTTAGATGTAATCATAGATGTAATAAACAGAAATTACTAGATTTATTTAGTTTAAAGAAATATTTACTAAATTTCTATATTTATATCCATATATAAACCATATGCTTCAGCTCTCACATTATATTAAGTTTAACTACATATAAATATATAATTCACACTATAATTTGTATGTGACATTTAATATCATTATAATTATCTTTCTCTTATCGCCTTCATTTGCCTAAATATCTGATTCTATTAATGTACAAAGGTAAACCCACTCCAATGAAACGACTCAACTACAAAACCATTATGAACAAGTCTCCAAAATTAAATACGTCTAGTCTCAGTAAATCGTGTTTTATAAACAACGAACCACTTTCTTGTTGTCTGGAACCGGATAATTCGGCTCAGAACTGCGCGAAAATGGTCCGAGCAACTACTTTACCAGCTTTGGTGAAGTAAACGAAGGACGCGGATTTAATTGACATGGACGAGATATTGGACATCTTTGACAAACTGTGATTTTATTTTATTGTTTATATCGATTTGATTTAGACAGTGATATTGTGTAAGCATGTGTAAGCAGTGAATTACACAGTATTCACGTTATTTATAGTTTGTGAACGTTAATACGGGATTAATACCAGATATTTAGATTATTTTTCAATTAGTTACACTAAATCCGTCTAAATCAGTCTAAAGTCTAAATCTAGTCTATAAATATCCTTAATATTAATATAATTACAAATTATGGGTACTACTGTTTATTTTAAAATCACTTCAAATGAAATCCTACAAAACAATATTAAAATCTCACCAATTAGATCTATGCAATACACCTACAAAACCAAAAACTTTAAATACAGCTAGCAGTTTTAGTGAAATTAGTGTTAATAATGATAGTTTGGAACTACACTGCTATATTAAACCACAATCTCTAGTTTATAAATATGATAAATGTAGAGACTAAAGTTTTGATAAATAAAATTTGTAATTAATAATAAAATCATAAAATTGTTCGGTTTCAAGATAAAATAGCGATATTATTAGCATTTGTGAATAATCTTATGATTTAATAGACATGCAAGATATATTAGATATTTTTGATCGACTATGAGTGCAAAAATACGTTCAAACTTACTAATAATTTCATTGATGATTAATTCAATAAAGTATCAAATTAACTGTATTATAGCTGAACAGTTTACTATGTATAGATTATAGTTTTTCAGCTAATTTGAATATGAATCGTTATGTATATATTAAATATAAACAACTTTCGTTTTTAACTAAAAAGAATATAATGAGTGATTTAAAAATATTTGAAATTACATTTACATTTGATATACAAAATTACAAACTACATTAAATTACTAACAGTTCGTTACTAAATCTAAAATCATTGTGTTAATATTAATATTCCACTTCAATGAATCATTCATAATACAAAACTATACTTAAACCACATGAACTGAAATAAAGTTTAACAAAATCCAAATTATAGTAATCTACTTCCAATTTTGTTAAATTTAATGCCCTAAACGATTCTAGTTTTGAGTTGGTGACAAAAGTACCAGCAAAATCACAAATCATGCGTAATGACTAAGAGTAACAAAAATCAGTTATTAAATCGTTTAATCTTAACTTAGAATTGAAGAATAATTCCTTATCTGTTTAAAATAGTGAAATAATGTAAAACAAAGAGGATGATTTAATAGATATGCAGGATATATTGGATATTTTTGACAAATTATGATTAGTGAGTATGAAAATATATATTATAATATTTTAATTGGATCACTACCATTTGAGAACGTATTCTTGGTATGTATTCTTTGTATCTCCTTCCATGGCGAGATCGATTGCTTTTCCGAAGTCGTACTTGATGTTTTTCTTAAGATATGGGTATATTTACTGGATGAACAGCTCCTTATTGTTTTGGTTGATGAAGTTCAGCCAGAAGTAGTTTAGTTCTGGGTATTTCTTGACGATGCAGACCGCGAACGTGATGATCGCGAGCATATTCAGCGATATCTTCAGTTTTGGCAGCAAGTCAATTTATTGCAGCTGCAATTAAGCTTCGGACTCAGTCCTCTCATCCAAAAGCTCCTGCAGCATTTTAAGCGCAACCGCCCTCTGGTAGTCAAACGCGGTCAAATACTGGTTTATTTGACTCATGTAAACACCAGACTTGACCTGGTCAACGTGCATGACCGTTTTGAAGTCGCTCAGTTCTGGAATGTTCTCGAAATAGGTGAATAATTACGGGTGGTTCTCCTTTATCTACTTCAAACTCATCACACTCAGGTCGTTTTGCGTTACCATTTTAACCGTTTATTGCAACAAAAGGAGGTTCTTCTGCTCATTCTTGAACTAATTCAGGATTTCCGCTCCAAAAACGTAGTCGGCCGAATACTACAGGTCAAATGGGAGCAAGCACATCGCATTTAATTGGTCAATCTCCCGAATTATTAAAGAATTCACAATGAACTTCTACTTGAACACCTCGTCACAGAGTGAAACGAACTCCTTCTGAGGTACTTTCTTGTAACAGTTTATTATCAAATTGAGCGCGAACTTGACCTGGAAATCACGCGGCTTAAAGAGCTTCTAATAGTCCGGGCGGCCACCAGCGTTCTTCTCCAACTGATTAATTACCTTCACATCATTCTGCACGAAAATAAGGTCAAAATGAAGCAACTTCTGAATATCGGGCAAAAACTCCTAAAATAACTTCTCGTTTATAAACGGAAGAAGAGGCATTAAAAGCTTGTAAATACCAAGTATTATACTAAGCAAGAAGAACTTTGATATTTTCTAACTTACATGATACTTCTGAAGCGATTCCTGCGCAACAGGAGCCTGGAATACAATCTAATAGAATAAACCACCAGATAAAGGCCTGTAGTCGAAAACATCTATTTACTGCGTTTTTAACTGCACGATTAACTTAGGAATCTCCTGTAATAAAACCTTTAAAGAAATCCTCGAAACTTAAACGTTTTCACATGGCTTTCCACTTATATTCTTAATTTGCAATAATTCATTGGTAGATTGTATTAAAGCAAGTATTAAGATAGTTTGCTGGGTGAACTCTGGATTTGGAACAAATAAACGCTGTGAAATCAACATATTCGCTATATATTTAATTATTATAATATGTTTTTGTACTCTTTCAGAATTTAGATACAAATTGTAAACCTGTATTTAATCAAATGTTTCCTCTGATGATAACAAAGAACTAAGTAATAGTTCGGTTTGAGATATAATCACACCTAAATGATATTGTGCAGCTTTATAGAAGAATTCTAAAAATGCATGATTCTTTAATAAACAAGCTTTCTTGTAAAGGTTTTTCAATAAATAGTAGCATCCATCAAGTTTTATTGGATCATTTGATACCTCAATTTATTCAGTCAAATATTAAAATACTACTGGAATAAATTAAGACACGTAATCGTCAGGAGTTTATTCATAATTTTATAATAAAAGCTGTTCAACACGTAAACGCTCAATATCTGCGTTGTAGTAATCTATAAGATCAAAATTTTCTTTTTATTTAAGCATTTCTGTTCTATATTAATTAATATCCGATATTACTTATATTGTAGACTAACTAAACTATTCTGCATTGACAACGCAACTAGAAGCTCCAAAGAACATAACTGTTGTTGGAAGAGAGACGCCAAGAGGTTTCAGTTCGAGTGATTTGTACCATGATACTAACTAGTCAGCAGTAATATGTTATTTATTGAAATTAGGATATGATTGAACCATATCAATATAGTCCTTTTCGTAAATAAAGTTTTATAGTACTTTTCCGTTTCTTTTACAAATATTTTAAGTATTTAACATTAACATGGATCCAATAGTGATTGAAACCGATTTATAATCAAATTAAAGTAAAGTAGAAACTGTTCGGGCAATTGATTAAATAGCACGTTCAACTGATTGACCCTCTCCTGCTAACAGGTAATTTTTCAAGCAGTGTCTCACATTTTCCAGTAAATCATTAGTTTAAATTTATTCACAACGAGTTTTAAAGTAATCGTCAAGCATATGTATATTATCGGCGGCACTTAAAAGTTCCCATTTTGCATTAAATGACAGTACTGTGTCTAACTATTAAAATATTTATTAGTCAGTAAGATTAAGAGGTCTACGTTCTTCAATCTAGGTCAAGTAGTTTTTGGGTTTTATTTTCTCAAGATCCTTTTTGATTTGTAAAATATTCATTTGTGTTTCGATTTATTTTGGGTATGTTAGAGGTTAATCATTTTTCAAGCAGAAATTTGTAAATATTTCAAATATTTAACTTGTTTAGATTGGATTAGTTTTAGAGTGGATGTTAAATGCCCTAAACAAGGTGTTCATACATAAAAAGCTTCCTGGCATTGTATTATATTTGAAAATACTTTGCATAACCTGGGAAGTTTAAATGATAACAACAGTTTAATCTAACAATTCATCTAAATTAACATTATTATTTCCATACTTATTCAAATGAACATTAACTTGCGTTTGGTCAGCAAGTTTCACTATTTGAGCAGCATAACAAAATGCAAAAACGGCAGCTAACTCTTCAAATTTGAGTTTTGAACAAAAAACTGTTATGAAACGTGTGAGCAGATATTAGTTTTGAAACCCGTTTATGGATAAAGAAACCAAATTGTTTAATATATTAGAAAGTTCTTATTCTTAAAGAGGTGATTATATTAAGAATTAAAATATTTAAGGTATATTTTCTTACTTAAAATTGCTTAAATTACTTAATACTTTAATTGGCACGCAAATCCACAATTGTAATTGTACAAATAAATTTAATAAATCATCTGAATATTCTAAATTTTTAACATGTTCTAAAAATATTGAGTTATAACACATTTTAGAGATGAATTATGTATCATTAGCTAGTTAGACATAATCAGTTGCACTGAGATTGTGTAATAACAAATCCAGTTCATCTTAAACAAAATCTAGATGCAAAATACGTTATAAATTTGAAGAAATTTGTTATGATGAAGCGGATGTTTGTGAAACTAATTAGAAATCGTTAAATTTAATTTCTAAGGTATTATTTTAATCATAAAGGCTTTTAATTTCACTATTTTCCAATAAGTTTCCGGATAAATCTAAATATTTCAATTTCAATTATTATAGTGACTTGACTGAATTTATTTTATTATTTGATAAAATTAGAGTTTATAGATTTTTCATTCGCGAAAATAATTGACAATCTGAGATTTTATTGTCAGTTAAGTCAAGTGAAGCTATGTTGGTTTAGAAAAGTTAAGATATTTACAGTAAATTTTCAATACAGGCTTACACAATTGTTAAACTACGTAGGTTTTAATATAAATTAAATTATGATAAATTAGGGACGAAATTTTGAAATATCATTGATTATATTTATTCTGAAATAATTTTGTGCGTCAATGGCAGAGTTGTTAGAATGTCAGTATTAGAATATTATTTAAACGAAATATTTACTACTGAATTGCTTTCTTAGAGTTATTCTTGGATATTTATCAGGCATAGTTCACGATCAATTTAATTAATGCCAACAGCTGTTGATGTTTCATTATCATCGTTGATCATTTCTTTTGGGGTTGATAAATCTCGTAACATTAGAGAAGTGAGATTAAATTTCTATATTATTTTATTGATCTATATGAATATTATCACACTCCATTAATGAATTATGAAGATTTTTACTATACGTGCTGCACTGAGGTGTCCAGGCAGCCTTTGCCTCAAGTTGTTTAGTTTATAAAGAGTGGTGCGAATTCTTTGTCTCTGGCTGATATAAGCAAGCTGGATTTTTATCCGATCTCGAAAACGCTGCCTAGAATTCAGAGGTTAGCCGCGTTAACTTTGTCGAAAGTGTAGATTTAGCCCGAGCATTTGATTTATTTGTTGGAGAATGCTAAATAGTTGAAGCAGCTTATTTTTTAGTCGATTGATCTCACTCTTGCTCCTGGAATTCTGGATCACATTGTGAAGGCTCTTCCTCAATCATTACAAGAGTTAACTTGTAACGCGTGCCGTGTGGGTGATAATTTCCTCAAGTCCGTTTCTCAGATTCTTCCCAGTTCTCATTTAAACGTTTTGAATCTGCAAAACAATTCGTTTAAGAACATAAAACCACTCCTAATTGCAATTTAATAACTTAACACCCCGTTCAGCCTGAACTTATCGTTTTGCAACCTCCAAGCCGTTCACTTCAATTAGTTGTAACAATTAACGGCCAATTGCAAAAACCTGAATTTAATTTCTGAGGGGAACAAAGTACAAATGATCTTCTCAAGAGTTAAAACGGAACACACCCCAGTTGTGAAAGAGAAGAAGATAGTGAGATAGGAACTTAAAAACGAATCAGTTTAAGGTTAATTATTAAATTTAGATTTGATGGACATACAAGAGTACTCAAACGACTTTTTAGAACTCATTCAAATGGTCAAAGAAGAATAACGGCCGTTTAACGCCGAAGACCTCGAAATACTGTAATAACTGATCTAAGCACTCATCATGTACGTAAACAAATTCAACGAGCACACAACTGATAAATTACAGCAAAATCAGTTAGTTTACGAACAAAACATACAAACGGTGCAAAACTACAACCAGAAAGTACAAACACTACTCGAACAACACCACACACAAAACCAAGTCATGAAATACAACATTAACAACATCAACGAATACATCACACAAAATATCAACGCAACCGTATCACTAGAAGAAGCACAAAGCACTATGCAAGAAATTATTCAAATTCAAAGCCAAATTCAAGAACTCAACGTATCAAACCAAAAAGACAAACTCGAAATCGACATGCTACAGCAACAAATAAATAATATAGATATGCAAATAAGCCAATAAACAAGCAACGATAAACCACTAGACGAATGGAAAATAAAATGCGTGAGCGCAACACAGTAAAAGGTATAAATGCTCATCCAATAAGTAGCTGAAAGAAGAAAAATGATTTCTGAAATGGTAGAATTATATGAGAATGAATGAGCTTGTTATGTATTGTAATGTTAAAAGAATAATGTAACATTAATTTTAAAGTTTAATCAATAAATTAATTGCTATTATTTTGGCTTTAATTTTTACATTTTGATATTTGAGATATTTTAGATTAGTAAAATATTTTGTAATTTTCAAAGAAAATAATAAATAACTATACGGGTTTCAATTTAAAAATGATAACACAAAAAATGTTCTAAGATTATAGGTGTTTTCAAATGTTGTTGTAAACGTTATATGATATTTTATAGACTTATATGCAATACAAGAAATTGATTTGTTTTGGAAAACTTTATCATATCACTAAAAACTAATCTAGCGTTAAAATGCACAGAAATGCTGTTGGTATAATATTTTAACATAATGGAAATACATATGTTGTACCACCTCACAATGATTCAGAACATCAACATAAAATCAATGATAGAACAATTAAAACTTCTCTGTGGTGAATAGAGTACAATAATTAATAGTAGTAATGAATCCAATGTTTTATAAGAAGAAACACGAAGAGGAACACGTGATAGTAGATGTAGATGGTCAAAAGAAGAACACGAAAGATTTTTAGATGGAGTTGACTAATTTGGAAGGAAATAACATAGAGATATTACTAATCTAGTTAGAACAAGAAGTAATGATTAAACTGTTTCACACTCGCAAAAAATGTATACTGTTATGGACAAAATATTCAATTCCTTTATAGATGGGGACGATTTTCATCATAAGTACAGTAGCTCATATGCTGAATCGAATATTAAAGCGTGTAATCAACTTGCAAACTAAACATATAATATCACAGAACCATTCAACTCTATCTGCTTTGATGGCACACTATAATTATGTGTGGTTGCTAACAATTAACTCAGAATCCCGTTCGTTTCATACTAATATTGCAAAATAACACCAAAGTTGGTTTAAAAGATGTTTGGAGCTTTATACAAATATGCTCCTAGAAAGTCTATTATCACTGCCTATATATCAGAAAAACTGTTAATGGATAAGAGTGTTATTGAATTGTGTTTGTTAATCTGATTGTGAGGTGCTATTAATATTCCATTATTATTATATAATATTAAATATCACAATCTTTTAACTTAATCCACATACTGTAAAACCTCGTATATAAACTTACATCGAAATTGCGTAGAAACGGTGTCACGCACTCAATACATCATTTATTTACCATACAATATGATTACCATACAACGCTTGAACTGTTATGACCTTTATTGAATTGTGATAACAATTATTAATTATTTTATAATTGTTTTGAAAAAATAATTTGATTAAAATTTGCATATTTAACTATTTATGGGCATATTTGAAACCACTTCAGAATGAGCATAGACATGGACTTAAACTAAATGATCAACCAGCTCAAGATCCTGGTCGGCGACAAAATTGAGGTTGCAAACAACAGCAACGACTCTTCCAGCGCGAAAGACGAAGTGCGAAGAGGGACAAGAGACAGCCGCTGCAGATGGTCGAAGGAGGAGCACGAAAAATTCCTGGACGCCGTGGAGCGCTTCGGCCGGAAGAACTACAAGGAGATCACCAGCCACGTGCACACGAGGAGCGTGGACCAGGCCGTGTCCCACTCGCAGAAGATGTACACGACGATGGACAAGATCTTCACCACCTTCTTCCAGGACAACATATAATTCAGGAAGTACGAGAGCTTCGTGCCTCAGAGCGACATGATAAAGTGCTAACAATACGCTTAAAGTTAGTTCTAAGTCTTCGAGCCGTTCAGTAAAGTGGAATTCGACGCGACGATAAAGTACTTCACGGTTACGAACTACGTTCTCAGGGTTCCCTTCTACTGCGTCTTCTTCCAAGTTACGCCCTATATGGTGTAACAGCTGTACAACGCCCTGTTCAAGTACGCCCCGCGGAAGGAGATCGTGCGGGAGTACCTGTTCTCGAAGCTGCAGATCGATCAAAAGTTAATTTAATTGTGTTTATTTTTGTGAAATGAATGAAATAGTAAATAATATGAATAAATATTGTGAATTTCAGTCAGCAACACAACTTTTTGCTCACCTTTTCATCAACTTCTTTAACTAGTTTCTTTTATCTTTTTACCTCTTTGTGCTTTCTGTTGACGTCTTAAATCGCTTGTTAAAACGCCTCTTGAACGCCACTCCCGCTCAGAGCCGAAACCCAGAACAACGGATAACAAGTAATGGCTGAAAACGATTCAGCTTATTCTTTTACTTTGTTCTCCAAATCTAATTTATTACCAAGGAGGATAATATTCGGTTAGTTTTTGTGTGAACGAACCTCCTCAATTGTATGCATTGCCTTTTCAAAACTTATTGTAGAATCAACAGAGAAAACGATAAATATTATATCTGCATTTCTATAATACAATGGAGTAATAGACTAAAACTTTTCTTGACCAGCAGTGTCCCAAAGCTATAAGTTTGTTGGGATGTTCTAATCAACTATTCTCTTTTTGTAGAATGAAGCGGTTATAGTTGACGCCGGATTCTCGTAGAAGCAATCTGACATGTAACGATATAATAAAGACGTTTTACCAACACTCGACTCACCTAACATAACTAATCGCACTTCTCTCCCAATATTTGACATTGATTAAAAAGTGGAATAAACAAACATTATTTTTTCAGAATATAGCCAATCAATTAAATATTATTTAAATATTTTTAATGCTGTTTAAGCACATTGTTTAAATTAATATGTGTAAAATAATAAATAAGTAATAAATAACTTAACAATAATATTCCATCATAAAAGTGCAATATTAGTCTAAGTCTTAGCTTAGTCTTTAGCAATTATAAATAGTGTTACATATTATAAATATCACTAATTCATTTACAGCATCCTGTTTTTAATTCTTTCTTCGCAACATTTAGTTGCTTGTGTTCAATAACTTGACTTTCGGCAGTCTTCATTTTGAATTCCTATTTATTTAGTACATCTTCAACTGCTTCGGTAAATGCTTGTTTTACACCTTGACCATTTAAAGCTGAAACCCAATGTAATTTATATCCTGCTTCTAGAGCATAATCTTCGGCTTCATTTTTTATAGAATTGTGTAAGTCACATTTATTACCTAATAGGATTATGTTTGGTTTTTCTTATTTTTATCGCACTTCCTCAACCTATATTTTTGCTTAGTTAAAGCTTGATATTGAATCAACTGAAAATACTATAATTATGATGTCAGCATTTCTGTAATACATTGGAATAATTGATTTAAACTTCTCTTAACTAGCTGTGTCCCAAAGTTAAAGATTAGTTGGAATCTTTGAAACCAATAGTTTTCTGTAAAATGATGCGTTTATAGTAGAGGCTGGAAATTAGTTAAATGAATCTGAAACGTATCTATATAAAATGGAAGATTTCCCGACTGATGCGTCTCCTAATACTACTATTTTCATTTCTTACTATGCCATCTAAAGTGGAATTATAGTAAACGATATTACTATTTAAAGTGATTTTATTAAAATATTACCGTCAAATATATAGAATTGTTTAAACTTAAACAAACTTGTTTAAAGTTTCATACAATTGTGTAAATATGTGTAAATCGCAATGAATTGTTTAGTTTATCTTATTAAAATGAAGTATATATGCGATTAAATATTTTAAAAGTCACTCCCAGCTGCAATTTGTGCAGAATTGGCATTGGTTGCAGCACCACCAGTGGAATGTCTTTCCGCACTGGCATTTTCGTCCGAATGCTACTTTTTCTTCGCATATTCCGCATCGTGGTGCGTTGTTTTCTATTTCGCTTAGCAGGCGTGTGTTCAGGCACAGTGCTTCTTTCCCGTAGTTGAGCAGGTTTTGTATGTGTGCTGCGGAGATCGTGCGGGAGTACCTGTTCTCGAAGCTGCAGATCGACAAGAAGCTGATCAACCTGTGTCTGCTCCTGTGAAACGATTGAACTTTCTGTATATCATATCTCTTATTTTAAAATATTATCAAAGTCATATTAACATTGAAAAATAAGTGAATATATTTAATCAAACACGTGTAATCGATCTACTTTTGGTACAAAATAAATGAAATATAAATGCAAATTATATTATAGACTTATGAAATATATAACAAAAATTCAATCAGCAGCACCTCTTTTTGTTAACTTCCTTTTCAAATTCATTCACAAATTAATTATTTCTCTAGATTGTTGAGAAGGACTATTTCGGGAACTTTCTTTTATGTGCGCACCGTTTCGATTATATGCACGGCTCTTTCAAAACTATTTATAGAATCAACAGAGAAAACGATAAATATAATATCTGCGTTTCTATAATACAGTGGAGTTATTGATTAATACTTTTCTTGACCAGCAGTGTCCCAAAGCTATAAGTTTGTTGGGATGTTCTAATCAATTATTTTCTTTTTGTAGAATGAAGCAGTTATAGTTGATGTTGGCTTATCACAAAAGCAATTTTACATATATCGATATAGTAAAGATGTTTTTCCAACACTTGACTCGCCTAACATAACTAATCGCACATCATGTCCATAATTTGACATTGGTTTAAAAGTGGAATAAAATGAACATAATATATTTCAAAATAGATTTTTTTCAACGTTAAGCTGTTTTTGTTTACAAGGATTTATTTTTGAAGATACAAGGATTTATTGATCGCTCATGTACTGGTCAAAAGCTAAATTCAGAACTATTTCACCACCTGATATCTCCGCTAATCATACAAGTATAGAAATTAAGTCAAATCATACTGAATCAGCAACACCATTTTTTGCTCATCTTTTCATCAATTTCTTTAACTAGTTTCTTTTATCTTTTTACCTCTTTGTGCTTTCTGTAGACGTCTTAAATCGCTTGTTAAAACGCCTCTTGAACCCCACTCCCATTCAATGCTGACACCCAGAACAACGGATAGCTAGAAATAGCTGAAAATGACTCAGCTTATTCTTTTACTTTGTTCTCCAAATCTAATTTATTACCAAGGAGGATAATATTCGGTTAGTTTTTGTGTGAACGAACCTCCTCAATTGTATGCATTGCCTTTTCAAAACTTATTGTAGAATCAACAGAGAAAACGATAAATATTATATCTGCATTTCTATAATACAGTGGAGTTATTGATTAATACTTTTCTTGACCAGCAGTGTCCCAAAGCTATAAGTTTGTTGGGATGTTCTAATCAATTATTTTCTTTTTGTAAAATGAAGCGGTTATAGTTGACGCCGGATTCTCGTAGAAGCAATCTGACATGTAACGATATAGCAAAGACGTTTTACCAACACTCGACTCACCTAACATAACTAATCGCATTTCTTTCCCAATATTTGACATTGATTAAAAAGTGGAATAAACAAAATAATTGAATAATTTTAAAATAATGTAATTAATATTAATATTCATTTGTCATATATAAACTTTTAAATTTGTGTGTAGATTATTAAACATACATAAGAAGATACATCAGCAATATAAATAAATAATAAACTACATATGTTTCCTTAATCTCATGTTTCCTTAATTAAAACTTATAAAAACATAATTTTCACCATCCGCCAAGATAAGTGAGATCTCCGTTAATTCCAATGTGGCAGATCGTTTGGTCACCGCCAGACCACTTGACTAACGCTGTATCTACGTACTTTGCTTGTAAAACACCAAAAAGTTGTTTCATTTTACTGAACCTAGTTGGACCGACGAGTCGATGGTGCTAAAAGTTATTTGGAGTTACGAAATGCTCGTAATAGTGGATCGGGAAAGTGTTTTCGTGAATATTATAAGTCGTCACAACGGCTTGAACATAACCCTTCTATTTAAGTTTTTCTAGTGTATTTACTTCTATTTTCCACTATATGTCCATGGATGAAGAATTATACTTGTGCAAAATTCCAATTTTATTTGTAATGTCGAAAATCCATTCTTAGCCGATACAGATAACAACCGGTTTATCAAAGGATGTTACAACCGGTCCTGCGAAACTTGGTGTGAAACTGGATTTGATGAAATTTAAGTGCGGCTTCATGAAAGGAGCTATTTGGTAAAACTCACTTCGGTGGTCGTACTTTACTACTTTTTGCTGACCACGTTTTATTATTGCATTCTCAGCTTTTATCATTTTTTAGCTTTAAAACAATTATTGCGAAGTTTCTTGATGCTTTAGCTTAGTAATTGTGGTGTAGCATTTTGATTCCTAAAACAAGAATATTCCTGATTTACAGAGTAAGTTTGGATCTTATTTACTCTACAAATCAGAAGCGGCCTGAAAGACATTGAATAACCATAAAATTTGGTTTTACACACCTACCGAGCACTTACACCCAGGTGTATGAGATTCTGATAAATTTGGTTGTCCAACATTGTATAGTACTTTTTCGATGATAGCGGTGTCGTTGAATATCAGCAGGTCGAATTTGTTCTTCTTTCCGATGGAGTAGATATTTCTGTCTTTGTTCATCCAAATTACGGTTGCCGTTTTATTTTCTACATTTACGCTTTCCAATACCCCGAGGTAGTATTTTGTGCTTCCGGATTGAAATGCGTATTCTGACACGTCTTGTTTCTTGTATGTCCAGCATTCAGGGTTTCTAACAACGAATTGGCCGCTAGTCCAGTTGTCAACTGTCAGTTTCTCAAAATTATTCTCGTTTCTAGTTATTTTCGTTTGGTATTATTTATACAGCTCAACAAGTATTTATTCTAGTTTTGATCCGTGCACTAAATTAGCAAGGCATAATCCTGATTCTGCGATTATTTGAGCGGTATCGCTTCTTAGATATTGTTTGAGTTGATTTTCGGAGTATTCTTTAACAATTTGCTGTGTTTTAATAATGTCCATTTTGAATGCTAAGTACTATTCATATTTGAACCGGTCTATTTGGTTTTGTAAATCTACGAATACGTTCCCGTCGAATTCGATTGGAGTGCAGCTCCCGTTAAAAAACGTCGCGAATTCTCGCCCGTTCCTGAACTGCGAAATCTCTCCGATGAGACTCTTCCGCTTTAAATATTAAATCACCGACCCGTTCAAAGAGAAGCAAAAATTCGCGTTTATTTTCATCACCAAATGAGACCCAAGGAACTCAGCGTCCTCCAATTACACATTGAATTAAACATTGTCCTCCTGAACTGAAATATTATTCACACGTTTAATTACTTCGTCTGAAGAGGAGACATAAGAATCAATTTCATCAGAATCAATTATAGAACGGACTTGAGAAACGTCTGAGGAGGAGTCGATTACGAAGTCCCTGGGCTGCTGAGGAACAGAAGTTTGCTGTCTGAGAACCATTGTAACGTCCTCGTGATCAATTCGAGGAGTGGTGAAGTCACTGTGAGAAATGCTGTGAGAACTGCTGGTTCTTTCCATAGGCCTAATATGATCACTAAAGCGAATTTCTACGTCTACCGAATCCCTGAAATCACTTATGGATTCTGAAAAAGAAGACACAAAATCCCTGTTACGGTTTGAATTTGTAATTATATTCTATGTAATGCTATTAAATGAGGCAGGTTACATAGAATTAGTGTGCTTGAGTATTTTTTCCTGGAAATAATGGTATCTGTTGGTAAAGTTGTGATTTTCAAGAAATACATTCAAGACATTGATGTACTCGCAATCTTAAACTTCACCGAGCTGTTCTTGAAATTTAAGTAAAGACTCAATTGTATCTTTGGCCAGCTATTGTGCGTTTTCCTTGTCAATATCATTACTTCTCATCAATTAACTTGAGACATCAGCATATTAGTTCAACTTTCGTTTAAATTAACCCATCAAATAACGAATTTCTTCATTAATTTACTCCTTTGCTACATCTATCGTTGGAGCCAATACATTAACAAATGTTTTAGACTTAACACAACATAACTCACAACAAAATAAATTAGATTAAGGATCAAAATATGATGCTTTCATATCACAATGAACTGAACAAAATACTTGATCGAATTCAAATTGCTGAGGATTAACGTACATGGAATCCAATTAAACTTATTTATCATAATTTAAATTATAAGTTATCTTTCTATCGCAAAGCGGACACTATTTAGTGGTGGTGTGTATTAGATTATAGCAATACGAGCAAAGAGAATGCTAACAAAATTATTTGTGCGGCTCACATATACATCCACAAAGATCACACATATTAGAAGTGTTTATTAAAAATTTATGTATTAATATATAATATTAACATATTTCACATCATTCTTAAAGTAAAATATATATACAATAGATTAAAAGAGTTATTAACCAGTTATTACCAAAAAATTCTTGTTTTATATTTACTTTATTCCAGAAAGCATTCGATGATATTTTTAACTATGAAATAGAAGCATTTTTCAATTTATATCAGTATTATAATCAATTCTACACATTTTAATTATTTTCAAATAATACGTATGTACTATTTGAGTTCATTTGCATAAATAAATTACATGACAATGTGTATCAAACAATTAATTAAACAATCATTTCTACATATAACCAGCACTATTTCAGCAGCATTTCTTCTTCGCCTTTTCGCTTTCAACTACGAGTTTATTCTAGTTATTATTTCCATTAATACAATACGCCTGCTCAATTATTTTACCAAACACTTCTTCCACACGGTCTCCATTAGCAGCCGACAAATAATAAATACCGTACCCACTATCCCTAGCGAACTCTTCGGCCACGTTTTGAACCACATTAACCTGATCGCTTTTATTCCCGATTAAAACTATGAACGGTTTATTCAGTTTTGAGCGGACCTCGTTGACTTAATTTACAGCTCTTTCAAAACTTTTAGGGCAGTCAACGGCGAAAACGATTAATATAATATCTGCGTTTCTGTAGTACATTGGCGTGATCGCATTGAATTTCTCCTATCCGGCTGTGTCCCAGAGCTGGATGTTCAGGTGTTTGCTGTTAATAGTGAGTTTTTTCTTGAAGAAGGATGCGTTTATGGTTGATACAGGACACTAGTATTCGTTTCCGGTCACATAACGATGCAAAATGGACGTCTTGCCCACGGAGGCCTCGCCCAGGACCACTATTTTCAACTCGTGCTCAACTTGCAACATTTTGAGTGGAAAATATTTATTTGATGAAAAATAATGTAAACAGGGTAGTAAATAGATTTTTATGCAATCGTTCATAATAATAGATATTTATACAATTAATTAAAGTATACAGAAACTAGATTTTACGGTTTACTTCTTCTATGGTTTAGAAGTATCACATATTATTACATTCTCAGGGCAATTTATTCACTTTGCTACCAGTATTGTGATTTGATTATTTATGCTTACTTCCTACTGCCAATAATAATGACAAAAAGAAATATGAGAAAGACCTGAATGCAAAAACGGCATGCGAATATGAAGTTAGTATTTTTGTCAACTTAATATCGCGATATACATGTTAATATCACGAAATTCACACACCACTTTATAATTGAAATGACTTAAACCAGCGAAAATGAAGTAAAGCTGGTGATGCTGGGCGAGGCCTATGTTGGCAAGACCTCAATTCTCTACCGATTTATGTCTGATCAGTACAGCGAGAATTTGGGCTCTACGATTACTGCTTCTTTTTACAAGAAGAAGGTAACTGTTTAGAACTCCGTTGTTTAGCTGCAACTTTGGGATACTGCGGGTCTCGAAAAGTTCAAGTCGATTACGCCACTGTATTACAGAACAGCCGATGTGATACTCGTTGTGTTCGCTGTTGATTCAATTAAAAGTTTTGAGAAGGCCGTGCGCACGATTGAGGAGGTCCGCATTTAAAGGCCAAAGCCGAATATAATCCTGCTCGGAAACAAATCCGACTTAAACAACTAAACAAAAGAACAGGCGGAATCGTTCTCCGAAATCAGCGGCTACAAACTCTTCTGGGTGTCGGCGCTGAACGGAAACGGAATTCAAGAGGCGTTTTAAGAAGCAGTTCTGAGCGCGCGAAAAAGTGAGTGCGATAATGGAAAGAAGAAGAAATAGTTCAAAATGGTGAAAGAAAATGAGGAGCGGAAGGGGTGCTGCTGAATTAGGTGATTAAGGTGTAGTTTAATTTACCGCAAAAGTTTGAAATTATTTATAGAGAGTCAAAGTAAAATTATAAACAAATAAAGAATGATTAAATGGCTGGTTACAGTTAACTGGAATACACTCGATATATAACACAAACTTCATTTATACAATGAGGGAGTAGTTATATAGGATAATAGTTTACGTAATTCAGCAATTCCAAAACATCCAACATGAACTGTACTTTCTTGATACTAACCGAACACAAGTCGCAAATAATTATTTTAAGATTTTGACGAGACTCATCGTAGCTTAAGTTACAGAATTAATAAGAACTAACTGCCTCGAATGTAAACGTTGTATTGATGATGGTCACTATCTAATAATTTAGTATTAAATTTATTATATAATTACTTATTTTGAAACAGTAGGTTATCTATCTCAGCATGATTTCAACTCTTTAATATTCTTCACTGAATGAAAAAATGATGAAGATAACATAAAGATTTCAATAAAATTGTAAAATGACTCAGCTAAAAGGTTCTATTCGCTGTAACATAATAAAATTATAGGAATGATTGATACACCAATTTTGTATTTTACTATATTAAAACATACTTGCATTTAATATAGTATTACTACTATTTTACTAAATGAATTTATAATTTTACACTACAATTTTGCATTAGTTGAGAAGAGTAATATTACTATCTTAACATTTACAGCGACGTTTCCTTGACCATTTTCCACTTTATATGACTGAAGCCTCGCTTAAAAATAGCGAAAGCACAGTAATCACAACAGCGTAGTTAGTTCCAGCCGTAATTTAAACAAAGGACTGTGAGAATACTATTTCCACTAATAGTTGTACGTAAAATAAGTCTGAACCAAATAGTAAAGCTAAAAGATACAATGTGATCAGCCCTAGACTTTCTTACTGGATAAATATTCATAGATGTTTGATGTGCGTAATCGTTATCTCTTGCCATATCAGCCCTATGACCTATATTGAAAAAAGCGTGGCAACTGCTCTTATTCCTCATCCCTTTGTGGCCAACGGACGTTCTTGTGTTCGAGTGTTTTTTGCGTTTGCAGCTATGTTCAGTATGCATTCGATGCTTGGTCTATACGAAAAACATAAAAATTCAGCCAAAGATTTCACAAAAGCTATTATGTTCCAGTATATAAAGAGATATTTTTAGACTCACGCCATCCTATTAGTATTTGGATTGGGATATGCCCCCTTTTTGTATTATGTATTTGGAGAAAATGGAAGAGACTTCTACTACAACTGGAGGTATTCTAAAAGATATTGGTTGGTGTGGTATCTTCCTGTTTACTTGCCATGGAGACCAACGGAAACCGAATATATCACCAGATCTGGATGGTTCAACCAGCAACTAGTAAATGTTGAGTTCTTCTATTACTGCTTTTTCTTCTTAGGATACTTTTACAAAAAATTATTTGTACATTAAGGCAAGTGGGGAGCTAGCTATCTGTTTTTACTGGCCATTGCAACAGCGTTACTTTAATTATTTGCGCCTGGATGCAACAACATGCCTGACTACTGGTTAGGAATCGCGTGCTACTTATTACGCTTGACATTTTGTAAAACAGAACGAGGACATAAAATTATTGACTTTGCATACTCCAAAGACAAAAAGATTCTGGTGGTTAGATGGATTCTAACTATATTTTTTGTATATCTGTGGCTCTTCATGTGTAGAATAATCACTAAAAATTTTGCCCACATACCATTTTGTGTGTTTTTGATGTTTGATATAGTTCCGTTTCCAAAATTCAACCAATTTTGGCAAAAGGTTATTGATGAAATTACAAGGTTGGCTATGCCCATTTACATAATTCATCATCCATTCCTAAAAGAAGCAGCCCCCAGATATTTTCCTTATGTGACTGCCCTCGCACATAGTATAGAAACAAATCACAGCTGGATCAATGCTTTCTCTTCGTGGATGTATCTCCTTCTTTTTGGAATGCTAGCCTATCCAGTGTGGTTTATGCAAAGACCACTTGAGGTGCTTCCTGTGTGGTTGAAGACAGTTAAAGATAAAACTTACACAAAAAACCTTAAACAATTTAGACTTGACTTACTGTTGTCTCTTATTGGCATTACAGCAGCAGTAATACTCATAGTTTTAGCACAAAGTGACGTTTTTGGACATGATCACGTTGATAAACCGCCTTTGTGGAAGTGATATAGATAAATAGCTTTAATAATTATGTAATATTGATCAATTTTCATAATCTGTAACACTACGATTTTTAGTAATTGAATAATAACTGCTAAGATTGTATTAACTCTAATATTTCTTCACAAACAACTATTCCAAGTTTATATTAAACAATTTATTAAATAGATAAGAAGCAAGCTAATGCAATATAAAGCAACCAAAGAATAAACATAATTAGACGGACATTCGTCGAAAACTAGATTTGATGTCACTTTTAAGACGGAGCATGTCCATGTTATTCGCGGTGATAGGAGCTAGAAATTTTAGACTATTCGCGTTTAAATGATGTTAAATGTGTGGGATATAAATATTGATAAGTATTTTCTAAATATTATAATTTCAAAAGATTGTAAGTTTGATTAAGTTTTAATAAAACTGTTATTTTGTTCAAGACTTTCTAAATGTAGTTGTGACATAGTAACATTTATAATAAGAATAAATTGTATATTGTTTTACATGTCAATTCTGTGTATTACATAAATTGCTGATTAATTCATAAAATAATTATAATTCTATTTTATAATTATATATCACAGTTGAGACTTTTTATTTTGATATTTATATTTTCGTCAAATACCAATTTTAATAGAGTTCTCCAGAGCCTTATTGTATATGTGTGTTTACCGATGTTTCCATCAACTATAATAGAGGGCTACACAACGTAATGTGTTTACACAGTTAACTACGCTGTGGTAATCAACTTAAAGTTGCAAAAGTCATCATCAAGTTGGAGCGATATAAATATACCAAAGTACAAATTAGATAAAATGAAATATTGTGTAAAGTATGAATATATTTCACTTCAAACATGATATTTCAGTTGACTACAATATTATAAATTGAATATAAACATTACTAAGTTTATAGTTGACTTATTTCACCTTAATGTATTTATGGAGAGCTGTTTTACTTGTCATGCGTCATATTTTGAGAGTTAATAGCATATAATAAACTATAACATTATTTGAATTACATTAAATTGTCTATTTGAGGTGATATATCAAAAAACCATACAATATATATCGAGACGGCACAAACAGACTTCATTGAGACTTTCGAAAGAATAACATGGCTTTCGCACGCCAGTGTTTCCACTTACAAAACAGGCTCAGCCCGTTATTTATGCCATATATATATTCATACTTTATATTTATCCAATTAGCTAAAACTAGCTATTTGATAGACTAATGCAGTTAAGGGTCATATAAATAGTAAATATTTAAGAAACTGAATAACATATATTTTATTGTTGTTAAGACCATTTCTTATCATCATTTACACACATTAATATAATATAATAATTTTGATAATGTACACTCTACCGGAAGTATAATTACAGCTGGACTTGCTTTGATAGGTGGTAATATACAGAAAGAATAAAATAAATATTGAATGATATATTTCTATTATTGATACCATTTTATACATTCTAATGTAATATCAATAAATATGCTATTTAGGTTAAATTAAAAAGTTAAATGAATGAGATATATTACTGAAATAGTAATTCGGTAAATTTAAATGTGTATGCACCCGTTTTGAGCACTTTGGAGCTTGCCACATATATGAATATAATTATTGATATATAATATACTGTTTTTTGAAATTAATTTCTATGTTCCACTCCAGAACTAAAATATGGGTAATTACCATATAAGTGATCTATGATATGAATTTTAGTATAAAGTGCACTCGTTACAATTTTAAACCGAAACTACGAAGGAAACTGAGGTGAAATAATCTAGGCTACGAGTAAACATATGGAAACTGCTAAATGGCAATGTGGAATCGAAGAGATAGATTGAAGAAAATTATACGTTTCACTGCACTCGATATAAGCCACCAAATTTTTTGATAAACAAGATGTTAAAAATTACACTTCTGTATTTGACCAATTCGAAGAGAGCAAACTATAAAGACTGAATTCTTTCTTAGTACATTTGTTATAACTAGTAGGGATAGCGCTTAATAAAGACTGGACGATATGAGTTTTTTGGTTTATTAATAGTCAAAATAGTCCATAATTTATTTTGTCAGATTGTAGTATTTATTATAATCTTCTGTCTCTGTATAAATTAGGTCATGAAGTTAAGTTATAGCTAAATAATGCTCCTTGAAAGAATCCTCAGAAAGAGATATCAAGCCAGAAAAGTCTGCAAAGACAACGACAACAGGCTAGAAGACCGGACTAAACCAGACATCAGCATTGTGGTCAACGAGTTCAGATTTATTTGGATATTGGAATCACTTGAGATCTTGATAAGTATCGGGACAAAAAGGATCAAAATGGTAACTCGCTCAAAATTATTCCGATTATAATCGGTTAGAACTCTCACTATTCATTAAAAGTCAAGAGAATTCTTGGAAGAATTCCGAGTTAATTTCGAGACGATTTATGAAGAGATAGGCTACATGATAAGTACCTCTCAAACACATCGAGCCGAGCTTATGTATAGAAAGAAAGTAGTCCAACGGGGCAAAAACATAGCGAAATCGATGTCGAGAAACCCAGTACCGACCGCTTTGCCTCCATAGCAGACAGTGATTCACGAAAAAGGAATGATGATGTTCTATTGGATTAAAATTAACTAGAAAACATAATTATATTAGCAAATGTATCTATTATGTTCTATATTCCAAGCAAAATAACTGACAACAAAATAATATGGCATATGTTCAAAGATGTTGTTGGTGGATACAAAGTAATATGAATACTGTTTGAAATCTAAATAACTTAATCGAATCAATATTAACAAAGAAATATAATTATCTACATTTACTAACACTGTATTTATATATAATGATATTGTTACTAAATCCAATATTTTACTAAATGTGAACACTATGAATACTTTTGCTGTTTTTGGTCTGAACGATAATAATTAATAAATCAGCGATTCATTAATAAATGTTACTGTTATGTATGATATTATTTATGGGTCATTAATTTGTATAAAATGTGATATTACGTTGAAAAACTCTAATTTACTATACGAAGCAGGAGGCTCTTAAATATCAACATTGATGTAGGAATCATTACATTATATAATAGTTGTAAATTCATCAATATAATTTAGATTTGATGCAATAACTTGTGGTGGGTTAGTTTATAAATTGTCAGAAGCTAACTTATTATTTTCAATTTTGAATACAGCCCTGATAGGTTTCAACTTTTAAGATAATATTAACAATGGAAACATTATTTCATATTTATCAATCACATAAATAGTTGATGTTTAACAATTATATTTATGTTCCAATATAGTTAACCATATAGGAGTTCATAGTAGTATTTCTATAATATTCTTATCGCAACCAATAATTACTTGTAATTTGTGTAACGCATCATAAATTCCAGTGTATGGAAAGTGTGCTAACGGTTTAATTAATGGAAAAATAAATAGCGATGGTGTATATGTCTGCTTTTATCCATTCTTTTTTAATAATTCTCAATGTAGTTGCTCTTTTGGATATTTGCTAAATAACTCCCAATGCATTAATTTATTTGAAGAATTAACAAATATAAATGTATAACTACAATAATTACAGTAATACTAACTTGATATCAGTTTACAAATAGAACACAATTTTATAGATATATCAAATGATATAAAAGATAGCAAATACTTATTTATGACAAAAATTTCGGAGATAAATTCTTCTATGATGTTGTAGTAATATACGAGCAACTAAAAATTGGATAATATAAATCAAACATTACTTTAATAAACCAATATAACTAACTTCAATATATAAGCAATAAATTCTTCGTTATATAACGAAATATAATATCTTTAAATGTAAGTTTCACGTTAATAGAATAATATCACGTCTTAATAATAACAAATACAAGAGTTAACTTAAATAATAAATTAAATATAAAAAACAACATTTAGTGTCACAGAAATTTAGTGGGAACATTCCCATTGTTCACCGTAATACAAATTATGCTTTAATGGTGTTTGCGTGAATGTAATTGGTACTGGAGTATGTAATTTTCCTTGACTGAGATAAATTTATTCTTTTTAATATATTGTCTTTTGACCCATTATTTAGCTATAACTTAGTTAACTTCATGACCTAATTTATACAGAGGCAGAGGATTATAATATATACTACAATCTGACATAATAAATTATGGACTATTTTGACTATTAATAAACCAAAAAACTCATATCGTCCAGTCTTTATTAAGCGCTATCCCTACTAGTTATAACAAATGTACTAAGAAAGAATTCAGTCTTTATAGTTTGCTCTCTTCGAATTGGTCAAATACAGAAGTGTAATTTTTAACATCTTGTTTATCAAAAAATTTGGTGGCTTATATCGAGTGCAGTGAAACGTATAATTTTCTTCAATCTATCTCTTCGATTCCACATTGCCATTTAGCAGTTTCCATATGTTTACTCGTAGCCTAGATTATTTCACCTCAGTTTCCTTCGTATTTTTAACATCTTACTTTATCAAAAAATTTGGTGACATATCGTGCAGTGAGCTTGTATAATTTTCTTCCAATCTATCTTCGATTCCCACATTGCCATTTGTGGAGTTTTCATATGTTTTTTACTCGTATTAGGTATTCACCTCAGTTTCTAAGCAATTTCGATTTAAGCAGTGCGCACCTACTAAAATTGCATATCATAGATCACTTATATGTGATACCACTGTTGGACTAGTGAGCTATAGGTATTTCAAAAACTTGGTATAATCCATATATCAGTATATTCATATGACAGCTCAAAGTGCTCAAAAAACAGTGCGCCTGACCAAACCTGAGTCTTCAATGTCTCTCTATTCTTCAACACATTAAACACAATGTGCATAACAATGATATTACATTAGGAATAATAATAAGAATGGCAATGTGTGAAATATATCATTCAGCTCATTATTTTATTTAACTGTAACATAATACCACCTATCAAAGCAAGTCCAGCTGTAATTATACTTCCGGTAGAGTGTACATTATCAAAATTATTATATTATATTAAATTATGTTATTCGCGGTGATAGGAGCTAGAAATTTTAGACTATTCGCGTTTAAATGATGTTAAATGTGTGGGATATAAATATTGATAAGTATTTTCTAAATATTATAATTTCAAAAGATTGTAAGTTAGATTAAGTTTTAATAAAACTGTTATTTTGTTCAAAACTTTTTAAATGTAGTTGTGACATAGTAACATTTATAATAAGAATAAATTGTATATTGTTTTACAGTTATGGGAGGTGGAATTGCTTTTTCTTGTTTACTATGTGAGTAATTATATATTAAAATATTTTGCCACTTCTAATGCGGATGACAAATTCCAATAAATAATCTCAAGTTGGAGATTATTCATGAACTACTCATTAACACAAGAGGGCCAAAAATATGATTTCGATCGTATTAGACCATAATCGACTATTCAAAGTCGGTATTTAATATTCCAAAAAGGAAAAATAGAAATTACCACATGCATTAAAAGGACGGCAATGACAAAAATAAACGCGGTAGAAGATGTTTAGGGAAGGTCAACTAATTCACTTAACAAGCTTAGGCAGTTCTGAAGCGTTTGTATTCTCTTCATTTCTGGGTCCAACGGATGAATTCATAAAATATTGTACCAATCTGAACTAGTTATATCACTTGTTTAAGATGTCCCTGTGTAATTTCTACGTTTTAGTCAACAAAACTAATTTATGAAAGATTTTATCTCGAAAATATATGGTAGTTAAGCCTGATTGGAGAAAAGAATAAGAGGATCCAATGATTGGTATACGGACGCAATATGTAATTTATAACTAGTAGCACAAGCACTGGACCTGCAGAGGACCTCGGTGTTCATCTTCAACTGGGTCAATCTGAACGATTTTAGGTATTTCTTAATCACGAAAAACAATGGAGGACTTTTTCTTTCAATCTCAACCGGGAGCTCAAGATGAAGTATTGGTACTTCGCTTAATTAGAATTATAATTCAGGTAGTTACAGTCGCTTTCATTCTCAATATTCAAATAATGAATGCATTTTTGTTTCTTGAAGAATGGAATCAAGTGGGTTAGTCAGGCCCAGCATTAAATAATATATTGATGCTACTCTAAAACAACAGTTATTTTACTTATGATCTTCCACTTCCATTTCATAATGAGAAATCAATTTTCTTGATTGTTAAATTATACAACGTTAGGTAAAGTTGAAACTTATTATTGAAGTATATACAGAGTTATATACGTTAATTGTTGTAGCACAGCTATCCAAGGCTCAACCAGGCCTTGATGTGATTGAAGCACTTTACAAATCAATAGTAAATAGAGTTAATGAGTGTATTGATGAGGAGGGAGAACACACTCATTATTGAGCCGGGCAGTGATATAAGTAAGATTCAAATAATAAACTTCATTCTTCTTCCTAATTCAAAAAAGCATTTCGAGGCCCACCACTGTATAACTGTAACCAGCCATTTAATCATTCTTTATCTGTTTATAATTTTACTTTGACTCTCTATAAATAATTTCAAACTTTTGCGGTAAATTAAACTACACCTTAATCACCTAATTCAGCAGCACCCCTTCCGCTCCTCATTTTCTTTCACCATTTTGAACTATTTCTTCTTCTTTCCATTATCGCACTCACTTTTTCGCGCGCTCAGAACTGCTTCTTAAAACGCCTCTTGAATTCCGTTTCCGTTCAGCGCCGACACCCAGAAGAGTTTGTAGCCGCTGATTTCGGAGAACGATTCCGCCTGTTCTTTTGTTTAGTTGTTTAAGTCGGATTTGTTTCCGAGCAGGATTATATTCGGCTTTGGCCTTTAAATGCGGACCTCCTCAATCGTGCGCACGGCCTTCTCAAAACTTTTAATTGAATCAACAGCGAACACAACGAGTATCACATCGGCTGTTCTGTAATACAGCGGCGTAATCGACTTGAACTTTTCGAGACCCGCAGTATCCCAAAGTTGCAGCTAAACAACGGAGTTCTAAACAGTTACCTTCTTCTTGTAAAAAGAAGCAGTAATCGTAGAGCCCAAATTCTCGCTGTACTGATCAGACATAAATCGGTAGAGAATTGAGGTCTTGCCAACATAGGCCTCGCCCAGCATCACCAGCTTTACTTCATTTTCGCTGGTTTAAGTCATTTCAATTATAAAGTGGTGTGTGAATTTCGTGATATTAACATGTATATCGCGATATTAAGTTAAATGTGCATAAACATACATACTTCAATACTATTTAATATTTAAACAATACATATATATATATGTATTAACAAAAAAACGAAGGACTCTAAACTTAGAGGCACCACGCGTTGCCGCTGATACGCTAGTTCCAAGATTCATACCAGCCATCGCAAAGATAGTTGCAAAGATAATTAGTTCAAGTGCCGAACTTACTTAGGTTGTCTGAGGAGGCTAGTGACAATCCTAGAAGATGAGGAATGATATTAAGATTAGTTTGAGGTAACGTTATTGTGTAACTAAGTTTGGATTTGTGGATTGCCATGATTTACTAAATATTGCACCAATAACATAAATAAATAAATTTAAATAATCCCATAATCACATTTTATTCTTCCCTCAAAACTTCAACCATTCAGCAGCACCCTTTCCCGTCTTCGGCTTCTTTAACGAGTTTGAACGTTTTCTTGCCTTCGTTTTTGTTCGCGATGACGTTCGCGACCTCTTGTGCGAACGCTTCTTTGACCCCGTTCCCGTTCAAAGCTGACACGAAGTAGAGCTTGAAGTTATTACTTGAGGCGAAATCAAGTGCTTAATCTTGAACGGTGTTAACTAGATCCGATTTATTTCCAAGAAGGACTATGTTGGGCGAGGGCTTGTTCTCGCGCACTTCTTATATTTAATGGAGGGCGCGCTCGAGGCTCTTCACCGAGTCGACTGCGAAGACCACGAAGATTATATCAGCCGTCCTATAATATAAGGGAGTAATGGACTAAAATTTCTCCTAGCCGGCAGTGTCCCAGAGCTATAAATTCACCGGCGCGTTCTGGATGTAAATCTTCTTTCTGAAAGAAGCAGTTATCGTTGACGCAGGCTGCTCGTAAAACGAATCGGACACATACCTGTACAAAATGGACGTTTTACCCGCAAAGGTCTCGCCCAGGATGACAATCTTCACCTCACGCTCAGAAGAATTATTTACATACATCAGCTACAATGGAGTGGAATATAAACTAAGACTCAGATTCGAGCACAATACAAAGAAATATAAATAAAATAAAGGGATATACACATGAAACATGAAAATTACATGAAATTAAAATTTATGAGAATTAATCAACCTATACAAACTATCATGACAACTACCAAGTTTACAGTTTATTAATATATCAACACTTTTCACAAGTATATAGTCATTTTATTTTCATCAATATTTTATTCAAAATATTTTAATCAAAACTCAAAGTACAACCTGTCTTTAGGAAACCAAAACAGAAGAAGAAACCTGGAGAAACACAACGCGCCAAAAGAAGATATTTCAGTAGTCTCTAGCAAGGAAATTAACTATTAAAAATTAAATATATATATGATTCTTCAAATCATCTTTTCAGCTACTCTAACAGCTCTACCGGATCTTGCAGAACCACCATGTCCTGGATAAATAACATACTCATTTTCAAGAATATTTTTCAGCTTAGTTATACTATCTCTCATTTATTATGCATTTCCACCTGGAAAATCTGTTCTCCCAATCCCTTGTCCACATAAAGTATCACCAGTAACAGCTATTTTTTCTTCTTTATCTAAAAAACATACAGATCCCGGTGTATGTCCAGGAGTGAGTACAACCTCTAATTTTGATTAGCCAATTTATATAATTTCTCCATCGATAAACGTACCATCAGGTTGATTAATATAGTCTTCTGGCGTTTTGACCCCGAACTTCAAAGCAAATTCGTTGTTCGCAGTCCAAATTGGAATTTCATTAGGGTGAACGAGGAGCTTCGCAGAGGGAAACAGTGATTTGAAGAAACCACAACCGAATATGTGATCAAAGTGGGCATGCGTGAGCAAAATGTGAGTAACCTTGAAATCATACGTTGAAATACAGTTCTGAATTTTTTCGGAACGGTCTCCCGGATCAACGAGAACGGCAGAGTTACTAGATAAATCAACAAGTAAAAAACAGTTAGCCTACATCTCGCCAGTTGGAAATTTATGAATTTCTAAAGGCATTGAAAAAGAGGTGAATTACAATTATATAAAATGACTTAAATACTACTATATATTCAACAATCATTAGATTTAAGGTAGATAAAGAATTAGACTTAAAAATTGTTCTAAATAATAATTTCAAAAAATATAACAAAACCGTAAATATCAGATTCAGTAAAATTATAACTTGAATTAATGAGAAAATTAATGGGAAAAGATTTGATGAGTACATGACAATGTATGCACATAGAAAATATGTAATGCTTATTTGTGAGTAAAATTAAAAATAAATGACTTACTTATAATTACAAGTATATATTATTATTTTTACTCATTTTTTCTATTCACTTGTTTTTGGTAAAGATTCCATTTCTTCAAATGTAAGTTCTTAGTTTTATAAAAATAAATATTCTCGCATTTTTAAATTTTCAATGCTTGGTAGTTCAAATAACTGTTTTTTATTTTACTGTTTTAAGTTTTCTACTATTTTCTAATCATTTATTAACTAATCATATGCCTATCTATATTCTGATAGCTAACATATATTTTCTATAATGCAATCATTCCTAGAAGATAGTTCAACTACTTATTAACTTAAATTATCACTATTTATCTACTTTTTATTTGCACAATTGAAAAATTCAAGCTGTTACGCTATAATTCCCAGTTAATTCAAATCATTGTATTTTGATGAAATATTTCGATCGCTATTTAATAATTCTTAATTATTATTGTCACTAATGTTTGATATATTGTATTCTTAACCTTCCTTACAGCAATATTTGAAATTTGTAACTCGGATTTCAATAGTATTGTTTTTATCTTTTAGCAATCCACTCTATTATACCTTTGAAATTGATTGTAAACTAAGATTATTGAATGCGAGATTTCTAGAATGTAAAGTCTATAAAAACATAATTAGTTGCACTAAAATACTTTATCTTTCCTTTAGTTGCAATGTAAGCTAATTATTTTTCATTTTGCTTAACATAGATTACACTTGAATATCTTTCTAAAACTTATAAAAAATGAACAATAAATTTTAATCTATATGTGCTCTTAGTGTTTTTCGAACTTGATAAATATCTTAAATATTTAATTATTGTTGTAATAATTATAATTTAGTGCTTGTTACTTAATGAACATCAAGAAAATATCTTCTTTTACGTGTTTTATTAAACTTTTCTCGTTCCATAAGTAAACAAGAAAAACAATCACTAGCGGAAGCAGATTTTGGTTATGTTAATAATTCATAATATCTTTCTAAAAATGGAAATGTTGGCCTTAATTGTGCATATTATTATTTATCAATTGTAAATTAGAGTTGATTTTAATATTCGTTTTACACTTCAATATCATCTTTACAGTTACCCAAAAAACCTAATAATAGTTCATTTATTTAATTAATATTATATCTATCTTTCGGATTGGGTTAAAGCATTGAATTTATTACATTGATTAAGGAATTTCGTTGTTCTTCAATTTATTAAATTTGAGATGTACTTTAAAATATATCGTGGTAGGTTACTGAGAATTTGTTATTACTATTAGGATGATTTCCCACCCATAACTAATATAATACAATTCCAAGTTGATAAATATCTGATTCATATGTCCACTACTATCCTTTCATTATTTCAGGAGGTTTATTTATATTAGTTGTTAAAGGCTATTGATAATTATTTTTTAATTTATTATCTATTGCGGATCCAAAATCGCACAAAAGTATGTTGAATTTCTTATTTTTAATATGTAATAAAATGTTTTCTACAGTTATGGGAGGTGGAATTGCTTTTTCTTGTTTACTATGTGAGTAATTATATATTAAAATATTTTGCCACTTCTAATGCGGATGACAAATTCCAATAAATAATCTCAAGTTGGAGATTATTCATGAACTACTCATTAACACAAGAGGGCCAAAAATATGATTTCGATCGTATTAGACCATAATCGACTATTCAAAGTCGGTATTTAATATTCCAAAAAGGAAAAATAGAAATTACCACATGCAATAAAAGGACGGCAATGACAAAAATAAACGCGGTAGAAGATGTTTAGGGAAGGTCAACTAATTCACTTAACAAACTTAGGCAGTTCTGAAGCGTTTGTATTCTCTTCATTTCTGGGTCCAACGGATGAATTCATAAAATATTGTACCAATCTGAACTAGTTATATCACTTGTTTAAGATGTCCCTGTGTAATTTCTACGTTTTAGTCAACAAAACTAATTTATGAAAGATTTTATCTCGAAAATATATGGTAGTTAAGCCTGATTGGAGAAAAGAATAAGAGGATCCAATGATTGGTATACGGACGCAATATGTAATTTATAACTAGTAGCGCAAGCACTGGACCTGCAGAGGACCTCGGTGTTCATCTTCAACTGGGTCAATCTGAACGATTTTAGGTATTTCTTAATCACGAAAAACAATGGAGGACTTTTTCTTTCAATCTCAACCGGGAGCTCAAGATGAAGTATTGGTACTTCGCTTAATTAGAATTATAATTCAGGTAGTTACAGTCGCTTTCATTCTCAATATTCAAATAATGAATGCATTTTTGTTTCTTGAAGAATGGAATCAAGTGGGTTAGTCGGGCCCAGCATTAAATAATATATTGATGCTACTCTAAAACAACAGTTATTTTACTTATGATCTTCCACTTCCATTTCATAATGAGAAATCAATTTTCTTGATTGTTAAATTATACAACGTTAGGTAAAGTTGAAACTTATTATTGAAGTATATACAGAGTTATATACGTTAATTATTGTAGCACAGCTATCCAAGGCTCAACCAGGCCTTGATGTGATTGAAGCACTTTACAAATCAATAGTAAATAGAGTTAATGAGTGTATTGATGAGGAGGGAGAACACACTCATTATTGAGCCGGGCAGTGATATAAGTAAGATTCAAATAATAAACTTCATTCTTCTTCCTAATTCAAAAAAGCATTTCGAGGGCCCACCACTGTAGTTTGATGTCACAATGCATTACTTAATCGCTATGAAGTTTCATAACTGATTGAATTAATTAAAAGGTAAATTATTTTGCGTTAGCCCTGATACAGCTTTACTATTTTTAATTACGTTGTATAAATTAACTTAGATCTTATGCATTCGCATACTACATTTCAAACATATAATATATGCTAATTTTTTGAAATTGTCCACATTGTATCACATGCTATGATTGTTACTCCTTTAATAATTAATATTCTTTCTATAATTAATCTTAGTTGGTAGAAAATTTAAGAACTGCTATTTTTGAAGCTTAACATACTATGTATACATTTTTTAATTAGTAAAGTATAAATATTTCTTTTTTAGCTAGCAAATCAGGCAATCTAACAATCATATGTGAAGTGTTCCAATTTAGTGTTACATATCATTATTCACATATAATTCTCAAATTATAAAGAATTAAAGTATTTTCACTCCAAGCATGTCAAAAACTAGAGAAGTATTTGGCATCACTGTAAGTACTGAAACATTTTCCGTGTTAAAATCGCTGTCTTAAATTGTGAGTCGTAATTAAGTCGTTGATTTAGAAGTGGCTGTATCATACATAAGTTAGTCTGTTTAAAACTTTGTAACATCTGATACTGTATTGAATGAGTTAACAATAGTTCTGGAGAAAATAACTTAAAGCACTAGAAAATAGATTTCTGAGTCAATAATGGCTTATTACAAATAGGCCTTACCAGAAAGGTACGATCTTGTGCGCGAAGGTTTTCAAGCTCTTTTATCACAGTCGTCTGTTCATCATCCACCTCCGTAAGTAAGCGCTGTCGCCAAGTAAACTGTTTCTGAAACTCCAAAGCGTTAGGTTCGTAAAATGTCTGAGTAGCTTGTATTGAATCCGCTGTTGCGTTAGTTGTAGAAGTCTAAAATAAGTGCAACAGTGGAGGGTCGCGCTGTGTATGAAAACCAGTTGCAGGAATCTCCCGAGTGTTTTTCCAAGCCGTTGCATGCGTAGGTAGAGAAAACAGCTTTGTTTAGGTAGTTGCAGATTCCGTACGAGGAGGTAAATTTGTGTTAGTATCATCCGAGTTTGTTTCTTCTGGCTGCTCCGCCGCAATACAGTTTTCCGAAGTTGAAGTCTTTGCCTTCAATGCAGTCGTATTCGTCGATGCAGCTTGAGATAAATTATTCTAACGAGTCGCACGACGATCCGGACATAATATTTGATGCGCCGGTGTATTACAAGTGGTTATCTAACTTCCCTTAATAACAGTTGATAAGGAATCCGATTTTATCGGTTAAAACCAAGAAGCCGGTTCCCCAGCACCATTCCTTGCTTGACATCACCGGTGTGTATACGAATTATGATTCTTTCTTGATTTCAATATTAACGTAAATTAAGCTCATGTGCGCTCAGTCCAAGTCGAAAAAGATATCGTACTTGGAGATCCTCTCACTATTGTCCAAGGTCAAGTACTTCCCACCGTTTAAGATGTTCGTGGACCAGATTCACTACGGGAACGATGCGCGGTACATCCGCTTCTGCAACTCCTACCCCTCAGCATATCTTAAAGCTGTTGGTATCGGTGGCTCAGTCCGTTTGCAGGTCCACTGCTCAAAGGACATCGCGAAAGACACCGAAATCTCTCTTTTGATGGACTATTTCTGCTGTGGCCCGGGTGTTTTATTCGATAAAATGACCGTTTTCATTTGTTCAGCTTCTTCAACTGATTTGAAGATAGCCTCAAAACTACCCAGTGAAGCGTCCTTAAGGTTCTTGTGGAAGGAGACGAGTTCAGGTTTTGGACCTAGCTGTGTGAAAAAAATCATTATCTGGTCAACGCGGATACCCTTTGGGATACCCTTGCAATAGAGTGTCTGGGCCTGGAAATCACGCGGCACAAATGGAGTTTTGCGGGATAAATTCATTTATTCGTCAACGATGAGAACCTCAGAATCAGCTAGAGCGGCCTTGATCTGCTCCACGGAGACTTGCATGACCTAGAGTTTAGGAAATGTGTTTTTGATTTACTGTAATGGGACTTTGTTGTTGTTTATCTACAATATATAACGGGTGAACTGATCACGTGAAAGATTCACGTCACCAAAGTAAAATTCCAAAAGCGAATTAATTGGATTCATGCGGTTGGAGTGGTGTGATATGTGCAAAACAATAGTGCAATAAATTGTTAAATTGCAGTTATAGATAATAATATTGACCTACATGTACAGCAATTATTCCATCTTCATCTAATGAGTTCATTTGACTATCCACAACTAATCTGAATAATAACAATTCTTTTTAACAAATAAATCTAATATGGAGTTGTGTATAAGTAATGTAAAGTCAATACTAACTTCTAGTATAATAAATTATATTTTAAGTTAAAATATACTGTGAGTTAAATTTTAACTCACAGTATTTATGAAATGCATAAAATATTAGAAAATTACAGGATTTGCAACACATGAAATTCGATAACATGAATTGATAATACAAACAATAACAAGGAAAATAACTTTAATAAAACGTTTGTTTCAAGTTTAGTGTTCGATGATATACTTTAACCAATCTAAAGTCAAATCCGATCAAAATTTAATAATTGTATATTGTTTATATGCTATATAATTTGAGTGTTCTGAAAAGTTTGAAACCACTTCGAGAATGAATCTAGACATTGATTTAAACTAAATGATCAACCAGCTCAAGATCCTGGTCGGTGACAGAATCGCGGTTGCAAACAGTATAAATGACTCTTCCAGCGCGAAAGACGAAGTGCGAAGAGGGACAAGAGACAGCCGCTGCAGGTGGTCGAAGGAGGAGCACGAAAAATTCCTGGACGCCGTGGAGCGCTTCGGCCGGAAGAATCACAAGGAGATCACCAGCCACGTGCACACGAGGAGCGTGGACCAGGCCGTGTCCCACTCGCAGAAGATGTACACGACGATGGACAAGATCTTCACCACCTTCTTCCAGGACAACGTGCAGTTCAGGAAGTACGAGAGCTTCGTGCCTCAAAGCGACATGATAAAGTGCTAACAATACGCTTAAAGTCAGTTCCAAGTCTTCCAGCCGTTCAGCAAAGTTGAATTTGATACGACGATAAAGTACTTCACGGTTACGAACTACGTTCTCAGAGTTCCCTTCTACTGCGTCTTCTACCAAGTCACGCCCTATATGGTATAACAGCTGTACAACGCCCTATTCAAGTACGCCCCACGAAAGGAGATCGTGCTGGAGTACCTGTTCTCGAAGCTGCAGATCGATCAAAAGTTAATTTAATTGTGTTTATTTTTGTGAAAGGAATGAAATAGTAAATAATATGAATAAATATTGTGAATTTCAGTCAGCAACACAACTTTTTGCTCACCTTTTCATCAACTTCTTTAACTAGTTTCTTTTATCTTTTTATCTCTTTGTGCTTTCTGTTGACGTCTTAAATCGCTTGTTAAAACGCCTCTTGAACGCCACTCCCGCTCAGAGCCGAAACCCAGAACAACGGATAACAAGTAATGGCTGAAAACGATTCAGCATGTTCTTTAACTTTGTTCTCTAAATCTGATTTATTACCAAGAAGGATAATATTAGGTTTATTCTTTTGTGAACGAACCTCCTCAATTGTATGCATTGCCTTTTCAAAACTTATTGTAGAATCAACAGAGAAAACGATAAATATAATATCGGCGTTTCTATAATACAATGGAGTAATAGACTAAAACTTTTCTTGACCAGCAGTGTCCCAAAGCTATAAGTTTGTTGGGATGTTCTAATCAACTATTCTCTTTTTGTAGAATGAAGCGGTTATAGTTGACGCCGGATTCTCGTAGAAGCAATCTGACATGTAACGATATAATAAAGACGTTTTACCAACACTCGACTCACCTAACATAACTAATCGCACTTCTCTCCCAATATTTGACATTGATTAAAAAGTGGAATAAACAAACATTATTTTTTCAGAATATAGCCAATCAATTAAATATTATTTAAATATTTTTAATGCTGTTTAAGCACATTGTTTAAATTAATATGTGTAAAATAATAAATAAGTAATAAATAACTTAACAATAATATTCCATCATAAAAGTGCAATATTAGTCTAAGTCTTAGCTTAGTCTTTAGCAATTATAAATAGTGTTACATATTATAAATATCACTAATTCATTTACAGTGTCGTATGATAAAAACTATGTCATGACAGGGTTTTTACCATACGTGGCATGGTGATAATTCTCTAATAAATAATTATCTAATAATTCTCTAATACATATTAGGGTACATTTTGAAAATACGGCGTATTTTATTATCGCTTAACTTATTAATTTATCTTGTTGTTCTTGTGTACACGGAGCACTAACTGCAAGATTTAACTTAGCGTTGTACAATCTTTCTTAAAATACATCAAACGATGTGTTCATACCAGTTGAACAACATTATTAATTAACTTTACATTATCAATAACTTATTTTGTTATTTCAATTTTAGGTCTACCACCTTTTGCTGTAGCTGGTTTGAACCCTTCTTCTTTAACGGCTCTTTCAATAATTCTTCAATTTAGTTCCTAAATCTGTTTCAGTTACAATTTAGTTCAATGAAGTACCTTAACTAGACAAAATTAGAATTTTATCTATAGTTTGAGATGAAATCCCTTAGTAAGAAAACTTTTGTTAATAGTGAATATAACTCATTTTATCTAAAGAAATAGAAGTGGTTCAGTCAAAAATATTTGTTAAATTGCATATAAAGATTAAAATAGATATTTAAAATTGGGTGACATAGTTAATACCATACGATACTAATTCATTTACAGCATCCTGTCTTTAATTCTTTCTTCGCAACATTTAGTTGCTTGTGTTCAATAACTTGACTTTAGGCAGTCTTCATTTTGAATTCCTATTTATTTAGTACATCTTCAACTGCTTCGGTAAATGCTTGTTTTACACCTTGACCATTTAAAGCTGAAACCCAATGTAATTTATATCCTGCTTCTTGAGCATAATCTTCGGCTTCATTTTTTATAGAATTGTGTAAGTCACATTTATTACCTAATAGGATTATGTTTGGTTTTTCTTATTTTTATAGCACTTCCTCAACCTATATTTTTGCTTAGTTAAAGCTTGATATTGAATCAACTGAGAATACAATAATTATGATGTCAGCATTTCTGTAATACATTGGAATAATTGATTTAAACTTCTCTTAACTTGCTGTATCCCAAAGTTAAAGATTAGTTGGAATCTTTGAAACCAATAGTTTTCTGTAAAATGATGCGTTTATAGTTGAGGCTGGAAATTAGTTAAATGAATCTGAAACGTATCTATATAAAATGGAAGATTTCCCGACTGATGCGTCTCCTAATACTACAATTTTCATTTCTTACTATGCCATCTAAAATGGAATTATAGTAAACGATATTACTGTTTAAAGTGATTTTATTAAAATATAACCGTCAAATATATAGAATTGTTTAAACTTAAACAAACTTGTTTAAAGTTTCAAACAATTGTGTAAATATGTGTAAATCGCAATAAATTGTTTAGTTTATCTTATTAAAATGAAGTATATACGCGATTAAATATTTTAAAAGTCACTCCCAGCTGCAGTTTGTGCAGAATTGGCATTGGTTGCAGCACCACCAGTGGAATGTCTTTCCGCACTGGCATTTTCGTCCGAATGCTACTTTTTCTTCGCATATTCCGCATCGTGGTGCGTTGTTTTCGATTTCGCTTAGCAGGCGTGTGTTCAGGCACAGTGCTTCTTTCCCGTAGTTGAGCAGGTTTTGTATGTGTGCTGGGAATTTCGTTTTGTCAGTGACTAAATCTGCCGTGTACGCGTATTTCAACTGTATTAAATACGAATAGAACTCTGGTTCAGCCTCTCTAGCTAGTATAATCGCGTACGGGCTATCATTCACAAGCACTTATAAAAATTTGTACTAGTTATTACTTAATATGAGTTTTGAGAGCTTCTTTTGGTCAGTTGAGAGTTCCGAAACCGTTTTCTCCTTTATTTCAACGCTGGAAGTTGTTGACATGAGGCAGTACATCTCCTCGTTCACGGGCGTTTAAGGGAGGTAAACGATGCTGAACCCGAACTGAGAGAGAAGATCTCTGAGGGACGCGATCTGAGACGTCTCAATCGCCGAGGACGGGATGAAGGAATCGTAAATCATCTGACGGGCGAGCTGAGTTACTGACATTTGGAGTGGATTATGGATTAAATCGTGCGTATTTGCAGTAAAAGCTGCTAAAAGCTGAAAATAATGGTAAATTGTGTTATTTTTGATCCCATAATCAATGTATATATAGTTAACCCAGCGTAAAGTTAAATTTAAATATTTAGCTATACATACGAGTTAATAAGTATACTTAAGTATAAGAAAGTATTTAATAGAATATTTCACTGAAATTTGTCATAGTTTGTCAAATATATCCAACAAGTCCTAAATATCAACAAGATCTGAACAATCACAAGATACTTATGACTGCGAGGCATTGAATGTGTTGTTAGAATATGGTATATAATCTATGCTGTTATTGCTTAATTCACAGGTTATTGTGTCCATTTTCTACAGTTATGCAAATTAATTAATTTGTGGTAATTATATGTGTTAGTAACTAAACTAAGAACTCTATTGATACGAATCTTTTGATTTTTAGCTTTTAAGTATTGTTTTATATGCTTTCATTAGAAGTGTTTATAAATATTAGATGTAATTCTTATTAAATAATTAAATGAAAACAACTAATAGAACAAAAATAGATTTGAATTGAGATTTAAAATACTTGGTTTTATATACATAGTTATTGTATACCTTATATACAATTACAAGATAATAAGTGCATTTTTAAACTAAATTTACAATACATATAAGTGTTGAATAAAGTGTTTTCATTTAATTATTAATATTTAAGTTTATTTAGAATTGAATGTTAACAATTATTAAATCTAAATTATGCTTAATCATCTAAATCGATCATACTAATCATTCCAAAATATCAGTGTAGTAAAGAACAGTAGCAGTTTAGAACAATAGTTTACATATAAATCGCGTTTCTGTACTAGTTTTACAACAATAACAGCTTTACTAAAGTACTCTTACTAATTGTTAGTAGGAATTGTTAAATTGTTAGTTGATAAAAATAATATTTTAGTAACGAATAGATAGTCTAATTCATTCGAAGACATTGTTAATAACATGATATTATTGACAGCAGTGTAATAATATAAAATATCACTCAAAGCTCGTTTCCCTAGCTCGCACAAAAAATTGTCTATAAAAGAGATTTATTGGTGTAAAGGAGTAACTATAATTTCAGTTATTGCAGATGTTATACAAAATTTCCACACCTTTATTAAAAATGAAGCCCTGCTCGATATAGCCAACTGGTAAAAGTGTGGAAGTTCGCCAAAAATTTATTACTTGGGTAAATAAATTTAATTTCGAGTGTATTTTATCAGTTAACCCCATGGGAAATTCAGAATGTATGAAACTTATGCAATAAGCATTTATTGAAGGCGATGTCTAATATTAGTATTACAACAATGTAGATATTAGTGATTTATCAAAAACAGTGATTACTGCTCCGATTATATTAGTGGAAAATGTGAAGTCAAATGATGAATATGACTATATAAAAATGAAAACTCTTCTAGCTTGGAAATAGTGCTGTTTGATTATACTCACAGATTCTTCCGACTTATATTCCAACTATATCAGTCAGTTAGCTCCATTTCAATTTTTAGTTGAAGAATAAACAGTAAATATAATTGACTTGAACTAAGAAAGCGATTCTTTATGTATCTCTGATATAAAATGCAGCAGTACAAGTCAAAATTATTATACTATAGTGCAAGATAAGTCATCATTGTGGTCGAAAGTCAATTAATACTAAGCTAGATTTTTAGTAATTTTGAGATAACGCGAGTAAATGAATCTTGAAGATGTTTTGTATGAACTTTTGATGATTTTGAGAGAGAACCGCATCCAAGAGCTGGATCCTTATGATTAATTTATTGAGTTATAGCATTTAAAGCTAATTGAAACTGAACGCTAAACATGCCGCATAAACAAGGTACAATACTAACTTCTTTTACAATACTTGGCTCAGCCGAAATTGTACATTGCGTTTAGGTAAGCTAAATAATGATACAATTAATATATGATAATATTTTATAACAAATCTGCTTCCACATATGTCTTACGTTCTCTAAAGAAGGTTTTTATATAATAAAATATACACTGTAATAACTATATAATGTCTGTAATATATTGTAATATAATAAATATAATTTGACATTATTAATATATTTATATAGTAAATTTTTAAATCATACATACATATGTAATTTGTGTTAAAAACACACGATGTTCATTTAATTGAACAACTGTTTTAGTAAGTATGCGGTCGAAGATTAATTGAGTTGAGAGGTTTATTTTATGTTATTAATTTTGTTGAAACGAAATAATGTTAAGCTTGTCAGTATTTCCACTTCGCACCTAACAAAAATAATGCCAACAATGAATGAAAGCATCTATGAAACCCATACATAATTATTTACTCCATAATTCTATAATAACATTAAAACTTTGACAGAAGTAAGAAAAATGTAGAAATATGGAGGGCATTCTAGATTAACTAAATCAGAATTCGATAAATACTTAATGATACTATTTACAATGATGATATCAGGTAAAGAGCGAGGATCTGTCAAAGATAATTGGTCTAAGAACACTAAAATACGCAATTAGTTTATAGCTGATGAAGTTGGAATGTCTTGCAGAGAATGGGAGGAAATACATTCTAATGTCTGTTATGGTCATATTAAATTGTTATTAGATTAACCTGAAGAAGAAATCGATAATTTAGAAGAAATCGACAAATTTAGACGGTATAGAATCTGATGAAGAAGAATCTGAAAATTCTGACTATGAATATGACGAAGATGATCTAGAAGAACTAAATAAAATATTTAATGATCATGAAGAAGAAGTTTTGAGCTAAAATAAACCTGGTAATGCAAAAAGTAGAAAACTTTAACCATGATATATACAAAATCAAAATTTGTGAAATAACCCTGTTAATTGTAAGAATTTGTAAGTTCTCGTGGTATTCCCAGAGAACAACCTGAAATAGTTCGTTACTACAATAATAATTATAAAGGAGTTGATTATAGACCAACTTACAAAAAATATTAAGTTTCCAGGACGATGTACTCGTTGGACCACAAGGATGTTTATTTATTTTATGTAAGTAATATTAGTTAATGGGTTTTCTTTGATGAAATTATTGCATCCAGAATATAAAGAAATTAAAATAACGGATTATATTGAAAGCATAATTGATTAAATGAAAATAAATCTAACAAAATATGAAATTAAAGCTACACCACGAAAAATTGAAGGTTGTAACCAACCAGTAAGCCCAATTAAAGAACCAGTAATAGAAGCATATAAACACTATCATGTATATACAAAAGTAAGTGCGTAATGTGTCGGCTGCAAATAATGTAATAGCAGATATGTGTGTTCGTGCAAAGGATATCATTTGTGTCCAGAGTGTTATAAAACGCATATTAGTGAATAAAATGACATAAGAGGGTACACACACATTTATAAAAATGAATAAAGTGATTTAAAATACGAATAATATGTTTTAATATATATTGAACACGAAAATAGTAATTTACCTATTAAATGGTTGAAGTCGATTTCGAGAATTTTGTTAATTATTTGCGAAGTGGAAATACTGACAAGCTTAACATTATTTCGTTTCAACAAAATTAATAACATAAAATAAACCTCTCAACTCAATTAATCTTCGACCGCATACTTACTAAAACAGTTGTTCAATTAAGATGATAGGTAATTATTTAGAAGTGAAATCAAAATTATTACTTCTATTATCCCTATTATTAGCATATTTAGATTCACTTCAAATTAATGAACTCTATAAATAGTACACCATAGAAAATGTACAGATTGAATACATCTCGTATAATAGAGTCGAAGAATTAGTTTGAGGATTTGGTCTAGAGTTCGTGTATGAAATCGGTGACTCCGATTATATACGACGAGATAGTGTTGAAGCCGAAGCAGTAGCAGGCAACTTACAGTTAAAAGCTGCTTCGTGCTCCGATTCGTGATGGTGAGGCAGTTAAGAACAAGTCTGCGTTTACATTTCAGCTTAGGCGTCAGGCTTGTGGCGAAGGTATTTTGGACGTTGGTTTATCTTCTAACAATTTCAGCTTTGAGGCCTCCAAGCGCCCTTAATCTGCAACTAAGCCATTGGTAAGTCAATTGATCAACGACTCTGCATCGTCTGTGTTTCTTACCGCTCCTTCTAATGCTTCTAACGCTTCTAACACCTCATTCACTCGTTCTGAGTCAATATTATCCGCGCACGTGAATAACATGCTCCAAAACCAAAACGCACCAAAACAACGCCCGCACTCGGCAATCCTCTCCAGACAAGAGCGCGAGCTCGAACAACTTGCTAAACAGTTCAAACAATCCGCTAATAAATCAGAAATAAAAAAATATCCCAATCACTCGAGCAGCAGGCGAAAATGAACTGCTACTTCGCGAACGTGACCAAGAAAGTGCAACTAATCGAATTCAGAAGAGAATAAGACCTGAACGCGAAATTCGCTGAGCAGAAAACGAAAACGGATAAACTGGGGAACAAAAACTTGAAATTCATGTTCAAATTCGAGAAGGAAATCTGAACGGGATTCATTTTGAATAATGAATAACATTTGAGGTGTAGATAGGGATGGTACTACTTTTGAAGAAGTATACGAAACGTCAATTTGAATGTAGTGAGATTATAATATTAATAGCAGGTTATAATTTATTTTATTAAGCTAAATATGCATATAAATAGGTATTAAATGTGTTAGTATTCCCGATTTATAAAATATATAAATTTAAATTTAAATTTGAAGTGTGAGTAATAAAACTAAATAAAGTTCTTCAGGGGTCATTAGAAAATTAAAATATTAAAAAAGGAAAAGAAACTGTTATTCTTTAAGTTATATAACAAAATAAAGTACACTACTTTTAAAATTTATACTACTTTTTCGTATAAAAACCATCCCGTGTTAGGTGTAGATAATTTAGAAAAGTAAGAGCTGAAGATGGATACCAGCTTTGTTTAGTGTGGTCGATGATGGACTCATTAGATCGCTTCTTGTTCCTCGCCACATCTTATTCCTGAGTTCTTGACTAAAATCGGCCCTGTATTGTAAAAAATATAGACTATTAAGAAGTCATTTTAGAATTGGTCGTTTAAATGTGAAACAGTTAGATAATATTTTCAAAGTTTTTTCAAAAAAGAATTTATAATGATATAGCCCATAAACACAAATCTTAAATAGCAATATTCCACTTCAAATGCAACCTGCTTCATATTATTTACAACATGCAAAGAAATTAAATGAACGAATCGTTGTTAAAACATACAATATGGATCATGAACCTCAAATAAAACGCTAAGCCTAACAAAGCGCTGCCACATTTATACCGAAAATTACTACACGACCATAAACTGGAACCAAACCAGCTTCTTTCTATAAAGATCATTAAATTGTTCACGATGTATCAAATCTATTACCATTTGATGCTTTCGATAAAACTATCTTACATAAACGTTCAATATAGTCAGCGCCACGACAAAAACAGGAAATAAAAATACCGCCATATTAAGCACCTAAAAAATTTGTGGCACCTCCTCGTGTGCCTTTTAAAAAAGTAGAAAAAGAAGTTGATTTAGTTGAATAATGGAATAAATAAACCAAAGAAGCTGAAAGACAATTCAAAATTTAACATGATTTGGGAAGAATCTAAAATTTTGTTTAAAAAGCGATTGACAATATAGAAGCTGCTAGTTTAGAACCAGAGTATGTAAAAAGTAAGCGATACCAGTTGTACAAAGATTTATTTTGAAATCCAAAAATAAAATAGAAGAATACTAAATAAATAGTAACTTAAACAAAATAAATATACTATTCAAATGCTCCAATCAAGTATAACTGGTCTTATAATCACCATCTTCCTAAATATGTTAGCTCTCCACCTATTCCGATTTAACAAATCGACGTATCTCCTCCCCACCACTTAACTAAAGCAGTTTCTTCATAGGACGCTTCAAGAATTCCAATAATCTAATTTTAAATGCAAAATCTTGTTGGACCCACAAGTCGTTCATGTTAAAAATTATCTTTGGTAACAAAATGTTCATAATAATTTACAGGTTGTAAACCAGCTTCGAATTAATACTGCTCTAATTGAACTTAAACAATCCCATTATCTTTTGATTGTTTTAAACTTGATTAATTACACTCATCAACCCACTAAATTTAAAGTTATCTGTCTGTAATTTAGTGAAGTATTCCAATTTTATTTTTTGACTCAAAAACCCATTCAGGTCCAGTGCAAACTACAACTGGTTTTTTGATACTGGTTACAAAACAACTGGTAAATAATGGAGATGAAGTACATGATATGAAATGATTCTAAATTTTTTACATGAAATTAGTTTTTAATTAGTTTTTACATAATTTTAAAAATTTAAACGAATTCATAGTACTTAAAGTTGATTATTAAAGAAATAGTTATAAATAACAAGTGTAATGTGTGAATAATTTACATTGAGACGATATTAGAGTAGTATCTTAATATTTTTATATTCCACTTATCAAATCTGTGTTACCAAATAACAATAATGCTACATTTATAATTGAAACAGAACAACAACAGTTTTTATTTGTGAGAAACTCATTTATTGACTAAAATTATTTAGGAATTGTTCCATAAAGTAATTTTTCAATTAAATTTTAATCTTTAACGAGTAATAAATTAAATTAATTATTTTTTCCAATTGAATAAGTATTATAAGTTGAATTCATCCAGAACACTTCACAAGTTAAGTCATCTGGATTAATCGATTATATAATACCAAGATAATATGTTAGTTGCCTTTATACAAAATTAAATTTAGAATGATCTTATCGGCCGAATGACCATTCACTGTGGTTTCTCACAACGTATTAACCAACTTAACAATTATATTTGTCTACAATTTATAAATTAACTGTTGAAAATTAAATTTGTTTTTGTTTTTTGTTAGTGAATTGATACAATTCAAACAGTTTTGAAAAAATGCCGTAGTTATTTTTAAAGTAAGTGTTTGCAACAGAATTTGAAAAGCATAACGTGGAGTTGCTTATTAACTAAATTGTATCAGTTTTTGTGTATTAATTACGTAATTATATATAGTACTGTTTTACAAACGTACTTATTTTGTCTTCGTCGAAAGTTTTATATTTCCGGTCAGTTTACGTAGTTTTTCCTTCGAATTTCGAGTCAAGATCAACAAATATGTTTCCGTTTGCGTTTTGAATGAGGAATTTCTTTTTATTAAACAATGCAAAGTAATTTTCTTTGTCTGTTAATACGTTTACACATTTTAAAACGTCAACTTCCGTTTTATAATTTTTAATAACTAATCCGTTTGATTTGACACAAATATTCTTTACTTTGTGAACGACTTCGAACCCATTGAACTCTAATTTGTACTTGTACTCTGGTCTTTCACGCTTTTCAATATTTTATTCGTAAAATAGTTCTTTTTGTGGGGAATTTTTGCTTTGAATATAGGGATAATAACTTTCAATTTATATTTATGGCCCTTTCTCACCAAATATAGGCAAAATAACGCGAACTTTGTTTGTTTAAGAAAGCTTTATATTCTTCTTGTTTAAACATAAATCGCACATAAATATGTTGGACACGGAATCGAACGATACGGCTAAAGTATCACTGTGCACATCACAATAAACTTCGTCAAACTATAATGTATTTTTATTGCAATCAAAATGAAGAATTTACTGTTTAGTCTTACTACCGCCGTAATTCTAACGATTATTAATTATCGTATTGCAACATGGACATTTCCTAGAGCAAGAAGCTATCATTGAAGCACATTTAACGCAAAATGTATGATTGCAAAACTAAATTATGCTATCAGAATCTTCGGTGCATATATCACACATTTGATAAAGTGGTGTAAACACTTATAATTATGTATTTATGTAGAATAAGCAATTATATAAATTAAATCCTGTAATGACAAAGATTGATATTTTAAATCACTTTTAACTTAACTTCCAATTATTATACAACTTATTGATGTCGCCTTCAACCGACTGTGATAACTTGTGAAGTAATAGCATGTCAGATTCATCTAAAAGTTGTACTTACTTTTTGAGGTCATTTATCTTTATTTCTGCATTTGGGTTGTTTCTTTTTGCTATAATGGACGAAAATATTTTAATCATTTGTTTTTCTGTTAATTTCTGTTCGTGTATTTCATTGTGATTAACTTCAGCTTTTACAGCGTTACCATTGCTGATGATCTTGTTGTCTTTAATATTTTAGTTATTCATCTGTATGAACTATTGATTAGCTTTATATTGTTATTCTATTCCTGTATTCAATTGATTATTTTGATTGAGGAAAACTTGAAACTGTGTTTGTGACATTGTGGTGTGGGGTGTCAAAAATTACGTTGAATGTGGTCTTTTATTGGTCCCACTTCAAGCGCAAAATAAATGGATAAGTTGAAATGTTATTATGTTTCGAGTGTAAATTCAGCGGTGTATCCATATTACGAGCCTGAGTTTGCGTCTCGTTCTTCTTTGTAGAATATAACGTTGCCGCAGGACGACATTGCCGGTTGTGTGTATTTGGTGAAGTAGTTGTTGACTCCTGGTGTGTCTGATCCCGCTCATTATTTGTCCTTATTGCAGTTGTTGAAGCAGTAGTTGATGCGTTCGCAGTCCCACCGTGGTATTCTTCTCCGTTTTCTGGCTCAGTTCTGCATCCTGGAGCTGTACAAGCTCGGCAATTTGCATTTATTTGAATAAACAGCTCTTCCAAGTTAAATGCTCTCCCTAACCGCTCCACAACGCAAACTTTTGCTCGAGGTACTGCAAACTCTCTCAGTGGACCCCTCATTTTTAACCAAGGCCCTTAATTTTCAACCACTAGGATTTAACGGGTCAGAACTTCTTTAAATTGAATACAAATCCGATTTCATCCGTTTGTTCAAAGTTCACACCCCAGAACTTATTTAACTGGTTGATGAAGGGCTCTACTTGTACTTGAATTAGAACACCCATAACTACCTTGGGGTGAACGATTTCGCAGTTGATCATTTGTTTAATTAGAAGCACTTCACTGAGATAATGGAGTAAATGCTCTTCGACAACGCAGAAAACGCGCTACTAGCAGCTCAAATACTACTGAACACGAATAGCCAAACGTTTTTGTTCCAAACGAACTTAGCATCCTCACTGTCAAACATACTAAAGCAAATGCCGGAGAACTTCGAGAAAGTGCAGGCGAAAATATGCCAAGTGCTATAAAATGGAGTCAGATCTAATAGCCTGGCCGCAATGCTGAACTCAGAACTTATCAAACCACTGGTGAAACTGGTGAGAAACCAAAAAACCGTTAAAATGGCCGCAAGCCTCATGATTGACATCCTAAACATAGATATGGGCATCTGCTTCAAAATATTCGAACTAGACCAAGACGTAGTGTATTTCCTCATCACAGACTAACAATTCATCGACGTAGAAGAAGAACCGCTCAGACTTGCTGCTATGTTGTTGAAATACTACTAATTCAATAAGAAACTATCCGAAAAGATTAATGAAATACTCCTGTTTTTAGACTAATCTATCATTCCAGTACAACTGCAAATCCAAATACTCAATACAGCTGCCGCAAACCCGTACAGTCAATAAAGAATCAGAGAACACTTCAATGCAAAAACTGGAGATAACCTACTCAAAGAAATGTTCCAACCTGAGACAAATGACCTTCTAGTCGGAAAAGAATGGATGAGAGAGTGAGATTGAATATTTAGTTGTAAATACAGTTTTAATTGTTAATCAGATATTTAATGAAATGGCTTTAGCTTATGAACATAATTCAAAAGTTACAAATTTGAACTATACATGGGGGAATCCATCATTATTCAAAAATGTAACGTAAAAACAATAGATCGTTGACAAACAAGTCAATATATATTTATGTGTAAAATGAAGATGAAAACTATAATTATTTAAGACGACCAAATTTTGTTTAATCACAGTAACGTTAGTTTTAACTTTTTTTGGAATCTTGGAGTGAAATTTTGTAAATATTGTGCATTGTGTACCCTTCGAAATATTAAAGTAAAATAATCTTAGAATTTTTCTTCTCTCCTTTTGTGATATTTTGGTCTTTCAGTTAGGGTTGTTTTTGCTTTCAACAAAAAATGAAATGTTAAGGAAATTTTATTATTTCTTCTGAAATTGTTAGTTGAGTTGTACCTATATTATTAGCATACACACAACTTCCATTGTAGTTCATTTAATGGACTTCTTAAACTTTCAAGATAATTTCAATCACCAGAATACAATCCGAAATAATTGCAACACAACGATAAGATATTATCGTTGTTATTGATATTATATCAGTATTAAAATATAACAATATTGATTGTTATTTCCTTCGATACTATTTTTGTGTAAATTATTTCTTCATAAGTAAGTACAGAGCTGATAAACAAATATAATACTAACTAATATTCAAGAACTACAAATACAGCTTTAATTTTTGTTATACTGCGTACAACACAAAATATTATATTTTGATTTTATCAAAATGAATAGATCAAGTTAAAAAGCGATAAGTTGGCAAATTTCAAATACATAACTATATCTTATTCAATTAATAATCTTTAATTTATGTACTAATTGGAATGCTGTCGTTAGGATCTTATTTTATATTTCAATGACCTCAATTGATATCATAAATAAAAACCCGCCCAATTGCATGCGCAGAACAACTCCTTAATGTGCTACACCGCATTGTTAAAAGAAGAATTCAAAAGGATCTTGTAATTGACCCAAACTAATATGTAAACCAAGCTTGCGGCCAACTACAAGCTAAACTCAAAGTGGCATAAGCAATAAAAAACGGCTTCACCATTATAAACTTCGATGTCAAATCAGCCTTCAACAGCTTAAGACACGACATCCTAGCTAGAAACTTAAACGGAAATAATGTAGGTCCCGCAACACATAAAGAGTGACCATGTAAAAGATATAAAAGTTGGAGTGAGTTAAGGCTGTCCGCTCGCCATGCATTTATTTGCAAGCGTGATTTCTGAGCTAATTTACCGCATTAATCAGAAACCAGCAGACGAAGAACGCTTCATGGTTGCAATCGGCTATGCAGATGACATACTAATCATGGTCATTTTTGGAAGAGAAAAGATGCGATTAGGATATATGGCCGAATACGAAAGACTTAAACTTGAGGTGAACACCAACAAAACATCAAGCAACGATAAAACGTTATTCGAAAACAATTCAGGAATTGTCACATATCTCGGGCAAGAATTCGGTCAAGACGCAAAACCATTGACGGATCAAATACTAGCAAACGTACAAGAAAGAATAGGAAGCCTATTTGATCTTGATATCTCATTACACAACCGATACACACAATACGAAAAATGTATCCTAAGGTTATGAGGCCAAAATCATACCAATTATAGTGGGCAAAACTGTACACTACACAAAGAAAGCCACATGTTCTTAAAGGAACTGAAGGTAAACATGCAAACATTCTACGCCGAGATTGGATATAAAATCTCGAGGTACGCTCAAATGTGTAACAACTCACTCTACAAAAAGCGAAATCTTGAAAAGGAAACAAACCTTGAAGAAGCACCGATTGGCAAGCTGGACATGAATAAATTTGCTCCTCTGGCAGACTTGGGAGAAGATAACGATAAAAGCGAAAAAGAACCTATCGAAAAATTCTTATTCCAACAAAACAAATGGAATAACTCTCACGTCTCATAAAGTGACAGCTACACATTCACATCCCAGATGGGCGAAAATAGGAGAAGGAAGAGCAACCATCAAAAAGCCAATACATCGGCAAGACAAATAAATCGGCAAAACAAGTTCGCGTCACTGAACTCAGAGGACTCCAGCTCCAATAGTGGAAACTTCTCGCACTACTAAGAGCAGCCGCATAGGAAGGAATAAAATACTCATCGAACCGATCATCGGAAGCCTGATAAAGTGGACTACAGTGCTATATCGGAAGCCTCCGAAGCACTTCAATCTCTGATCTAATCATGCTCAAGTTCAATGAAAAGTCCTCCAAACAAAACAACCAATCGTTCAGATCACAAAAACAAACTGAACACAACAAGAAAAACAAGCAAAACAACCAGAGCAACACGGAATAAAGCAACCAAAAGGCTCTCAACAAAACCAAAGCAAGAAGAATTAAATTAAAGAACTCGTCAAATCATTTAACAAAATTCTTAACGGCAACCAAAAACCAAAAGGAAACTCATTCACTGGATAACAGAATCACAACAGCTCCACCAAACAACGGGAAACAACCGATCAAAACCCATACATCTACATCAAATAATGTCCGTGGAGGGCCACGATAACTTGATCGTGTATCAAAAACTGATAGATTAAAAGTATAAGCAAACATTGAAGAAGCAAATTGAATAGAAAAATTGAATCACTAGATTGATTATTAAAGTAGAGGAAAATATTCTGCCATCTAACGATGGTATTTTATAGCGTGTGTGTAGAGGCACATGTTATGAGCTAAGATAGCTCTCAGTTACGCGTGTGGAAATGGGGATTTCGGATGCTGAGTGAGGACTATTTCAATGACCTCAATTGATATCATAAATAAATATTTTGCAAATTGAACATCTTTTACTATTATTTGGTTAAATTTCTTTATAACAATAATTTACTTGTCATCCAACTCATCAGCTTATTTGTATTGTTATAATTCAGTACTATAAAAATTATTTGAGATGAAGTGGAGTTCAATAAAATTTTCATATTAATTCTATTATATATAGACCGAAACTTCTGATGTAATAACATTGTATTAGATGATTCAATCAACAGGATAAGCACTAGAAAGTTAGAGATGGGTAATTTGACGTGGGAATTGCAAAACTGACGTGGTAATTAATGATGGACGTGGTATTTTTGTCAATTATTTCAACACAGCAAATATGTTATATTTGCAGGTTTCCAGTGAGCTATCAGTTTAAGCCCAATTTTTAACAGATTTTAGCTGAAAATAAAGACAATTTAGTCCTATTTAGAATAATTATTATGATATATATTTATATAAAATACTCAAAATTTTAGAGTTTTTTCATCATAAAAATACATTTTTCAGTGTAATTATAATATTTTAAACATATTTATTCAATTTTAAAGTGTTTTGGATTTCAATAAATATGAGAATTTCAATTGTGATATTTATTGTTAATTAGAGGTGGAATAATATTTAATATGATGTCACAATATATACTAAATCAATTATTATCGTCCACCTACACCACATTTTGGAATGAGATAATAATGCAAAAAATAACTACTCACAACTTTCATGATCGAAAATTTTAAATTACCACGTACAATTACCACGTCGTGGTCGGACGTGGACCAAATCGGACGTTATACGTGGAATTACCCAACTCTACTAGAAAGTTTCCACATAATTGCAGAAACTAGTTAGTGGTAAAAACTCTGAATTAGTAAAGCACTGTTTATACTACTCTGCGTTTTAGGCGTGACTGACTTTTCTGGTACCGATATGAATAGTTTTACGAAGTGTCCCATGTTGGATTGTTCATAAGGCTTTGGGGTTTTGAGTTATGGTAGCATTTAGTGCCAATATTTGAAGTGTAAATTTTGGAGTGTGATTCATAATTTTAATAAAATTTTACTTTATTATTCGGGCCAAGGTAAAACAAATTCATTCAATTAATTGCAACCCGCCTACTCGGTCCCAACTCGATTACTGTTTTAAATATATATAATTTAAAATACTTGAACAAGCACATTTGATTTCACTCAACACCCGGTTACGGACCAAGTGTTCGACAAACTCACGCACTCACTTTGTTTTACATCTTTTATGTAATTCGAAGCTGCAACTGAATTTACAAACAAATACGTTCCGGCACTATTTTATCCCACCACGACTCCAAAAGTCAAGCTAGAACCGGAAAGGCGCACGAATTCAATATGCACGTTTGTTAAATATAATTTTGAAAAACAATTACCAATAATTCCACCAACATAATTTGAACCAGTAATGTTAGACTATTAAACCGAAGAATTTAGAATTGTTGTGGTCATATTCGAACTTTAATAACCAATAATGCCACCAATATAGTTTGATCCTAAAATATTCGACTCTTTAACCATAGAATTCAGAAGCATCATGTTTGTGTTCGAATTTTATAAACCGATAATCCCACCAACACAACTTGAACCATAAATGACCGAATTTTAAACAGAAGAATATGAAATCGTCGCATTATTGTTCGAATAACCGACAATTCCGCCAACTTAGTTCTAACCGGATAGATTTGAGTTCTAAACTGAAGAATTTAGAACCATAGAACTTATGTTCGAATATTAAAAACCAATGATTCCACCAATAGAATTAGATCCTGAAATATTTGAGTTTTTAACAGAAGAGTTATAAATTGTCGCATTATAGTACGAACATCCCATTATTCCGCCAACTTAGCTCAAACCAGATAGGTTCGAGATTTAAACAGATGAATCCAGAATAGTAGTATTCGAAAAAATATTTTAATAACCAATAATTCCGCCTATTGAACTAGAGCCAGAGCTGATGCTTCCCCCAATCACACTCGTGTTTTGAACAAAGCAGTTTATCGCACCTTCATTTCCAAAGATCGAACCCACATTACTACCGTTACTGGAACTAACGTTCACACTAGTCATCAAGTTGACTACTTACGCGTAAATAGATTTGTAAGACACAAACCCTACGATTCCAAAATTGTTAAACGATGCTCCCTGAACAGAAAAAGTAACTGACGCATTGCAAAAAGTGATATTTCCGGAAATGTATCCTACAAGGCCGAAGCTGTAAAATTGCAATGTGGTGCTTTCCATGTATTAATAAAGGCACACATTATTTATCTAAATATTGCTTGAGTTGGAATTGACGTACCCAACCAGAAAGCCGGAGTTGCTTACATAGCTCGTGGTGAACTTATGGTAGGAGTCAATAATTACAGCATTAACCGTTAGTTGTAAGGTGTTGTTTGCATACGCTATAATACTTCCAAACAGATAATTACTAGTATTATAAGAAGTCGTTGAAACTGATCCCAAAATTTAACAGTAGGAACTATTTCCAACTACGATGGCTAGATTACATATAACTAACGTGCTTACAGCAAACATAGAATTCCCAAATAAATAAGACGATCCGTTTCCAACGTTATAAGTGTTCGGCTTGAAACATACTTGTTTTACGTTAATCAAATCGGTTTTAATGTTGATTCCTATCATGGCTACAGTAAAAGTGCTGGTATAATCGCCAAGCACTTGATATCCGGTAATGTTAAATGCACCATTAATATTGTTAATTAATGTTATATTTCCACTTTGAGAAGTGATAGATAAATTTACCAGTAAATTATTAATATTAGCGCCAGTTGGCGAATTAGCTAGTATGTTAAGCTGAGAGTTAGTGCCAATCGTTATTTGACTTCCTGATCTCGATATGATATTCATTTAATTTATTGTGATTGACGAGATATAGGTTTAAATGAGTGAGCCACCGTTTTAAGTTTGCGATCCAAATTGTATCTTCAAGTTTGTAAAAGTGCTCTGAGATTAAAAGAGAGGATTAACTATGGCTGAATAAACGTTATCAGAAATGTCTATAAAAGAATTAGAAATCACAATAGCCATGCCGAAAACATAACCGCTGCTGAAATTGCTCTGTGCAGTTATCTAATATCTTTTAAAATAATAATCGTATGAACAACCAACATATATAAGTTGGTTGCATGACGAATTTTCGGAGCAGTTTACAGTATAATTAGCTAAACACAACATATCAATAAATTTACCGTCGTTACTTAAACAACTGACTTACTATTCAAGAGTTATTATAACTTGTTACATTTCTTGGTTTAACTCGCTTTAATTTAAATAGAAATTTGTTGTGTAATTATCAAGAGCAGTTAAATTATATTAAAGAACCTATATATTTTAAGACATAGTATTCGTGGTATTTGTAAAAGAAAGATTCAGCACAGAAATATTGTTGTATATTCTCCAGTCTAATACTGTTGAGTTCTGGGCGATATAATTTTCTAACGTACTTGCGTTAGATACTATACTGTTATCAAGCAAAGTCGCATTTCCACGAATTCTGTTATCTAGCGCCACAGTGTTCGACTGTAAGTTTGCATTCAAGGAAGAATAGTTAGACACAATATGGCTCTCCAGTAAGGATTGAGCGGTTTATATGTAACCTATTATTTAACTTGCATTTTGATATAAGTGGTTGTCCAGTTCCTGAATAGTACTTTCAATATTTGTTATGCGTTGTTGTCCACTGTTAACCACACTACTTATATTGTGAATTGCTTGAATAATGTCAACACACTCCAATTTATCAACAAAATATCCATGTACACAAACGCATTGGTTGTAAGAAAAAATAAACGGATGGACGCAGTACATCACACTACCGACTAACTAACCATATTGCAGAGAATCTAAGCAAAGCCCATACACCACATAATTTTCGCCACAAATATCACACTGATGTTTCACATCAAATTGTAATGAGATGCTTTGATTGCCCAAAACAGATATGTTGTTCACACAAACATAAAAGTTCATAAAATTTACCAAATTTGGACTCTATGATACAACAGCAGCAATAAAGCCACTGTAGTTACTTTCGATTAAGTTGGCTCCGGTTAGCTTACAATCAAGTATTGATAAGTTTATCTGCACTTTTACGACATTGATAAGACCAGATGAATTCGAGCAGGTAACTCTGTACTAAATGAAAGCTTGTTGAAGCTGCATTAATTGATTTACTTCTACTACTAGTGCAGATATTTATACTCCTGCTGCTAAAAATATGAGGGTACAATTCGTTATTTGTACATCGCATTTTATACATATAAGAGCACCCTGGACCACTTCAAAATTCAAACTAACATTTATTTGCGAATCTTTCACGTTTTAGGAATCAATTACAAATCCAAACAACGAGAAACTATTCACATTATAATTGAACACGTGTAGGGATATTATTGAATATTTAGTCTATTCATTATACAAGAATATTTATTAATAATTCTTTGAGGAGATATAAATTTCGTTGACTAGCTTTAATTAATTTAAGTTTAAAGTTTTTTGGCAGTAGCTATACTGATTACTATCTATTATGATATATTTTTAACATGTTTGTAACTTGTTAACATTTGTAACTTGTTTAGAAAATAATATAGAAGCCAACATTATATAAAGTTATGATATAACTGAATGTGGGTTTTTGGCAAGTTCCGAAAAATGAAGAAATATGACAAAGTAAAGTTAAAACTCTAACTAATGGCTAACCCCCGAGCAGATACTTTAACAGATACTTTATTTAAAATAAGATTTATTATAATCATAGTTATAGCTAGTGTGATAATGTATTTCACCCAAGTCAATTGATCCATTATTTTTAATTATAATGAGCTAGAAAATAATATTTTTAGGGTTAGAAAATAAGCCCCAAGTCTAAAAGTCACTAGATATCGAGCGCAAAGTCTCCTCAAAAGGAAACTTAGAAAAATAAAGAGGGAAAACAACCTGTCTCAGAGAATCCTATCAAATCAATTTGTCTATATAACTATAAATAGGGTTTATCATATATAATATACTTTCTTATATTAATTTAGATTTCCAACTCTAAATATCGAAAATATTAAACATTATCCATATAATAAAATAATGGGGAAAAGTAACTTTTAACAATATTTTAACACCAAATTTTGGTAAAAGTTAATTTCTTTACCTAATATATTTTGATAAACTAAGAGGGTTGTTAAACCATTTTTTGAAGAAAATTAAATTTTATGTACAGATACCTCTGAATCGAACATAAATAGTATCAAAGTTTCTCTTTCACTCTAACTGGTAAAAATAATTTAAACGATTTTGCAAATATTTTTTCGCAGCTTATGACAATATTTATAATCTTTGATATTGTTATGCTTTAGTGTAGTGGTGTAAGACAACATCATCACCGACTGGCTTGGTCTCTTCTGCTTCTAAAAATAATGAGTGAAATAATTATTTTCCAGACTCATAAACTGTGAAAATAAAATTCCACTCTTCCAAATATTTAACTTCTTTAAGGGTCTGCATAAGAGAATGCGCTTATTTACTAATTGAGCAATAAAATGAAAAATTAGTAAAGTTAAAGTCAAAATATTTCAGACAGACATCTGAAATTCAACAAAATATATACTTATATATAAATATAAATGTGTGTTTCACTCAGCTCTGTCCAGACTATCAGTGTTACCACCGTTCTGTAAACTAAGTTATGACTTAAATTATATTGTGAAGTTGACTAATTATAATTTTATAAATATTAGATATTACATTAGCATATCATAATTTTCAATTTTTATTATTACTAATAATACTCATTAAATTTGGCGGCTCGGCTAAATCGGTTGCGGAAGGTAAAATCCCCCGGTTCAAAGTGCTGAGCTGGCATCATCAAGGATCGGTATGTTAAGGGCATGCCATCAACGAGCCTTCAGGATTGGAAAGCGGCAACCGCTCCATTGTTTCCTTAGAAACGCAGATGGTACGCAGGTGGATTCCCGTATAGATCGGCTTGCACGAAGCAGCCGCGTTACGCTCCTGGATGCTTGTACCCGAGTCGTTGGTTGCCTTGGCTGCGGAGGTGCGCCTAACGTACATAGGTGTATCTAATACTAATGATCATTCGCGTGAACCTTACAGTTCCTGTACAGAAGACCGAACTAGTATAAACGAAAGTTAAGTGAGTGGGATATATAATACTCATTAAATAGTATAAACGATTTTTGTGAGTAATAAACATACGATATTGTCCAATTTTTACTCTGAATGGTTGCAAACTTATTTGTTTGATTAAATTGAGAGGTAATATTCTCATTCTATTCTAATATTGAAAACACACTAAGACTTTTCTTGAAGGTGTTGAGAAATATAATTATATTCATGAAAGTATAATAAGTAAGACACTATATGAAGGCACTTTTATATTCTGTTAACATTTCTCAACAATCATTCGATTGTGAGCCTTTTGACTTTTTGCTATCTGAACTATTCAATATAACTATGCGTATAAAGTACAATCAGATCTGAACTATAGTTCATTCGCCACAAATAATGGCTTGAATTATCAGTATATATATCAGTATATATATATATATGTATATAAATATATGTATTTAGAAGACATTACATAAAAAACCTCCTTACAGAATCTCTGGTAGCTTTTTCGGGCTAATGGAGTTTGTTTTGGAGATCTTTTGTTGATAACTTTATATTGATATGTAATGATATATAATGATATATATATCAGTCTTTATACATATCAGTATATATATATATCTTGTTTCTATATATATCTTGTTTCAGTGTAAGTGTTTGGTTCAATAGACTTTTAAGTTGTGTTGAATATTTTCAAAAGACAAATGATAATGATTAACGCACAACACACATATTTAATGTATTTACGCAATGATAATTGTCTGTAACATCAATTCTGTTTGCATTTAACTATTAATATAGTATCTTTTACGATTACTCAACTCAACATCGATTACTCAACATCAAATAATATATTATTATCATTTACACAAAACTATATTGTCATCGTTTCTATATTTGTTGTTTTAAGATCTTATTCGGACTTATTGATTGTTATGAAAAATACGTTTGCAATTGAATAGTACATAATATATTAGTTACAAAACACATTTAACAAAGATTAAATTAACTCGTCACCTTTTGGAAATCCTAATTTCTTCGTTTTAATTCGCAACTTTAACAACAATTTTGTTCAGGTTCTTCACTTGCGAACACTTTTCCTTCAAAACGGCCTCAAAATTCGATTAATCGCAAATCGGGTTGTTCATAATCCAAAGCAGTTCCAGCCTCTTTAAATTCTTTACATTTACTAGTTGGTCGAGACTTGCGATCTTGTTGTTGTCCAGATGCAAGTGAGTTAAGTTTGAGAGATTTTTGAGGTGCATGAGATAGTATATTTAGCAGTTCCACGCTGTTATAAATTCAACTTTGTTAACGTAGATATTGGGGCGAAATCAGAGAATAAAGTGCTTGAAACGTTTAAATGAGTGAGATTAGTTAAAACCTGAATTCCATTCAAAGAAGGCAGCGGATTATCACTGATATTCAACCTAAATGTAAACGCAACTCTCCAGAATTACTGGTAATTCCAACCATAGGTTCTTAGATTGTTGCTGTTAAGGATGAATATTAAACCACTCAAATAGAGAAGTTCTTGTTCCTTAAATCGAACAAAATTCACGTATGATGGCTTGGTCTTATAAAAATAAACTATTCTCGTTTAGTATGTTCAGTGAATTGTTACAACAAACCGACTACGATGTTCTTTTGAAGCATAAGAATGATTATACAATCGAATTCTTCTTTTAGAATGTTGTTCAGTCTGTGTACTCAGAAACTCAATCAATAAATAGAGATTCATCTTTACTCGCAAAATAGATCTAGAAGCTAATTAAAGAAACAAACTTTGGTTATGCGATGTTTACCTTACCAATTGGAATCTCTGGATTTTGGAGCGAGAACGGTCTCAAAGTTATCTATAATTAAAATGGTATATCTCTTAAGCATTTTTTCTTTATTATAGCAAATTTAGCCTGTGAGCTAGAAGCTTTTAAGTAGGGGAAACAAGAGCCTGCACTTAAATATAGGTGACATTTTTGTTTTGTTTTAATATAACACATCACTACCTTCAAGCAATGTTTTAACATTTTCTTATTGTAAGTGAAATAGTAGTTCTTGCAAATTTAAAAAGAAGAACAAGCTATCTACAGACACTTTGACCAAATTGAAATTGGATTAAATCAATAGACAGCGTCTGTTTTGGCTTTGTTCACTGAGGAAAACAAATACTACACTTATAATCTTGAAAATGCGTAAATGACTTACAAATTCCAGAGAGATTCCGGAGAAATAACTTGATATACAATTAGGTATCCCAATGGTTTAGGCTAAGCAAGTGCAACCAAGTTATACAGATTTCTTGCCAGATATCAATCAGATCATGATGATGGGCGAAGTTCTTCCAAAAAGTTTGATTTATTTCCACGACAGCTTGAAAACTAAAGTAGATCAGACTAAGTAGAATATTTTGCTTTCTTGTCATAACAACGAGTTGAACATTTAGAAGAACATCTTGAGGGATTTCAATTTGTGCATACGTGCTCAAATCCAGACTGTTCCGCTCTACAGGCCTGACACCATGTTCAATTAGATTCAAATTCGTCGTTGGTAGCTGGAAACTAACGTAGAAGACGTGATTAAGTTCTACGCTGAGTAGGAAGAAGAAATAATGCGCGAACCAGCTCGCACCCTCTAGTAGCCCTCGCCATTGCTCCGTGAAGAAGACCCTACTCTATAAACGCTCACGCGCAAGATGACCCTCCTTTTTTACGATAAGAACGAGTACCAGAGCTACTGGGACACCCCCGAGGGCAAGCTCTTCGACAAACAACAATATAGATCGATACCTTGAAGCACTACGAAACCCTCTCATAATAAGTGATTGAAGACCACCGCATCTACAAACAGCCCTCAAATGTAACTCAGAATTTAGTTAAATATGTGATTAACCACTACAACAAGAACGCGATTCCACGCGTTCTCAAGCAGAAAGAGTACATTGAACCGGTTATGAACGAGATCCCACTCATTTAACAGGCGGAACTGACACGTTCAGGTAAACTCAGAGAGCAATTGAGAACCAAATGATACAGGACTCGGTCATGAACAAGGAGGCACTCGCTTGTAAAAACTAGGTACGCCTAGAACAGAACGCACTGAGGAAAACGAAGACTATAGCAACGATGAAGCAGCCATTCTCGAGAATTGTGCACCTGGAACCGAACGCAATCGAGATCAAACTCAGCGCCGAGTAGTTGAATATGATTCGCGAGTAATAGCACTAGTAAAGGGTTGAAAAGAGGAAGAAACTTGGATTACAGGTTGAAAATATAGTAAAGGACAAGAAAATAAAATTGTACCACGCACTCAGAATCACTAACGTGGGCACAGAATCAGTTCACATAAGACTGGACAAAATGAAAACTCAGTCGTGAAATTCCTCAGGTTCAACCAAATCAAAGGATGCGGCATCCCACCTGGACTTGTTGTGGACGCAGTCGTAGAACTGGAAATTGACGGAGAAAATAACGTATACTACGTAATCGTACTCAAAACTGAAGAAGAAATACTCAGCTTGCCAGTATGCGTCATCGTTAAAGAAGAACTAGCTGAAAGCCAACAAAACCATGAAGTTGAAGAATAAATGCACGAATTCGAACAATAAGAAGGAGAAAATGAAGAACACTACGAAGAACAAAATATCGATTCGTTCGACTTTGAAGAAGAAGAAAATAAGTGACATCATGAATCTAATTTAAGAGTTGTTTTATTTACCACTCGCCAACTTTGGTTACGTTTAAAAAACCCACCAGTTTATTTAAATATTAAATACATATTAAAATATTAAAATGTCGATATTATTCATTCATATTTCAAAAATTTACAAAGCTTCCACACTATTCATTTGTTATTTACGAATGTACATTTCCACCACTGAAGCATATTAAATGCAAATATCCTGGATTAGAGTAACAACACTATTTTTTTTATTAGTTAACAATAATTGCTATTCCTGACTTTCAAGCTTCAACACAATAGATGAATTAAGTGATGTTATAGTTGATGTTGTATTATCAAAATACTGTGATAATGATTAGTCAACAATATTAATTTACTGTGCGAATTATTAACCTTGTTACACTATTATATTATATAAATATGATGTATTACTCTGTAAACTTTTTTCAATCTATTGCATATTTATGGTTTGTTGAAGCTAAATTTCAGTAGTTAGGAGAGCTTTAGTAAATTATTGTCTAGTTGCTATTTTAAAGATAATCGTTTACCAAACAGTCCTTTAAAAGTAGGGAAGGAGCATGGCTCTATTTGCACTCTGAGCATTAAAATTTTTTGGCTGTTGAGTTATTGTAGGCCGTTTAAGGAACAGCAGGTCTCCACTCCTCTTACAATACTCAAGCGCGCACGTCCTCATGATCTCCACCCCTATTCACTTACAGACTCCAAAAGCGCTCAGTTACAGACCCCTTCAATATTTATGAATAAAAGGGTTTATAACTGAATTGTATTTAGGGTCTGTAACTGAAATAATTTGATATTAAAATGATTTAATATTATTGATTCTAACGAGTTTCAAGACAAATATAAACGAGGAAACATAACAATATATCATATGTCATACTATTTAAGCCGTTATATACATTTAAATAGCAAAAATCCAAAAAATTGTTGATATTCGAAGAAAATTTTCAGAAAAGGAGTTTGTAACTGAAATGGAAAACCAAATCTGATATGAAATATGAGACATAATCAGCTAAATTTGCTCTCACTTATCGACCCCTTGATATTTTTTGGGAGTGTAAGTGAATAGGGGTGGTGGTCTGTATTCGAGGTAATGTAGTACTAAGTTATCAGTGTGTCTGCATTCGATGATGAGGTGTAAATGAAAGAAATAGAAACACCAACTACAAAGCATACCAGATAGTTGTTTAAATTCGTCAAAAATTCTATATCTAATTTCATTTAGTGAGCATATTTAAAGTGTAAATTTTGGAGTGTGATGCATAATTTAAATAAAATTTTACTTTTATATTTGAGGCCAATGTAAAACAAATTCATTCAATAAATTCCAACGCGCCCTCTGATCTCGGTCCCAACTTGATTACTGTTTGTAATATATCTTTGGATCTTCTGGTTTTGCAAAAGATATGCCGTCGAAATATAGATACACTCCTACATTCATCTAATCAAGAGCAGTTTTCATTAATTGTAATTATTTATCATATCAATATGGTCGAACTGAATCAGATGAAGATTGAGCTTGTTCATCAAAGTGTTATCTCTTAAGTAAGATTTAGGCGAGAATCAAGTCTTGAATGTTTGTTGGGTTACGTCAGAAAATGTAAAGATCAAATATAGTTAATATGTAATGTTTATGAATAGTAATGCTTATGAATATTGACATTTTATTCACCTTCTAATTAAAACAACAATAATAAAAGAATTGTATTGCAACAACTAATTCTACAATAATATTGAGTATCGATACAATTACTTTAAAATTTCCGTTTATTTTTGAAGAGTTTGACATTTCCAAATTATAATATTGCGGCACACATTTGAGTCCATTTTAGTTTAATGATCAAAACAAACCCAGATATTTTTCAGTATTCCATTATGATACAATTATTAAACGATTAGGAGTTCTATGACATGGTTGAATATTTGCCAATACATTGAATTGCCAATACATTAAAACTTCTTTTATGTTTAACAACTAAATTAAACAAATGAACAAGAAAGTTAATCTATTGTTAGAGTATATTCGGAATTCATATTCCTATTTTGGTAGCTTTGGTAAAATAAAATAATTTTATTGTAATGGTTAGTTAATAAAAGTTTAACAATGATTTCATTCAATCCATTCATCAATAATAAACAGTGTTTCCGCCAAAAAACGAGAATCAACTTATCTAACCTATCCCATAGAACACATCATATTTTCTACATTTATTTTTCTTTTTTATTTAGCCTGTTATCCGTCGTTATTCATACATTGTGAGTTAAGTTCACTATCTAATTATCTTAGTATATTAAATTTGTTTTAACAATCCACTTTGTAATCTAAATGTGTTCCTATAATTAATATTAGTTTAAATTATTCATTTATCCTGACATTAACCATGTTAAATCGATAGTTACTGTATTTTTTTAAGACTTCTCTTTTGAACTTTCTAGTAACAATTAATCCATTTACTAACTTGCCATACGATATTTAATGTACTATGCATCTAGAGGTAACGAATTAATAATCTATGTTTAGTTGTTTTACTAGTTGTTAACACTTGTTTATTAATTCTGGATACTGTTTTGTTATTAGTTGTTAACGTTATTGTTTTACACTTTTTATTATTTAATATATGGTATGTTATACGATCTAGATTTCTTAGGCATTAAAATGTGAAGTGTGTATAATTTTCACAAATAATATAATATACACATATAACTTACTAACACACAATTTATCTATAAATCTATATAATACATACATGTATACGATTTACGAGATGAAGATGGAATGATTAAATTGAGCCATAGTACTAAGTAACTACTAAGTGACTATTTAAGTCACTTGAGTCATTTTATATTTAAGATGATGCAATGAAAAGAATATCACTTTTCATGTTATATTTTAATTATAGTCCACTACTTAAGCCATACAATTCATATTCTTTAATATTTAATATATTTATATTACAAATTAATTGTATTTATATATAGTCGATTCAAAATACCATCACTTCTTACAGTACTCAAGCGCGCACGTCCTCATGATCTCCCGGAGCTCCATCGCCTCCTAAACAGAACTTCCGCTCTCCATCATTTTAGCGAACCGGGGCCACATGACGTTGTCCCCTGTGAGCTCCTCAAAATATTATTCGTCCAGTTTCTACCAGTTCCTTTCTTAACTCAAAGGGTTCTCCTCCGTTTTATCTTCAAGTGGAATGAAGAAATCTGTAAGAGTGTTTAGTTATTCGTCAGAAATTGTTGTGAGTTACAGTGCTGGGCCCTCGAAATGCTTTTTTGAATTAGGAAGAAGAATGAAGTTTATTATTTGAATCTTACTTATATCACTGTCCGGCTCAATAATGAGTGTGTTCTCCCTCCTCATCAATGCACTCACTAACTCTATTTACTATTGATTTGTAAAGTGCTTCAATCACATCAAGGCCTGGTTGAGCCTTGGATAGCTGTGCTACAATAATTAAAGTATATAACTCTGTATATACTTCAATAATAAGTTTCAACTTTACCCAACGTTGTATAATTTAACAATCAAGAAAATTGATTTCTCATTATGAAATGGAAGTGGAAGATCATAAGTAAAATAACTGTTGTTTTAGAGTAGCATCAATATATTATTTAATGCTGGGCCCGACTAACCCACTTGATTCCATTCTTCAAGAAACAAAAATGCATTCATTATTTGTATATTGAGAATGAAAGCGACTGTAACTACCTGAATTATAATTCTAATTAAGCGAAGTACCCATACTTCATCTTGAGCTCCCGGTTGAGATTGAAAGAAAAAGTCCTCCATTGTTTTTCGTGATTAAGAAATACATAAAATAGTTTAGATTGACCCAGGTGAAGATGAACATGGAGGTCCTCTGTAGGTCCAGTGCTTGCGCTACTAGTTATAAATTACATATTGCGTCCGTACACCAATTGTTGGATCCTCTTATTCTTTTCTCCAATCCAGCTTAACCTCCATATATTTTCGAGATAAAATCTTTCATAAATTAGCTTTGTTGACTAAAACGTAGAAATTACACAGGGACATCTTAAAAAAGTGATATAACTAGTTCAGATTGGTACAATATTTTATGAATTCCTCCGTTGGACCCAGAAATGAAGAGAATACAAACGCTTCAGAACTGCCTAAGTTTGTTAAGTGAATTAGTTGACCTTCCCTAAACATCTTCTACCGTGTTTATTTTTGTCATTGCCGTCCTTTTATTGCATGTGGTAATTTCTATTTTTCCTTTTTGGAATATTAAATACCGACTTTGAATAGTCGATTATGATCTAATACGATCGAAATCTTATTTTTGGCCCTCTTGTGTTAATGAGTAGTTCATGAATAATCTCCAACTTGAGATTATTTATTGGAATTTGTCATCCGCATTAGAAGTGGCAAAATATTTTAATATATAATTACTCACATAGTAAACAAGAAAAATCATTTCCACATCCCATAACTGTAAAGTGGTTCAGATAGAACGTATTTGGGTTACTATAAGTGCTTACGGGCGTATTCTAGCGCCAACTGGTCACTGATGTTCAAAGCACGGGAAAGCTACGGGATCATGCGCAAATACGCGCGCTTATCGCCAGGATTCGCACCAAAAGTCTGCAAAGCCGCACAAAACGAAGCTTGATCACAGACTCCTTCACTGCAGCCTTGCAGTGCGCTAACGAAGCCGAATTACCCACATAAGTCCTCACTCATTCAAAATATCTAACTAAACATGCTATAAAATACAATAGCCGGACCGGGTATTGAATTATGAACTATTTTAGATAATTTTATAATATATGTTTGCTTGTTGTATATCAGTGTTTTTATTGTCATTATAATTTTCCACTTCAGGGTTCTTACTCTATTTACTAAATTTGTACGTTTTAAGAAATATAATGAAGAAAATATGTTAAGCTAAATATAAGACGCGTATACTAAAATGAATTAATTATTTTTACGGAAATAAAATATTAAAATTATTAATACATGTGAAAAAGGAAAATATAAAATCATTCTTCTGAAGGAAAGAAGTATCATATCACTGAATAATATATCACCGTTATTCAACTTATGCTACTGATATTATATTGCTGCTTGCAATGTTTTAAATATTAACTTATCTCTTGGAATATTTAAAATATAGTAGTCCAATAGTTTCTTGACTAGAATGGATTCGAACCAAATATAAGATGATTCAATGCTTTCAGCTTATAACAACTTCAATTAAGAGAGCTTGATCTCCCAAAGATCTGTGTTCTTAATTTTGTTTTTTATTCTTATTGAACAAAAAATCGCGGAGGAAATATTTTATACATCGCTGATTATAATACACTCAGACTCAATAAAGCGAAAAATTATGGTTATATTTAATTAAACCTGAGAAATAGCTTATTACCATTATGATTAATTCCAATAATTGATTTGCTAACTAAAGCTAGAAAGTGGCCATAGTTTTAGTCTTTTTAGAAATCTAGAGAAGTGAGGAAATTATCTTCGTTATAGCTTGGCTTCTGTATTAACTATAAATACTGAGTGATATAATACTATATAATTGTAGACCTAGAATACTCAAGGAGGATGAATTGCTATGTGAGCTAATGTTAATATTTATAACAACAGAATAAATCTAGATGCCCAAACAAAGAGTATTATTATATGTTATTATCCTGTGCAAAAGAATAAATATTGATTTGCAGTCCGAAAAAGGGTTCACGAAATTAAAGAATACAACAAATAATCTAAATCAACCAAGACAATACGGATAAATTACATCATCTTGTATAATAATACTATTATTTATATTGTGATATATATAAATATTGAATAAATTTAAAAACCGTCCAGGAAATGTTTAATTATTTCTTAACATTTAGTAATAATTTATTGATTAATAAAGAAAAATATATAAAAACTCTGGTCTAGAAATATTTATAGAATAGTCTCTAGTTGAAATAATTAAAGCTATATCGCGCCAGATTGTTAAACTGAATTAATAGTGAATTTCAAGAAATATAGTGAAAAATACCGATGAATGAAGTGAAACAATTAAACATTAAAAAATGAATAAAATATAACTATGTTATATACTGTTGATATACATTAATATTTTTTAATATTAGCCTCCCAGATCAATTATATCAAAGAATTTATAACCCGGTCCGGCTATAAAATACATTAAAATACCATCGTTCGATATAAATATTAGAGTTAACAATAAATATATCTGACAATATTAATTACTTTCGTCACTTTTAATTCATTATAAGATACATAACCATGAAAAAGATTATAATAACTAGCAATATAGTGGTTATAATAAAAGGCAGCCAAGTTGTGTTGTACTCTGCAATTATGTTATGTGAATTATAATTTTCCAGGTCATTAATGTAAAATAACCCCACGGATGCGCCAGTTAATTTCAACTTCTTTCTGGTTAGAGCCCAATTGTCTTTGCACGAACTACCTGCTGCATTAGTGAATACTGGATCGAATTTATCGCAACCAAAGCATATTTTAAGATTTTCAACGGAGTAATTGATGGCTTGTGGGAAGTTGTAGGAGCCAAGCAGGTTGAATTTTTCATTTTCTGTATAGTAGACAGATACATGGTTGATTCTGTTCGGTGGGAGATATCTAGCCTTGCAATCTGCTCTGGTCTCGAATTTGAAAGTGGTGCATAACTGTGTATCGAATATCTGAATATCCTATTTAGCCACACAGCCCATAAACGCAGGGGTGTAAGTGCATATTTCATACAAAATGATACCGTTAGCATCTACGAATGAAACTATAATCAGTGATTGCGTTTGATCAGTAACAAAAATTTTATCTCTAAAATTTTGATACTCGGCGTTATCATCATACTGAACGCCCACCGTTTCATTAAAAGTCGCCATCGGGATCGTTTTAAGTTGCCTATAAACGGCTGTTCTCTGCATCATGTACGCATCCACGTTCACTTTTGATGCTGGTGACGTGTCACACAGTAATGCGTTTTTGAGTGAGTCGCGTATTTAAACAAAAAGGCCGTCAGGATTGCTCTACGTGAAGAGAGTCAGACCGAAATATGTCGCCGTTTGGGGATCGTTTGCCACGCAACCCCAGGAATCAACTGCCGTTTTGTTATCTATAAACTGAGTGATGGTAGTGTCAACGCCATTCGTGTTGAACTTAATGTTGAATGACATCTTAATGAGCCTATTTTTCACGAAGGCCGCGTAAAAATCGGCGAGTTTTTAAGCGAGCGCAGGAGTTTTCTTCACTCTATATAATTTTACGTCTTAGAATACAAGAGAAGTGGAGTTAAACTCACCATTAATACAACCAGAAGTGCATGAATATATTGGAATCTCTTTGTTCTGAGAGCCTGAGGTGTAAATGAAAGAAATTTAAACACCAGCTGCAAAGTCTACTTGACAGTTGTTGGGATTCGTCAAAATTTCTATATCTCCGTAGATTTCGTATTTCATGGCGATGTTTTCGAAGCAGCCAGTTCCATTGTATTTTGTATGTTCTACAATAGAAACAGAACCGTTCACAATCACATAGGATATGTCGTAACGCAGCTCGAACACAGCTGTGGGTTTGTCCAGAATTGAATTATAGTCTGAATCTGATAGAGGAAAAACAACTTCAATTTGTTTGTTGAAAAGATATTTAAAATATATTTTTGGATCTGCGGGTTTTGGGAAAGAAACGTCATCGAAATGTAGATACGCTTATACGTTCATCTTATCAAGAGCAGTTTTGCATTAATTGTAATCGTTTATCTAGTCAATGTGGTCGAACGGAATCAGGTGCAAAATGAGCTCGTTCGTCAACGTATTGCCTCTTAAGTAAGACTTAGGTGAGAAACAAGTCTTGAATGTTTGTTAGGCTACGTCGGAAAATGTTTAAATCAAATATAGCATTTCTAGAAGTGGGAAACTAAACATTAATTCCAAAAGTAATGTGATAACGTGGTATTATAAGTTAACAAATTATGTCTAAATCTGTGTAAATTATTTTTTATATATTAACAAAAGACACGAGTACAAAAAGTCACATTTTTTGAGTTTGTGATTTAGAAATAACTCAAAAGAAATAACTCAAAATTTAATTTAATTCAGTTCTAATTATTCTTGAGATTTGTATTAGAAAATTTGTTTAAATATCTAATAAAGTTGTGTAGAATGAGAGCTATATAAGATTTATGAAGCATGTTTGTGTAACCAATTGTATCTATTCGTTCATAAACATATATAAACATAAAAAAACTATTTTGATATTAATGAAATAAATCAAAATCAAAATACCAATCGTCACTTCTTACAGTACTCAAGCGCGCACGTCCTCATGATCTCCCGGAGCTCCATCGCCTCCTAAACAGAACTTCCGCTCTCCATCATTTTAGCGAACCGAGGCCACATGACGTTGTCCCCAGTGAGCTCCTCAAAATATTATTCGTCCAGTTTCTACCAGTTCCTTTCTTAACTCAAAGGGTTCTCCTCCGTTTTATCTTCAAGTGGAATGAAGAAATCAGTCAAAGCATTTAATTACTCATCAGAAATTGATGTGAGTAAAACAGGTTCTGAGAGAACGTATTTGGGCTGCTGTAAGTGCTTGCGAGAATATTCAAGCGCTAACTAGTCACTTATGTTCAAAGCACGAGCAAGCTACGGGATCATGCGCAAATACGCGCGCTTATCCGCAGGATTCGCTCCAAAAGTCTGCAACGCCGCACAAAAAGAAGCCAGCTGCATGTCACGATACTACCGACACTAAAGCATAATTATATGGCTTTGAAGTGGCATAAATTAACTCTATAAACACAAAAAATAATATTTATTGTAACGCACCACTTCCACCAAACTAAATGACCGAACAACAACCAATATAACCAGAAGTACAACCAGAACCAGTAGTACAACAAGAAGCCGCACCAATCAGAGAAAAGAAGCCAAAGAAACTACATGTCGTCATAGCATGCGGATATGTCGGCACAAATTATAACGGATCTCAAATGCAAAATGGTAAGAATGCCTTGGTTGCTACCACCATTGAAGGAGAAATCGCAAAAGTTTTGATTAAACTTGGTTACTGCCCAGAAGACGATTTGCGCCAGATTGATATGGAACGCACGTCTAGAACCGACTCCAAGGTTTCAGCTGCTATGGCCATATTTTCCCTTTGGTGCACAAACACTACCACATTACACGAAGAGCTGAATGAACACTTACCAGCTGACATTCGTGTTTATGGCGTCATGCGCACCACACCACGTTTCGACTGCAGAGCCATGTGCACCAGCAGACGTTATGAATATTTAGCACCCGTTTAAATGTTCTATTCCACCATTTATGAAGAGAAGAAAGCTTAATATAAGGCATTTTTAGCCGAACAACAAGCTAATTTAGAACTCATCGCGAGACCAGAGTCATTTGTAATGCAGCAAGTAGAATTCGTTTAACCAGAAGCTGGCTTAACTAATGAATAACTCGTTAAATTTTTCAATGAAAACACAAGAGAAAAATTGAATCAATTCACTAAAATGTGCTACAGCGACTATAACGCATATTACTATAACTTCACATCTGAAAACAAGATTTCAACTATTAGCTCTACTGTTAGAAAATATGATCAATTCGAATTCAACGAAGCATTTTTAATTAATGGAAAAGCTTTCACAAAGATTAGCATCCACGGTATTGCATTCTTATATAACCAAATTAGAAAAATGGTCACCGCTGTTTCACTTGTTGCCAGAAATCAATGTCCACCTTCATGGATGTCAAGAGCACTCACAGGAAGAGTTGAATTCAAAACAGAAATCCCAACTGCTCCAGGTGAATATTTGATGCTCCTCAGATAAGAATTCAAAGGTTATGAAAAGAGCGAAGAAATGAAGATTTATGGAGATATGTTGAGTAACAGAGAAGAAATCAAGCAAAAAGCTGAATAATTCAAGTAAATTATTCACGAATAAATACTTGCCGTCAGTGATGAAATATGGTAAGGTTACTTAGCTCAAATGGACGAGTTTGCCACTCACGTTGATGGATATGAACTTGGTAAAGAAGCTGTTTTGAGAGAAATTAAAATTGCTGAAATTCTCAGAGAAAACAAGGTATAAATGCAGGTGTAAATGGAATGAAATCTATATTCTATTACAAATAATATTATAATATTACTCTTTTAAGAAACATTATGAAACATTCCAGCTATTTTTACGGGTGAAGCCCAGATCGCCGAATATAACAGGCTCAGTTCGAACATGAGAATTACTAACTTTGAATTAAAGAATTATTAAATACATACGTCATTCAAAACTATTTGCGTTTTCTATCAGCCTTTTTAAGATTTTCTCGTCGCCGAGGTTGTACAGTTCGAACAGGTTAGGTGCGAATACGACTCCGAAATTCTTCGCGTCCATTTTGTACAATAAATTTTGGCTGAAATTGTTCAGTTATTTCAACAAGTAAATTAAATTCGTTCTGTACGGGTCAGTCATTATTTACATTGTTTTAACGTCCTCTTCAGCAGATTTTCTGAACAGAATGCTCATTTTCTCGCTGATGAGCGGGTTGTTAAGCTTCCGATAGAAGTACTTTATGAGAGAGCATATTTAATCAACCTCCAGATTCTGCATTTCAAGGTTCCCGTTCGTTTCAAGCGTTTTCTGAAGAGGTTTTTACAGTTCATCTGAAGGAGACATTCTGAATAAACCTTCTTGAGGAGTTCTGAGTGTTAAAATGGAGAATGCGTTCATTATGAACTGGGGGATTTCTTACGTTGCCGTTAAAGCGATTAAATCGAGTTTTGTTGATTATTTCAAGCCAATACAATCACTGGTGTTATTGGAGAGTTTTCCAAGTTTAAGATCCTGTGAGGTGGTTTGCGCTTAATTCAGGTTGAATAGCTTTATCGGCTCCTTGTTGTGAATAAACGACGCGTTAGACCTCATTTTGATCTTCATCAAATAATCGGGCGATAGTTCCATTAGTGGTGCGGAAATTATTTTTAAATATTTGTCATTAAATGGACAGCATTCGCGCAATAACGATACAATCTTAAAGAAGCAATAATATGAATTAATATATACATATATGTAATACAGGTATGTATATATCAAATATGTACATACAGAGGAAATATTAGCTCACTCCTTTAATGCATCTCAAAAACATTTTCTCAATAATCTTCTATCACAGGAACATTTTTTAATGCATTCTTTATATCAACTCACATTCTATACTTCTATAATAATGTAGGACTTTATGTTTTAACGCTTAATTTTTAAGTCATTAAATTATGTTTTATTTTATACGTCGTCTTATTATAACATAATATTATTACATTAGGTTATTAAATTTTCAGAGATGGTGAGTATGGGTAAGATAGTTATAAAAAACTACAGCTATATTTATTCATACTAAATTATATTCATTAAGGTTAAGCAATTATTAGTATTCTCAAGCGGTATCAAGTAGTATCAGACAACCAAGACGTACTATCGTTGTAAGCTATTTCCACCTATATTTATTTTCATCTATGAAATATGTGGTGATATTGTATTCTGAATTTTTTCAACTAATAAACTTGATAGACTTACTACATGTCCTACCCCCTTATAAGCAAGTTGACTTATAAGCGAAAATGCGACCCCCTTCTGAGTGAGGTAATGTAGTAATGTATGCAGGCAACTTTTTGATTTTCAAATTTTGTGAGATTGGAGGTGATGAATTATTTTATTTTTCAGTCACACTACTTTTTTTAGTATCTTCATAGTATATTAATGGATACGAATCAATTATTTACTACAATTTTATAAATCATTTCTCTATTGTTTATTGTTCACATCACACCACTCCATCAATCCAAATGAGTTAGTCAGTTTTCAAAGGATATGTAGAGGGACTCATCATCAGCATTTAAAATATTGGCGTTATTGGCGTCAAAAATGGAGAAGTTGACAACAAATTCAAACCAGCCAGCGAAAATTTCGCCGACCAAGTCGTCACCAGGTAAGTACTCTACTAAATGTTCCAAAAGTTCGGAGAAATCAAATACATCGACTTCCAAAACGGAAACAATAGCGCTCATATCAGATTCAAAGAATCCTCACCTGATGCAGGCAAAAACGTTCTCCTCGAAGAAGGAATCATCATCGGCGGACAAAAAGTCGAAATATGTGTTTTAAGCCGCGAAAAAGAAGGGAAATACTTGCATGCCTGTCGTGATTTGATTTGAAAACTAAAATATATAATAATGTAAATTAATCATTCGACTTACAAATTCATGAGCAGAAGAATGAACTATTTTACCTACCTCAGAGACATAGTTCTTACCATACGTAGGTATGCGGTATTTGTGTAATTATCACATGCTACGTATGTGGTGAAAACCCTGTCATAGTTTTTAACAAACGACAGATCACTTAAAAGACAAACAATGCCGAAGCCCAGTCTGAAAACGAGAAAAAGACAGAAGAAAGTTAGAAAGCTGAACCTACGAAGAATATCGAAGAAAAGGCTCCTGACAAAACGAAGCCAAAGGACGCTCAGAAGCAAAAAGAGAAAAAGCCAAAGGATAAGAGTGGACAGTTAGATATTCTGATAGGAATCCTGCAAACCTGCTTAAACGAATAGCCATTGAAAATGCGCTAATCTAGTGAAATCTGACTTAAATTTACCGCCAGACTGATATTCTATGGAAAATCACTTTTGTATATCAGCTGTTCACCTTTCGTATTTCTCAAAAAGCCAAATGTCTCCTCTTATGCCAAAGGTCTAAAAGTCACTAGATCAAAAAACAACTAAAATGCTCAATCGAACTCAAAGTCTCTTCAAAAGGAAACTTAGAAAGAGAATGAGGAAAAAAAACCTGTCTACGCTACAAATAGAATATCAGAAATTGTTTATCTAACAATAGAGAACTAAGGAAGATATCAACGCGTCTAAACTCTAGGAAATAGCTAATCCACCACCAGAATTACTCAAAGGCAACCGCCACCGAGAAATGCTGATGCAATGAATTAACTACCCGTGCCGAAGGAAATATCAAGTGAAGAGAAGCTAGAATCAGTTTCTGGAAATTAAGTTAGCGCTGGGTCTTTACTGAGTAGGTATAAATGACACTTTGAGTCTGTTTTATATAGTAATTTTATAATAATGAACATAAATAAATAAATAAATAAATATACCTTATTATATCAATTACATTGAACAGTTATATATCGCTACTCAGTAAAGTTCTATATTGAAAGTAGCAACTCTTACATCCAAGTTGTATCTTACTAAATATACACTGTACTCATTCATGTGTTTTTCAAAATATCATAAAACATAACTCATATTATCAAATCAAATATACATATTTATATAAATAACACCACTCCACACAAATGAGTACAAATGACAAAATAGTTTAAATTGAAAACGACCAGTTCATAAAAAGCATTCAGTTTTTAAATGACGCGAATATTCAGAAACTGAAACTAATCAGATGTCGCAATTTGGTTCCAAATATTATAAACTAATAAATTTAGGAACTGTACCTAATTAACTGCAACCTAACAAAAATTGTGCAGCTAAATAACGTCGAGGTGTTGGACCTGAGCAACAACCAAATAAGTGACATCTAGGGTATTGAAAAAATGAGTAAACTGAGAATCGTAAATTTACAATAAAATAGAATATAAAATATAGCCCCGTTGAAGTAATTGCAATATTTATAACAGCTAAATATTTAACAAAACAGAAATCTGGATACAGAAGCTCTGCAATTCATTACCAGTTTGAAAGAACTAAACTTGTCAACCAATTAAAATACGAATTTACAACATATTTAACACCTAAATCAACTATACAGCTTAAAATTATGCGGCTCCTGTAAATAACAAAGTATTTAATGTTTATCTATGTTGAAGAATTTGCGAGAACTATATTTAGGTAGCAACCCAGATATTGATTTTTCTGTGCTCTAATTTATGCATTATCTAATTGTACTAGATTTAAGTTGGTGTAATCTTACAGAAATTCAGATTCTAAGATATTTAACTAATGTATAGGAACTATATTTAACTGGTAATTATTTATCAGAATTATCATCTTTGTCTAATCTTACTTCGTTGACTAAACTTAAATTATATGGAGTTTATGGGAAGTAGAAAGTGTCAGATATCACTGTTTTGGCGAAATTGATAAATCTGTAAGAGCTTAGTATTTAGAACAACTTAGTAGAAGATATTTCAGTGATTAAAAACATGCTAAATCTCACTGTTATCAACTTCAATGATAACAAAATTTCTAACATATCAGCTCTTGAATCACTATTATATTTACAGGAATTACATTTAAAGTAAAATTGTATTGAAAATATTTCGTCTATATCGAACCTTGTCAATTTAAAGATATTACACTTATCTTTTAACAAATTATATGATATATATCCGCTTTAAAATCTTGTGAATCTAGAAACACTAAGCTTAAATTTTAACAAATTGAAAGAAATATCAATACTTTCTCGCTTGAAGAATCTAAAAGAGTTAGATATATCGAACAATGTTGGAATTGATATTTCTCCACTTTAATAAATGATCTAATTGTAGAAGCTAAACATATCTTGTCTTAGTTTGTAAGATATTTCAATTCTTCGTAGTTTGGTTCTTTTATCTGAGTTGCAACTCGGATATAATAAAGATATTGATATTACTCCTCTATAATATCTGGTGCATCTTACAACTCTTGGTTTGCAAGAATCCAATGTTAATGATATAATGGTCCTAAATCCCCTTATAAATCTGTAACACCTGAACTTATTCAGAAATAATCTCGTTGACATCACGCCCCTTAAAAGTTTCACTCAATTAGAAGTACTTGAGATTGGTGAGAACCCAATTGTTAACATTTCCAGTATTCAATACATGTCAAAACTGAGGGAACTTAAACTTGGATTCAGCATACTTAATGACTACACTATTATAAAGAACCACGAGAACAAGATAGACTATTCGGATTATGAAATAGAAAATCCAACCCAGGATTAGATATAGTTTTCAGTTAAAGTGGAAAATATTTCAAAGGTTCACTTGAATCTTTAAATGAGTTTTAGGAAACGGAAATAACTTATCGTTTAATTAGAAGGGATAAATCGAAAAGTTAAATTTTTGATTAATTAGTAAATTGATTGTCATTTGAGATTCATTGAGAAAATTATTGTTTAGTTTGATATGAACCAGTCAATTTGTTAGTGAATTAATTGTAATTTCAATTATTACCATTTATTTACGTTTTTTGGAAAATTACTTGGAAACGGTGCAAATATGATACTGAGATTTTAAGCATTCATGTTTCAGCATTCATGTTCTGATAAAGTTGTTTGAGCAGTGTAGTATCTACTACTTGTTATGCAGTAAAAAATATCCTGGAGTGAAAAATGCTAAAAATAAGCATGTTGACGAATGGCTACGCAACTTTGCTACCATCTAGCATCATCCAGGACTGAGTATTAGTTGTAATTTAGAAGCTTTTTCGCTTTCAATTATTTTTATATTGTACCATTACATTTATAATATTTTCATTTTACTTTAATCTTTAAACAAGAAAATAAGCCCAAATAGTAACAAAAGTAAAATGAAGTACGGTCTTTATTCGTTCAGTGACAATGGATACAACTCATATATATACTAGGTACAAATTGCTTATATACATTTCACTTTTTATGTAGATATCTCAACTTATTTGTATATAGGCAAACCAAATCTGTAGCTAAGCAAACAAAATTTGTATGTAAACGAGACAGCTTTATTATAGGCGTAAGTCCAAAACCAGTAGGTTCAACCAGCATCACCAGCTGCACCTGTCACTTAAAACAGAACCCAACCTGTAAAAGTAGTGAACAAAAAGCGCTAAAGCTTCTCTTACAAACTCAAGTAGGAAGTAATTAAGCACTATAAAATTGAATTTCTTGCTTGTCCTTGTGCAGCCATGACTAACACTGTTGTTTATTTTGTTCTGAACAATGTATAAGAACACAATGTGCAAAACTTCTTGAGAAAGGAGTATCTCCAGGCCAATGGTGAGAAGATTCTCGAGCTAGAAAGAATAAGAACAAGAAAAAGCAAATTTCCCAAAATTTGAAGAGGATTCAAGCAATTCTTTATATTTATAATATTTATATTTATAATTCTTTGAAGCTAACGTTTGAATATTAGCTTGTAAGTCCCTTGTAGTAAGAAAACCAGCTTACTCCTGAATCGTGCCAGATAAAAGGTAAAAATTCCAAAACCTAATCGTTAGTTGTGCTGGGAGCACGTAAAGAAAGTTATTTCAATGATAAAACCGAGTGTTATCATCCACGGATTCGAGAAAACTCAGTTGATTCGTTCAAACACAACATAAGAACCATTAAGATTGTATGTGTTGTCTGATGCAGAGAGAATTATGGGTTTTGCTTAAACCACAATTAATAAACGTCAGTGGTAAGAACAATAGCAACAAGAAGTAAACAGAACCTTGTTCCCAATGGATTATAGTGACAGCGAGGATGAATAGATGCTTCAATAAGATGTTGATTACTAATATTTCGGTGCGGAGTGAAATAATTATTCAGTGTAAAATATTGAATATCATTTTGAAATCACTCCAAATTCGGTGATATTTATCTTTGGATAGAGTCCATATAGTTGATAGCGATTATCTTTATAATAATACATTTTGTATATAAACAATCTATATTGTATATAAATATTATCTTTTGTATGTACACAAGAATCAAATGTATATAAACAAGATACATGTTGCATATCTCAATGGATACAAAATTGCTTACATACATCGAGGTTTTCCGATGTATGTAAACGAGTTGTATCCATTGTCACTGAACCAATAAAGACCGTAATTTGGAATTAATTACAAAAACACAAATCGTAATAAAAATCAATAAATACATTGTATTTATTGAGTCACACTCCATAAGTAAGTAACTGAATATTACATAGAAATGAAAGTAAAAAGAAAAATTAAAAATTGTATGTTATAAAATGAGTTAATTTTTTGTTTTATTTCTATATTATTTTGATACATTTTAATTTACTGTGCATAAACAGCATTTATTCATATTTCAAAATATTAATGTTTAAATAGATATATTATTCAATATTTTAAAGAATATATACTTATTATTCAGGAAAATATTAAACTTGATTTAAAATGTAGAGTTACTTGAGAAATAATTTGTATATTGTGTTATATGAAGATTTTTATTCTTCAATACATTCACAAAATGATAGAATGAAAATAAATATATTTATCACTACTATTATTTATTATATTTACATATCTAAATGAAACGAGCAATAATTTTCAAATTATTCATTCATTTGAAGTGTGGAATCTAAATATTATTCATATTTTCCATTTATTGATACAAATATATTGCATATAACATGAAACAGTTTCTTACAAAAATTACCTGCCATAAAAGAGCGCAATATTTTAATGCATATATTCGAGCTATTGGCGTTATAGACTATATAACTGTGTCTTCACAATGATCATAATTTTCTTAAGACTAGCGTTGTATTACAATTTAAGAACTAACCAACCGATTCACTATTCTATTTGACTGAAAATTAGTAAGGATATGTCTTTATGTTTTGTTAATTCGTTTCCAAAAATCACTTTCAACTTTGTTTAAAATTTATATGAATGACTGTTCTTGAAAATATTTTGTTGAGTAAACTTATAATTTTGCACTGGATAATAGCGTACATAGTAGTTTATAATACTGTAAAATATTTCACTCCCTACTCCTCTCCTGAATTAGTTATATCTAAAATTAAGCAAATTATTGGATTTATGTTGTATCTCAACAAATATTGATGTGGTAGAGACGTAAATAATATTTTCATAATATACATATATTTATTGATAGAATATTGAAAATAATAATAAGTGAAAAATCAATGTATCTTTTTTACTGCACATCAAGTTATCTACTCTAGCTTCATTTTGGACACCAACATCATATTATATTATCTAGCATTTATATTTTACATATAGAATTATTTATAGTGTATAGCGTTAAACCGAAATAAATCACATATTCTCTACCAGTACTATCAGCTGCTGTAGGATCTTCTCGTCTCCGAAGGCGAAGTCCTCGAACAGGTTCGGAGCGAAGCACACGCCCAGGTTCTTCGCGTCCATCCTGTACTCGGGAACCTTCGCGATGCCGTTCAGCTTCTTGAGGAGGAAGACCAGGTTCTCGAAGTAAGAGGGTTTCAGAAATACCAAATCTGTCTTCATCAGCATCGGGTTCTGGGCGTGCTCCCGGAGCTGCTTGCACACGTGCTTTGGCAGCAGCGGGACGGTGAGCTTCCTGTAGAAGTACTTGATCAACGAGCAAATCTGGTCTGTCTCTAGCGGCGCTGGGTCCACGTAGAAATGCAGGTCTATTTGTCTATTCAATTCTTACTGATTAAATGATTAAGTTATTTTAAATATTCCTGCCTAAGGTGTTCTTTATTATAATTCAATAAATGCATTTGTAATAAAATGTGGAATAGAATATAGTTTATTATCTAAATTGTAACTATTAGACGCTTTATTCTCTATATCTCTGTCTATATCAATTTTCATTAATTTCTGTTTAATGCGGTTACATATTTAATTCATTTTGAAGCGTTGGAATTATTTCTATTTTTGTGATTTCTTAGCTAATTATCTATACTATATTTTAAACAACATGAACTATTTTTAACTTTTAAATATACATCTATCATTGCAAATTGCAAATAAATAATCAGTTCTCACATTCAATATACGTTATCAAAATCAGCTTTTTCGCGTATATGCCCTCATTCGAACTCGTAAGCGAATTCAATGAGGAATTTGATTATTTTCTCGTCCCCCATTTAATAGTTCTGTAGCAGATTAGGCGCGAAAACGATTCCCAGATTGAGCGCGCTCATTTGATACCCCGGGATGAGCGAGATCCGGTTAAGGTTCTTCAATAAGTGAGTTAAGGTCTCTCGTTCTTTTTCTTGTAGTTAAGATAGGACGAAGGCCGTTCCCGTGTACTTGTTCTTGTTCATTCTGAACCCGTTCTCAAGGGAAATTGGGATTAAGGCGCTCATTTTACAGCAGTTTTTGATTAGTGAGCACAAAAGATCCGTTCTGAGCGTTTTAAAGGGGATTTGTTGATGTGTGTTCAATTGCTGAAGGAGGATGTTGAGCTGTTAATTTTGGGGTGAGGTGAGGAAGAGTTGATTCGTAGGTGGGCGCGAAAACAGCTCCTCGAACGCATTTTTGAGCGTCTAGTGTATTTAGGAGTCTGAAATGCTGTTATTAGAATTCTGCTCTGTGAGCTCCTCGAATGTGTCCTTCTCTTCCTCGAGATTTTCGTTGTTTATCTCAATCAGCTCCTTATTCAGCTTCAAAAGGCATGTGTTCTACTTATTCAAGATTTTTGCCTTCACAATCAACTAAGTGTACTCATCTGATAACTCCATAAACTGGAAGTGGTGTATAAGATTGAATTCAAAGAATAACACTAAGTTCGGCTCATGTCCCAATTTTAGACTTTAAATGGAAATAACATGATTTAAATCTATATATTACTGTGTATATTTTAGAATGGTAAATTATAAATTATATAGGTTGTGGGAGCACATCTTAAAATTTAGAAGGTTCAATCAATCATTCATTTTACTTTATATCTTGATCTTAAAATACTATTTCTATAGAAGTCTCCATTTCCATAGATAATCTGGTGTTTCATTTTTCAACCAAGATACAGAAAGCAATAATCAGTGAATCTGATTTGTAAATTTATAGTGTGTAGTTATATATTTAGTTGGTGATAAAGTTATAGTTAAGAAAGTCATTTCATGTTTCGTTGTACATTCTATTAAATCTATGTGTTCCAATACATGTATATGATAATAATTTTATAGTTTAAAATGAATAATGTGTCTCTTATAATCTAAAAGGGATCGTTATATACGCATTTTCTTTGTTCTATTAAGTAATTTAGTTAAACAATCAAGCCCATCACGATTAAAAGGAAATATATGAGTAAAGACAAATAAAAAGAGTAAGCAATCTCATTTTTCTAATATTGGTATGTCCACCTTATTATATCATTTTTATTCAAATTCGAATGCAAATTCTATTAAATACTTCAATATTTTCTCGTCGTTTGTTTCAAATCCCTGGAAGATGATTTCTGCGAATATTTTTGATAAATTCTAGCTGCTCATTTTGTACTCGGGGATATTCACGATCCTATTCAGGCTTTGAAGCAGAAATAGAACGTTTTCACGCAAAAGCTGCTCAAAATCGAATATAACTTTTTTAACATTGTTATATTTGTTCTTGCACAGTCTTAATTCAGTTACGAACTCATTCGGAATTAAGCACAGGAATTTTGACTGGGATTTTACAATCGAGCACAAAGTTTCAGTTTTTAGCGTTTGAATTGAGATAGGAACCGCGTCCAGTGGCTGAAATTAAAACAAAAGTGGCTCTGGAGAACGCGAAAACAACTCAGAAAACACCTGGGACAGTACTGACTCAGTGATGGAGATTGAAGACTGACAAGAAAATTCCTCCTCAACTGGCGAGTGCGTGCTCTCCTAGTTAGAAACCAAATTCGGTGTTATACAACGTGTCATGCTCTTGCGCTACGTCATTAATTTGTGTATAACATTGGTGTGCAACTCCATTAAAGTGGATTGAATTTTGAGTATTTTAATTTTATTAGATGAAACCTACAGAATCAAAACATTGTAAACAGCATTACAGGTGTAGTGTAATATTAATAATATTTTGTGTATGTGCTTAAAGTTTAAATTTTAAATAATTGTAACTGCCTTTTGGCTGTATACTTTGATAAATTGATAAATTGAATACATAACAAATATTTTAGATACAACTTAGTACAATTATTTTTATACAATTATTATTACTAATATAGCTTTAAAGATTTACAAATATCGTTCTAATGTCATGGATGTTTTTGAGATGTATCAAAAGAATGAGCCGATATATATATATATATATATATATATATATATATATATATATATATATATATATATATATATAAGTGTGGATCTGTGGATTGTCACTATTTACGAGATGAAGATGGAATGATTAAATTGAGCCTTACTGATGATAAAGTTAAAAGCGAGTCATTTAATTTTAACATTGATAATATAATATTACTAATAATTAACTTACTAACTAGCTTCACTCAAATTCAAAAGCAAATTCTATCAGAAATTTCAACAATTTTTCGTCCCCTATTTTAAATCCTTAAAATATATCAACTGCAATATTGGTAGACAAGCTTTGAATATTAATTTCGTATTCTGGTATTTTAGAAATTTTCTGTAACATTTGGATAAAATACAATATATTAGACCTAAGTACACTATCTAAGTCATAAATTAACTTCTTAACTTCTTAATACTTATTTTTACACAATCTCAATTCAATAACTTATTTATTAGGAAGTTAACATAGTTATTAGCATTATGCTTTGATTAATGAACATAAAGTCTCAATTTTCAAACATTAAAGGTTAATTGGTATTGAATCCAATACTGAACAAGAAAATGTTAGTGGTTATGCAGGGCGTGATAACAGTTCATTAAATACTTTAGATAACAATGAATTACTTGCGTAAGTGGGTTCAATACAATTTAATTCATTACATTGTGATGATTAACGAGTTATTGGTTTTGAAATGATATAATCTATACTATTTTAAATTTCTTTACGTTATGCGATGAGATTTTATATAATTGAAGGATGTATCTCCATTGAAGTGGTAGTATCTTTGATTTATCCGTAATTTTATTGTTATATTGTTCTAATGTTAAGACAGTTGACCTTTATATGTTATATTTGATTTGTATGTTTGACTTTGTGTTTGTTTGACTTTATGTTGATATATTTATTACGTGTATTTCTATTAAACAAATATCAATCACAATAACAATTATTTATTATTATATCTAACAGTTTAGTATTTTAATAATATTTTTAATTACATACATGTGACAATACTATATAATTAAGATCATAAATACGTAATTATTAGTTGGAATACATCAATATACGAAATATGAAAATTCTCATTATTATATCATATTATCATCTTTTATCTGGTTTTTCCTTTCTAAGATCAAGAATTAATATTTGCTTTAGTTACAAGTTTTCTATAAACATAGAAATATCTTGTATCTTTGTGAAAATGTTATTAATTTTTAAATTATATTATTATTAATTTATAAATAATAAGTGACTAATATGGTAAGAATAATATGTTATAGAACCTTGAATTGAGCTTACTGCCTAAAATAGTTTTTGCATTTATAAGCAGAAATACTTGATCAATGTGTCTCACTCTAACTATTGTGCATTATCAATGACGAATTTGAGTATTTTCTCGTCTCCCAGTTTGAATCCGGCGAATAAGTCGACTGCGAGGCTGCTCGCTAGGCTTTGGCTGCTAATTTCGTATTCGGGAGTATTTATTATGAAATTCAGTTATTTAATCAGATATCTTATGTTATCTTTGTCTTCTAATTCGTTTATAATTTGGTGTATTCTGTTAATGTCGTTTGTGCTTCTAAGCTCCTTTACTGTGTTTTGATTGATTCTATTCATAACACATTCGTTTTTAATCAATGAGCAAATATCAGTAGTTTTAGTGCGTTTTAGGTAAACCTGATTCGGTTTTAGTTGTTATTTGTTGAAAATGAGCGGTTCGGGGCTCCTTTTGAACAATTCGGAAAATAGATTCATTAGAGAGAAATTTTCGTCTGAAGACTCATCAGTTTAATTTGGATCTTAAATTATAACCTGATTCACCTGAATTGGAGCGAATTTGCGTGCGTTAATCAGATTTATCAAAAGGTTTTCTTGTAATTCCATTGGAGTGGAGTAAATGCGAAAAAGGGATTTAAATGTGAAAATATGCTTTAAAGATAGCATAAAATAACACTGAAGTAAAAATAGAAAAAATGTAATTATAGATTTACAGAGAAATCTTTATCAAAATCACAGATAAGCATCAAATGTATTTTAGATTATGTATTTTGTTATTTATAGATCCAAATTACAAGATTTACTACATAATCTTGATCTTGATATCGAATCAAACCTATACTTTCATATATTGGGAAGAACTACATTTAGAAATACATGTAACCTATTTCAACAGTACAACCTACATAGAAGCTAAAAATTCCTCTTGCAAACGAGGTTATAATCCTTATTCATATATTTTCAATATTCAAGAACGATTAGGCTCGGCGTTCGATCTTAGAGCTGAAGAGGCATTGCTGAAATACCAGCTTTGTTTAGTGTGATCGATGATGGGTTCATTCGGTTGCGCTTCTTGTTCCTCGCCGCATCCCACTTCATGAGGCTCGGCCTAATCGGTTGCGGAAGGTTAAATTCCTCGGTTCAAAGTGCTGAGCGGGCATCATCAAGGATCCGTATGGCTAAGGGTATGCCATCAACCAACCTTCAGGATTGGAACGCCTCTGGATGCTTGTACCCATTGTTGGTTGCCTTGGCTGCGCCTAACGTACATAGGTGTATCTAAAACTAATGATCATTCGCGTGAACCTTACAGTTCCTGTACAGAAGACCGAATATATAAATATTTTTCAATATTGAAATCAATATTCTCCAAAAACTTGGAAATTTATAATATAACACTGTGTTTCATTCTAATTATGGTGCTATATCTATGATAAATTTAAGTATTTTCTCGTCACCAAGTTTGAATCCTGTGAAAATATCAACAGCGAGGCTGCTCGCGAGGCTTAAACTACAAATATCATATTCAGGTGTGGTGGCAATGTAGTTCAGTTTTTGAACAATGTAGATTAGATTTTCATTGTTTTCTAATTAATAAATAATTTACTTTATCTACAGTAAATTATTTTTAGCAATTCTTAATTGCTTTACTGTTTCCAATGGTATTCTGTTCATTTAGCACTCTTTTTTATGAGTGAGCAAATTTCAAATGTTTTAGTGTGTTTCAGATCATTAAGATTCGATTTTAGCGGTTGTGAATTGAAAACGAGTGGTTAAGGGTGTCTTTTTAGTAGTTCACAGAACAAATGCAAAAGCGATACGTTTTCATCAGATGATTCATCCGTTTACACAGGATCTTCTATGCATATTGGATTAATAGATATCGGAGCGAATTTACGAGCGTTTATCAAATTTATTAAAATGTTTTCTTACAGTTCCATTGGAGTGGAGAGAGAAAAGTAGTTTAATGGTAGAACAATGAAAATTACACTTATTATAAATGAAAACACCAAGGTAAAAATAGAAATATATGTGTAGATTAAAGTAAGGCTCCCTTTTCTGCAGTATTTGCAGTAAATCGTCGTTTTACTGCAGAAGTAACTGCATGCATGACGAAAAAACTCCTGCAACTGCAGTAGAAATTCTGCAGTTTTCAAGAAGCCTGCAGAATGATTGATTGATTTTGGTCATTTAGAGGCGTTTTCCAAAATATTTTTTACAATATTTGTATAGAATACTAATATAATATACAATACTACATTTTAAAACCACTTCAAAGTTCATCAAGAAAATGTTAATCATCATTATATAAAATATACGATTTATACTACGTTATTGACATTAACATGTTTAAATATACTTATATGTGATAACCATGTTCTTATAATGATTTCAAAATAAATTAAAACATATTTAAAATATGTCTGCTAAGACTAAGCTAATAGATTATAAAATAAGAAACCAATCGTATTAGTAGTTTTTAAAGTATTATTCACTAATTATGTAACGAGATACGATCAATAAATAGATTTTAAAATTATTTAGTATATTTATGTTCAAAGAATGCTGAAGGAATGAATAATATTGGAATATTATATGGTTTCTATAAGAATACGATGATATATGAAGGTATTTTATATTTTTATATTTTCCTATGATTTCACTCCAACATGAATGAATATTATATTCTTAAGTAATAACATATGCTTTCATTTTTACTAATATATAAAGTTATTCTAATCTTTAATATTCATATTACACATATTAATCAACGTGGTTTATGAATAAATAATATAATATAGTTTTGCAGTAGACGATTCGCCTGCAAACTACATGCAGGCTACTGCAGCTGCAGTAAAATATTCTACTGCAGAAACAGGTCAACTTACTGCAGAAACTGCAGAAATAGTTCGATTTACTGCTGAAAAGGGAGCCTTAGATTAAAGTATTATTTTGATAAACTACATTATATTTTTGATTACTTATACAGATTAAATGTAATTTTAATTTAGTATATTTGATATTCTTAAAATGAAATGCAAAATTCAATATTTTTTGCAATATAATGTAAAAGTGTGCATTCCCCTGGAAATATATAGTATAATAATCAAATGACTTACTTAATGGTTAACCATTTAACCTTATCAACAGCATAAATAACAATACAAATATTTGTCTCACTCAAACAATGGCGCTATATCTATGACAAATTTAAGTATTTTCTCGTCCCCTGGTTTGAATCCGGTGAAAATATCAGCTGCAAGGCTACTTGCGATGCTTTAGCTGCATACTTCGTATTCAGGAATGTTTGTTATGTAATTCAATTTTTGAACAATGTAGACTAAATTTTCATTGTCTTCTAATTCGTTTATTATTATCTTTATCAAGTTTATATTATTCTTAGCACTCCTTAATTTTTTAACCACTTCTGGAGATATCCTGTTAACTTAACATTCTGTCTTTATTAGGGAACAAATTTCTTCTATTTTCAAGAGTTTTAAATCATTGTGATTCTATTTTAATGGTTCAACGTCAAAAATTAGAGGTTAAGGACGTTTGTGCAGTAGTTCGCAGAATAGTTGTTAGGGCGATATCTTTTCGTCAGAAGACTCATCTGTTTATACTGGGTCCTCTATGCATACCTCATTAATAGATATTGGAGCGAATTTACGAGCATTGATCAAATTTATTAATGTGTCTTCTTACAATTCCATTAGAGTGGAGAGAAAAGTAGCTTAACAATAGAACTATGAAAATACATTCATTATACTATAAATATTTACTTATAAAACACTAAGATAAAAATAGAAATATAAGTGTAGATTATTATATTATTTTGACAAATTAGATTAGGTTTTAGACTACTTGTATTAAATGTATTTATACTCTGTATATTTGCTATTATTATAAATATTTTTTACAAAATGAGTTAATATAAGTTATAGTGTACTATTTCTTTCATCAAAAAATTATTAATAGAGATTAAAAGTATTATTAAAAATTAATGAAATAAATAGTCACTAAAACTAATATGCGGATTCGATAAGAATGGATAATATTTTTTCATCCCCAAGTTGGTACTACTTGAAAACTGTGGGGGCAAATACGATACCGAGATTTTTAGCATTCATTTTGTACTCTGGAATGATGCTAATAGCGTTCAGCTGTCTCAGAATGTAAAATAAGTTCTGAAAATGGAAGTTTTCTTTGTCAAACAGGATGTTCATAGATTTGCGCAGCGAAGAAGCAATTTAAATTGAAATGAGTGGTTCTGAAAGGTCTCTTAAACAGTTTTTGATGCATGAGCAAAGTAATGTAGTATCTAGTAGTTTTGGGTTTACGTACATGGCTTGTTCGAGTTTAAGCATGATGGCTTTTTATTTGTCCAGTTGTGGTGGGATTCTGAATACACCTTCGGTTGGTGGTCTGTTAAATAGTTCTTTGAATGCGTTTTTGATGAATTGCTGTACGCATTCAGCTTTTTCTTGTTGAAATTGTTCTGAGTTGTTTCTGGTGATAGGTGAATCTTCATCGGACGACTCAACTATTTATTATTGTTGTAGTTTTGATCTTCCCGATGTTTGGGGTAAGCTTTTTCTTATGAGCATGTTCTACATTTGTTCAGGTAGGAGTTCCATTTTGTCTGGAGTGGTGGTAAAGATAATGATTTGGATTCTTTGTTAATAAGCGTGTTCGGGGTGGTGTCCCATTGCCCGTTTTTAAAACTTTAATTTGGCTCAAATTCAGATAAACGAAACACTAAACGACACTAAATTTGACATAACGAGCAAAACGCTGTTTAATGTGTAAAAAGGAAATGTATTGAAGAAAGGATTGAAGAAATTATTAAAAATATTATTAAAATACAAATGTAGTTTGAAAAAATTGATAGATATGTTGCAAATCTGATTGAACGTGAAGAAGCTTTTACAAAATAAGGAATGTATGTTTATCTTTATCTGTTCTTATCTTTCATTTGTTTTGAAATAGAATCAAAAGAACTCCTTATGGTTCTATAATATAGAATGAAATTGATAATAATTGATGTTGATTAAATGAAATAATCTATCAATCATTTTTTCTTTTAAAGAATTATTAATTATTGAAAGATATCATTATAAAACACTCAAATCACATATTCTCTACCAGTACTATCAGCTGCTGCAGGATCTTCTCGTCTCCGAAGGCGAAGTCCTCGAACAGGTTCGGGGCGAAGCACACGCCCAGGTTCTTCGCGTCCATCCTGTACTCGGGGACCTTCGCGATGCCGTTCAGCTTCTTGAGGAGGAAGACCAGGTTCTCGAAGTAAGAGGGCTTCAGGAAGACCAAATCCGTCTTCATCAGCATCGGGTTCTGGGCGTGCTCCCGGAGCTGCTTGCACACGTGCTTTGGCAGCAGCGGGACGGTGAGCTTCCTGTAGAAGTACTTGATCAACGAACAAATCTGGTCTGTCTCTAGCGGCGCTGGGTCCACGTAGAAATGCAGGTCTATTTATTTGTTTAATTCCTGCTGTGGCTCTGAAGGTGGTGACATACGGAATATCCCCTCTTGAACTGGTCTCTAACTAAGTTCACCAAAAGCCGTTCTTATAAATCTAGGTATTTAAACTGTGTCTAAATCTAGTTACCTAGTAATTGTGCGAGGTCTATTATACAGTGATTATTGAACTTAATACTTACTGCTTTTTACCTGTAGCATTTTAATGAGTGCTTCATTTTGTGCAACAAGAGTCATTTTTGTATATGTGAAGTGTGAAAAAAGAATTGAGTTATTGTATAAATTCACGTTAATGTCAATAAAAATAATTGAGTATAAGATTATATGGAATTATGTAATAATTTACATTGGAACTCAATATAAACACCATAAATAGACAAAGATATGTGTTCGTTACATTATAAAATAGCGTTTTGACATGTTTTATTAATAGAGTAGATACACAGAATTTGACGTCTTATAATTTAATCTATTTGTCTACATGATAAATCACTAGTTCTATCAGTAACTATTATTAGAACGTGTACATTTTTAATAAATAATGGTTCCATATTTAGTTTTGCATTCAGTCTTCATTTGGTCAAGTGTTGATCTTACCTTATCAATTTATAAACTGATCAATCTATCTCATGTTACTGTAAGCAATCATTTTAATTGATTTCTTTATTTTTTATTATTCCTTTACATATATACATTCATATATACACAACCAATAAAGATGATAAGGTTACAGTTAAGAGAATCATTTTATTAATTTTATGTGTAAATGTTGACAATAATTATCAATGAAAACAAATAGAAGATATTTCCAGAAGTTTAGGTTCAGTTTACTCGAATAAACTCTCAAAACAATTTATATATTTTTGTTTTTGCGTCTTCATTTTACACTCAACTCTTTCATTATCCTTCCAAAATTCATTTAACCCCTTACAAATGAATAACTGCATTTTAAACTTTCTCTCAAACCAAAAAAATTTTCACTCAGAGTGCGTCAGCGTTTTCTATCATCGTCTGAACGATTCTCTCGTCCCCGAACTGGTAAACCTCGAACAGATTCGGTGCGAAGCAGACCCCGAAGTTCTTCGCGTCCATTCTGTACCCTTGGATAAGAGTTAGTTCTTTGAGCCTCTTTGAGAGGAATTTTAGGTTCTCTTTGTACACCGGTTTGATTTGCTTCACGTCCATCCTGATCAGGTTTATGTCAGTTGGGTGCGCGCGGAGGTAAGTAGCGATTTCGGATGAAATGAGGGACTGCGTTAAACGCCTGTAAAAATATTTAATTAATGCGCACAACTAATCGGTTTCAAGCGGTTTCGGATCTACATAATACGTAGAATCTAGCGTTTTGTTCAAAATTTACTGTAACTCAGCCGAAGGCTGCATACGGAAAATACCAACCTGACACGGACGATTATTCAACTCGGCAAACGCATTCGCTATGAACATCGGAATCGGCATGTCCACACAAATCAAATCCAAATTAATCGGATTCAAATGCACTTTCGCTCTCTCGGATATGGCCTGCTGAACTTTAAACTTGGAATTTTTCGCAGCCAACATCTTAATCAACGCGTCATTATCATGTAACATCGGCATTCGTGGTGCGGAAGCTGAACTTTTGCTTATTATATAATAAATACACATAACAATTAAAATCCAATGTTATAAAATTGATTGCGTTTTATCGTTCGTTTATTGTCAGTATATTTGTACATTTCTGGGCTTCTTGTATAAGTATATCACATCACTCCTGCTACTTCAATCAAAGTTTTTAATATCTTTTCATCTCCAAATTAATAGTCCTCAAATATATTTGGAGCAAAGCATATTCCCAAGTTACGGGAATCCATTTTATATTCACTATTTGTGGTGATTTTAGAAAGATTTTGAAGAAGATATATTGTATTTTCGAAATATGATGGTCTTAAATTAACTAAGTCAGCTTTGAGTAAAACTGGATTATCCATGTGAACTCGCAGTTTTTTGCAAAGTTCTGTTGAAAATAATTAATTTTATAAACGTCGATAGAAGTATTTGATCAGGGCGCATATTACATCCGTTTCCTATTATTTGGGATCAACGTAATAGTTTTCGTCTATTTCTGAGCACAGTGGTCTATAAATTTACTCTGCTGGAGATATACGGAATATTCCAACTTGTGCAGGTCGTGAATGTAATTCAGTAAAAGCATTTTGAATAAAAATAGGAATTGGCGTTATGATACATATTTTATCAAGATCAATTAAAGACTTTTATTACTACCTCTTGGCAATTTATTATTAAACTGCATATTTATTACTTTTATTTTGAAGCATCTCTGCCAATACTTCCTGCTTAGTTTTATTCATGATGGATATTAAAGTGGTAATTGCATATTGTGATAAATAATATTAGTAACGTAACAATTTTCATTTTTCTAAGACAAGCTGATTTATAAGTGTATTCTTTTACATTTTTAGGTTTTTATGGAAATGAAATCATACAGTTAAGCTATCATAGTTAAAGTATTCTTGGTTACTCATGTATCTATTTAAATATTTTACAAATCAGTATTATCAATTATTTTGAAACTTAAGTAAAGTCATCCTTTTAACCATTTAATTCCTTCTTTAATACCTTATTTAGTAACAGCACTGCATATTTGAAGCAACAACTATCCTTTATAACTTTCCAAGTTTAATTTCTCGTAGATTTCATCTTTGGTCATGGCGTTCTCCAGATCGCATTTATTAGCTAGAATCAATATCTTCGAATTTCTGACTTCTTACTGCTCCATAAATAAGTCTAAATAGTATTTTACGTCATCATCGATGCAGCTAGAGTCTAAAACAAATATTAGTCCTGTGATATCGTTGCAAAATATTTTATACTGATCACTATATTTTTTACTGAATACACTGAAGCATGTAAGTTGAATAGATTACTATATTAAAAATATTACTATTTAATTTGATATTCTGCATCGGGGATAATTTTGGGGCGATTATTTTGATAATGGAGCTTTTGCCTGAGTCATATTTTCCTACCATAAGAAAATTTGTTACATTTGTTGAGAATTGAGCCCATTTTTTGTGAAATGAAAATATTATTAAGATTTTTATTAATTTTTATTACTTGTAATATTTTTTGATTATTTACATCTTATTTTTAAATTTTATTAAATTTTTGACAACATTATTATTCTCTTTTTTCTAAATTTCACTTCATTCCATTGAAAACTGCTCAGCGTAGTCTCCGATGAACTTTACGATCTCCAAATCCCCTTCTTGGTATTTTTCGAACATCGCTTTGCAGTATTCCTCTTTTCCATAATTCGCACTTATAAACTTGCTCATAAAAATCAAATTTCTTTTGTATATTTGGTCCATTGTTTTCAAAACCTGTTTTGTGGCCGAAAAGTTATTCAGCGAGTAACGGAGCTTCTCAGAAAGTTCAACCGGGATTAAAAACGGGCGGAGAAAACGGAGGAAGTGGAGGAGCAAAAACTGAACGTTTTAAACGCTCAAATTGTTCTCCTAGAATTAAATTATTCGAATTCAAACGGGCGAGCAAAATCTGGTCCTAAAGGGGTTCAAAGGGTTAATCGGCTATTAATGTTGTTGCGTTTGTTATGAATTGTGGAATTGGTTGTTGTAAAGTGCATTAATGTAAGGAGAAATAAATTGGAGTTTCTGGAGGGTCCATGGTGGAAACGAGCTCGTCGACGACGTCCGCGAATTTCTCGAGCAAAAACTGCTTCGTGATGTTCGCGGCCTCAAGGGACTTCTTGAATAAAGTGATTGACTTCTGCTGGAATTTTTCAAAATTCATGTTTGATTGGAGTGAATTAATTATTTAAGTTGGTGTTAAAATTAGTTAAAATGATATAAATATTGTAAATATACATTCAAATAGCATAACTGTTAAATAAAATAAATAGATGATAGTATTATTTATTTTTCACTCGTCACGTTGTATATCATCCGTTTTTCTTCTTCTTCATGACCTTAATGGACTGCTTGAAACGTAATATAGAAATGATAACATAAACCAATAATCCAATTATAATTACCACAGAAATAGCTATTGTTACTGCTTTTACTGTCTTGAAATCGTTTTTAGTAACTCCAATAACAAATTAACAATATGTCTTCCCTGTTGATCTTGATGCATATGTAACTAAAATTATGGAATCAATTGGAGGATAAATAACTTTAGCCAGTTTGCAATTTGCATTAGTATCTGGGCAACTTATACTCATCGATTTGGTAGAACTACTCCAAGTTGCTACACCAGTAACTGGGTTAGCATTTGCAGCTGGAGGATTAGCCATTGTAAAAGTCCATGTCATTATTGTTATATCGTAAGTATCGGATGGCGCAGTTGGACCATAATAAACAACATCTAAATCAATTGTTTTGCTATTTTATTACAATAATAAAGACTCAACTGGTGATCTATAATAATTCATTTTGGTCTTTTAAACGAAAATTGGATTTTCTGATTTAATTACTAAAAATTCTAACTATACTGATTGTGTTTCATTTGCTTTTACAGCTTTATATACCTTCTAACATAACGCTTTAGCAACATTATCGGGTTCATTTTCACATTTAAACTCTTGATATATATTCGAAAATATTGCTGTGCGAATAGTCTTTTAAATTGTGTAGTTTTAGTTAATCCAGTTGACACGAATAACAAAAGTATCATATGTGCCCAGAGAAGTGACTTTTGTTTGGTATGGAGCCATTTTAACAGGATCTGGAAAACCTAGCACACAAAACATTTCATCGCTTGCAGTTACAAATAAATTAGAATAAATATCTGGGAATGAGTCATAAGAAACTGATCCAAAATCAAATCGTATAGATGATGTGGATCCAGTAATGTAAATTCTAGCTTAAGCAGATTGTGTATTCCAAAAACTAGTGAAGTCTCCTGGGAAAAACAATTAGAAAAATAAATCTGCGTCATAATTTTGTTTAAGGTCATTTAAGTCAGTATTACTGATTGTGTAAAATGATTTAATTGTATTAGATATTACAATATCCATTTGCACCATGGTGTTTATTTAAATTTTACACAGTCCTGTGGCGGTTACGTTTAAATGGAAACCAGTTATTCCAATTGATATTGATGTGTTTGGATAGAAGCACTGAGTTAATGATGATCTAGATTCCTACATATTAAAAATTTATACTTAAGTTATTTCTTGGAACGAGTATATTTCAATAAGGATGTTTTGAATATCATATGTTGATAAATCTGGAACATTTTTAAAAACTATTTATTTAGTCGTAGAATAGTTGAAATCTTTTACGGTAATTGTAAATGGTGGAATAACTGCATTTAATTGTGATAATTCTGCAAATGTTGCATTAACATCTACTTATCGTGGAAATACTGAACAATTAGGATTGCTTGCTGAAATGAGAGTTACCACTAATTGATTTAAGTTTCTTCTATATTCAGCGGTAGTTTTTGGACTATAGCACCCGCTTATATTGTTCATAACAGGTGGATTTATGACTAATAATACTTGGTTAAGTAGTTAAATCATTCGTTGAAGTGGAATTAAATTTAATTTAAAAAGAATTAGCATTTATTAATGAATCCGAGTATTATTTGTTTATTAACTGTTTAAACTGTTTAATAAATTTTGGATTGTGGATTTAGAATCGTATTTGGTAACTAATAATGTGCTTACTTACTACTGTCTAACTTACGGTATAACAATGATAGATATTCAAGAACGGCTTCAAACCAAAAACTATCGCAAAATCGCGAAGAAAGTCAAGAAGATGACGCCCAAGGTAATGTTAGATCGGACAGTATTTGCCTCGAGTCGATAATTGAAGACTTAATAAAATCATTTTACTAAAATCAATGAAATATCTCTTTATATTTCTCTCGTTTCTTTCCAAAAAGATAAAGAATATATTATCAAAGAATATAATAGAATATTTAAAACTTGAGATTCTAACAGTAGTGTGTTACCTGTAATTAGTTAAATACAAGTTATGACTCTATGATATATCCTACATTCTTCTCAAACAACTATTTTCAACGTATTCACAGATCACGAATTCTATTTTTATCTATTTTCAATATTCTAAAATTAGAGTGTCACTTCTTCAGCGCATTTCTCGTTATGTATTCATTCCCGCTCCAAAATGAACGTTTCCTACGACGAGTCCTACTACAGCTACGACGAGGTCTCCGCCGTTTCTTCCCCTCAAAATTTCATGCGTATGTCTCAAAACCTCTAAATGAGCGCCCAATCCCGCTCAGAACTGAAGCTAATTCCGGTTAATTACCAATTCTTCGCCCAGAATTGCATCCGAACGATCGTTCCAAAGCGCAAAAATAATAATTATGGGCCGAAATCCGCCCAGATAATCATCGTTTTAACGTTTATTTTGCAAATGGTCGCGTTTTTCCTCAGTTTAATGGGCGAATTCAACTACCAAAGATTTTGGGGGACTGTAATCGCCCTTGGATTTGGAGTGAGCGCCAGTGTGAATCAGTTTAGCGTTCCCCGGTTCAATTTGCTCGTTCAAAAGCATTTTGGGATGCTCAACACATTACAGGGTGTTATTGTTGTGTAAGTATTATTATTGTAAGTGTTCAGTTACGAATTCGACGCGAAGAAAATAACGGTGTTCATTGCAACTGTGATAATGCTGGCTAGCATCGTTGGCATTACAGCATTGATCGTAACACTAGTCGTACAAATGCAAATGAACAAAAAAATGCATAGCACCGACTACGCAAAATAACAGGAAGAACTAGAATAAGTTGAAAAAATAGTGCAAGAAGACCAAATGGCAAAAGAAGAAATCAAAATCGTTCTCCAAGAACGAAAACAACACATAGAAACCGTTGAAATGGACGAAAAAGCCAAAACAAACATCACAAACGATGACAACACAGAAGACATCCAACTTACCGATTTACAAAATTCCAAAATCGAAAAATATGAAGCGCCAAAAATTCATTAAATCTAAAAATAGACCAATGGCAAATAAGAAATAGATCGCGATGCGATACTAAAATTGGCACAATCTAGCTAAATGTCTAACGATCCACTCCAACCAATGAGTATTACTCTAGGTAACTTCAACAGTAGTGGAATAAATCAGTGCAAAAACTCTAACATTCCAAAATTCATTCTGAAAGCTACAACTATTATTCTAGCCAACGCTGATACTGAAGGAATATTCAGAGTGAGCCCTTAAGAAACAGAACTCAAAGATCTCAAGGCCGAACTACAGCGGAAAAATGATATTACTGACATAAAATCGATTAAAATTCATACACTTTGCTCATTACTTAAATATTTTTATAGATAAATGAAACCAGCTCTGATAAGTAACGAAACGATGCAATAATTTAGAGGAGCTGATAATAAAATAGATTAACTAACATGGGCTATCGTTGAAATATCTGAGCCAAATAGATCAAACCTGCTTTATTTACTCAAATTTCTGAACACTATTGCTCAGAATCCTAATAATAAAATGACAGTTCAAAATCTCTCAATTGTATTCATCCCAAATATAACAGATATATTCATGCAAGGAGACCAAGGAATTCTGGAAAATCTAATTACAAATATTGATGAACTAATAGATAACAGCAAACATCATACTTTCTGATTATAATGTGATATATTTTTATTGGTTTTATATTTATGATTAAAGATGTATAAATTCCCACTTCAATGGCATTGCAAAATAAATAAAATGAAGTTGAATCTTGGATGCTCAAAGAAGCCGAAGAATTGAAACTTGATGACGCTGCTATGCAAATAGTGAAACAATATAAACAAACAGAAAGCGAAATATTCTATACTTTGCAATATCAAAAGCAATAATTTCCTGTGCTGCCTCTTCGTGAAGAAGATTTATTTCTATCACCATTTGAGATGCAACTCGAAAAATGTCAAGCTCAGAAGTATGAAATTGATTGGCCGGAATTACCAGAATCAGATGAAGAACACGACGAACTTGAAGACGAAAATATCGATTTACCATTAGATTAAATGACAAATACATAATCGTAACGTCCAACAACTAATACTGACGTTCAATAGCCTAATGAGTAATAAGAAGAATAAGAGGAAAACGAGTTAAATTTAACTAATACAACAACATTGAATATATTCATTTAAAACAGAAATCCGAG